>JASDQU010104419.1:94983-144282 GCA_032191745.1 Picea mariana | reverse complement strand
GGGCAAATTTTTTATTTGACTGTCAAATTGACAATTTCAAAAATTAAGTGAATGTCTGACGTGTAAATTTAAAAATTGACAGTATTTGACGATTAAAAATGAAAAAAATGGATAAATACCCCTCGAATTTAACCATATTTCTCTTAATCCTCTTAATCTATCCGAGACACTTGTGTTAGCAGAGATTTCTTAAAAAGAAGTGGGGTTGAGCTGAGGGACTTGTGTCTGGCTGGAAGATAAAGTGGATCGACAAGCAATGGACCATTCTTCATTCAAGATCCTTTTCCCTTGAAGAAATTCTAATTGGACCTTGATATTGACATAGAAGAAGTTCATTTATGCATATGTTCTCAATATTCCATATTTCCATCTACGGTCTGGTTTTTTTTACCAAAGTGAGAAGGCTTCTTGTTGTTGGCATCACTTGTTGTTTCTTGGAAGCTAATCTAATTTATTTGTCTCTTGTAAAGATCGTTTCTAAATGTTTGAGGAACAATACTAAGACTTCAGGAGCATATTGTCAGTCTAACAAATGGTCGATTTGATGAGATTGCATTTTAGAGTTAATTGTATACATAATGACCTTCATCCTATTTTCTATTATTAGGTCTCTCCATTTTTTCAAGCCCTTCCTAAATTTTTCAGATGTTATGAATGGGTTTCTCTCTAATAACATCATAGCACACTGACAATCATCATACAAGTTTGATACTCCTACAACATCAACTTTGTCTAGAAAAACAATCTTTAAATTTTGAACAAACTTTGTTAACATTCTAGCAACATCTTTCAAAGTCGACTTAAAATATCCTGGATTCATAAATATGTCCATCATTTTTTCTATTATAACTTCTCTTCTTTTTTGCAAGCGCTTCCCATAATCTCCCTATGTTACATCAGTGTTGTCTACAAACTCCATAACAGACTAGCATGGTAGCAACAACTATATACTTTATTGCCAAAGAGAGTTGTGCCAGGATTTGTCAGTATTATTGCATGCACCATAGGAGTATGATACTGCTAATTTTTTGTTGTCATCAACTTTGAAGTTATAAAGAAGAAACAATGGATGGTGGGATTTTGCGCCTACATTAACAAGTACTTCACTCATTATTCTAACTTAGAAGGAAGTATACGCAGCTTTGTTGGCCTTGTTAGTATATTGAAATGTATGGTTATTGAAGAGAGTTTTAAGGGTTAATTTAATTGGTGTTACACATTATTTTGGTCACTCTGATGATGACCCTACAAGCATGTGTTCAGGCTCTCAAAACAATCTTTTACATGAGAAAAATGACTAAGTTCTTCCCCTACAAGGCATATTTTTAGAATGACGCCGCAGGATGACAGTGGTACACAGTGCAGAAATCTGTGATTTCCATAGGCTGCTCTATGCCTGGCTCGAGGGATTTCCACATGTTGCTATATAGGCAGGGTGCAGCGACGTTTGAAGCTAAGAAAAGGAAGAAGTTTCTAGAAGTTTCTAGAAGGAGAATCTTCTAGAATGTGAGGTGGCATCTGCATGGTTGTGGTTTTACTGGCTTCTCTGATTTGGTGGGATCATCCTCGTCCTTGTAACCACTCCACCTTCTCCTATATAATGATGGGTTTCTCATGGAAAAGGTTAAGCAAGATTGAGCAAAGAATTGTTGAAAGAATAGGCTGAAGACTATTTGAAGGATCCTGTTACAACTGATGCTCGTGGCCTCTACTTGTCCATTAAGATTTTGTGGACTATCTTCATACGAATTTGGAGCAAGTGTATGTGTGTGTTGGAACAAAGGACCACCGAAAGGGAACTTGTGGCATCAAGGCAATTTGGTTGTATCTTCCACTTTTACTTAATATGATACAGTGACATGTTTCTTTCCCATAAAATCATTAGCGTTTTTATTACATGACTCCTTGATCACATGTTTAGGTTTCCATTGAATCTACAATTGTTGCTTTCACTTTGGTTGGTTTGTGTCATTGCAGATCTGATCTCACAAGAGCACCGGAGCGAAGCATGGACAACAAAGATATAAGGAAGCAATATCTAAAGGTATGTCATCTATTCCTTCTTTGGTAGTAAATTCAATGGTAGCAACTTAGGGAAAGCATCATGTCATGTCTTGTTTTTCTCTAGATCCAGGTGGATCTAGGGAGATTATTTTATGTCCGCATTCATCGATTTATCCAATAACAAAATTGGCGACTCCACTGGGGATACGACTTGATTGTGGTTTTTTGTTGGCAATTTTATTTTGACCTATTCTTTTTACTTGAAATCAGTCTTTGAGTCTGTGGGAGATCTGTTCATATTCTCTAGATTTGAAAGTTCACTTAGATCCTTTACCCTCTTCTCAAAATTTATTGGTTTACAGACACTTCTGCACTGTACCGTATACATAGCCTGCGGAAACCTTCAATTTTCGTGCCCTGGCTGTTTGCTTCAGTGTGAACTTTCTGCACCCTATCTATTTCTAGCCTACAGAAACTCTTGATTTCCGCACTGTAATGTGCTATTAGGCTGCAGTGACACCTATGAAATTTTTGAGTTGGGTTTTAGCCTCTATTAATCCTAGTTTTTCTTTAATCAGCTGGGAGGGACTTTTAATGCCAACCCTTGACTGTTTTCTAGAATTTTAACTTGATGTTGATTGGTTTCGGAGATCGGATACTTCTCTTTTAGTCTTTTTCCATGTTTTTGTCTTTGATTTTTATCGACAAGGTTACAATCTCTGAGCTTGTATCTGAGTGCTTGTTCAATTAAAATTCTTTGATTGGATTCAACGTTTTGTATTGATTACATGTTCTGGATTGCTTGATGATTGGGAAGTCATTTTTCATTTACATTTGAAGAAATACTTTCTTGTCATTTTTTACTTTTATCTTCATTGAAAGTTTGATTTGGGTGCTTGTTGAGTGTATAATTTTTCTTGGATTACTTGTCCTTTCTTCGTCATGCAAGAATTTAAAGTCACTTTCTCTTTCAAGTAATCATATATAAGGAAAGTTTATTGCATCCAAAAGAAGAGAACATTGAGAAACCGCATTGTTTTTGGTTGTTTGCATTGGTGTCCATTTAAGAAAAAGAAAGTATATTTCGTAGCTTACATCATTCCAGAAATACCTTCTCCCTGTTGTAGATAGAGTTCATTGAACGAAAATTTGCATCATTCATTTCTATTTGCATATTATTGGGTCAGGGTCTTACACAACATTGGTTTCATTCTCGTCTCCCTCTTGAGTAACAACAGCTTTTAAAAAACATTACGAAATCTAAAAATCAATTAGTAACTTTTATTTTCTAGGGCTCTTTTACACCAACATTAGCTAGGCTAGAGCTTTGGAATAGGCTGTGAGACACACTCTCCAAAGTACAAAACACACAATAGCATCTTGTGATAGGGAGTGTTTAATTCTATTTGCAACATTTTTTCCTGGGAAGCCCTTCTCACACAAGGGTCAAACCTGAGGTCGCATTGAGATTGGCAGAGTTACTCACCTTGCTTTGTTGATCTTAGTGTAGAGATTGTGTGTATTATGGGGATCGCTTGAAGGTATACCCACAATGATGAGTGCAAGCCTCTCAAGTTGATTTCGGGCTAGATACCCTGCCTTTGCGCGTGGATCGGACCGTCGTCGGTTTCCCCATGCATCACTATTGTTCTTGGTAGCCTTAGTTTCCTATATTATTACGATCTTGCACGAGGTGACTGTGGAGGGGCAAGTCTTCACAGTACCTAAAATTGGCGTTGGCCAGACTCACTCGGGCTCCTTGGAGGGTATACCCACGATTATGTGTGGGAGCTTGCACCAAGGCGTAAGTCCCTTAAGCAGGTCGTCAACGTAACTTTTCCACCCGCTTTGTCCTAGCCCCTTCTTGTCTTGACTTCGCGATGTTGGTTTTCATCGCCAATTAGTGACTTCGAAATAAGAAGGTTTTGTTTTCTTGGTCTGATTCCTAGATTTTATTAGCAAGTGTTGTTTGTTTTCATAGTTGGCCATAGATGTTTTCCGTAAAAATTTTGGTTCAGCCAACATTGACCCTCCACACCGTTCGCGTAGGATGCAAGGATTACCTCCGAAATATACATAAGTTTCTGAACCCTTGCTTCCTAACCCACCAGAGGGATCTCCTCAATAGAGTGAGGTCCAGGACAATATACCATCTCAAGTGGAAAGAACTGACTCTCTAGACAATTATCGAATTGTTTTTGATTCTCTAGACGCTTTCTAAATACCTCCTGGATACGAGAGATGTATTCTCCGACTGAATTCCTCCGGAGAAATTATTGTTGACACTTCTGGAATACCAACCGGACCTCTTATTGGCCCGAAAAGTGAGGATCCTTTTTGGACCACTGACATATTTCAAACCCCGGCTACAGTGCGAGACCTTTACGGCTCGGGTGAAGGTATTGATATACCTGTCATCTCTGAACTACCCGAGACGTCTGCTACTTATGTGATACCTCTAGATCACTTTAATAACATGACTTGTTATCTTTTCGTAGGTTCAGACACACAGTCCGTTGGTCCTATCTCGACCATTCATCTTCAGATGGCCCATTCTACAATGGTCCCAAATGCTACAACTATTCCAAATGGGAATGCAGTGGTTACCCAAGCTCCCATCAGTACACCACTTTCGTCTAGACCCGTCCCATCTCTTCCTCATGGATACCTTGCTTTAAATACTTCCATCCCCATTCCTACCCAAGTTCCGTCCAGAGTTTCTGGAATTTTTACCCTTCCTGGATACAATGTTGTTGACAATTTCATTCCAGCACCTTCCTAGGTCCCCTCTGGAGGGTCTTATCCGCCTTCTTATGGGAGGATTTGGCCCAAGTGGCTCCAACCCTATTGGAATCTCTAATCCATCATTCACTTTTGGTTTTCAAATTCCTGTTGGAGGACAATATAACACTGGGGAGCAAACTCAATTTGGAGGTCACAACCAAATTGGAACACAACCCCCGCTTGGAGGACAACCCCTGCTTGGAAGTCCTACCCCACCTTATGGACAGAACATTCCAAGCTTGTTAGCCTAGTAGTGGAACCTTCTCATCCAAGGAAATACACAATCATTTCGAGGGAAACAACCTCAAGTTATCTCTTTCATACCCCCTAGTTCGGACCAGTCGTATTTCGGTTCTTCCAGTCCCATTTGGGGTTCGAACGTTCAATCTGGTGTCCCTTTCCAAGGGAACATACCTAATTAGTACAAACCTATGGGATACATGCCTCCACATTCACGTCCGAATCTGTTAGGACCTTCACCTCACATGCAGTCTGCATACGGTCTTACTGGTATACCGACGACACTTCCTCCCCAAAGTCACCAGTATCCTCATGTGAATAGACAGTTACCCTTTTTGGCCACTTTGGATCTTCCTGACTTGTCTAGAATATTGAATGACCCCATCCTGCATTCTCCCCATTGGCCCGTTATACCGTCCAAGCTACCATCTGACATTCCAAAATTTGATGGTAAACCGGGAGAAGATCCAAACAACCATGTCATGAATTTTCACCTTTAGTGTTCATCCAACTCTTTGATGGACGATTCCATTCAGTTACGAATCTTCCAACGAACTCTTATGGGTTCGGCTGCAAAGTGGTATATAGAATTACCGTGAGGATTATTCACCGACTTTAATACCCTAGACATGGCTTTCCTCACACACTACCAGTTGCCAATCTGTTATGAAATGGGAACCGAGATTTTGAGTTCCTTCAAGCAAAATAAGACCACTCACATCTCTGATTACATTCATGAGTGGAGACAAAGACAACGTTTGATCAAAATCGATCTTCTCGATCAGTTATTAGTAGAATGGTTCACGAAATCCTTCATGAATAAAATCTCTCATGACATTTCCATGGGTGGAGTTATCACAGAAGAACAAGTGATTAGTCGCTCAGTACCTTGATCTCGTTTATTCACAAACGGGTACTCTTTATGATTTGCTCCTTGACGCACCTCGTCCTTCTACCACCACTACCTCAACTACCCCTACTACTTCTCTTGCCGTTGATGGTGTGATTGACACCTTCCATGCTCAACCTCAATCTGCACAAGCCTCTCCCACCAATCCCAAGTATACTGCTTCTAATGTTCAAAATTCTCTAACTCCTACTCCTTCCACTAACAAAACCTCTGAAATGAACTCCATTCAATCTACTCCTGTCGGAAAAAATAAATCTAAAAAAGGGAAGGGTAAGAATAAGGAGGATAAAAATAACCCGCAATATGATAAAGCCAAAACGCAACATGTTGATGATAAGGATAAGCGCAAACCCTAATACCCTTGCCTTATATGTGGTGATGATCACTACACAAAAGATTGTCCAAGACGGACCATGATTACTAAGTTCCTTCAAGGGACCGTGAAACCTCCCACACCTGTCATTTTGTCCCAACCTTTCCCTTCCCAAGAGCAGGCCTAATTGGTCATTCACGACCAACCCTCTCCCTCCACTACTTCTTATGTACTTATGTGCATAGGTGATTAGAAAAAGAATGACATTACACTTACCACTCGGGCCAAAGATTACTCTTCCTCAAAGGAGAAAGTTGATGATATACCACCTCCGTTGGTTCAAAAGACTCCCTCAACTTCACCTCCCAACGGTCCTCTTCATCTCAAACGACCGAGTCTCGATACAGTTCTTCGCCCTCCCCCAAAGGGTGTTGTTTGAAAGTCTGCCTTCAATCCTCACACATGTGTTGCTCAGAACTACAGTATTGTAGAAGATCTGGCGCAAGCACCTTCCGCAATGTCAGCTCTCGAAGTCCTTCAAAGTTGTCCTACTCAACGGAAGGCACTATTAAAATCTATTGGTGGAATTAACCCTACGTATACAAATTTGATAATTTTTGACCTGGAAGATCACATTCCAAGGCTACCCCCTCAACTCGCATTTCAGATACAAGTTGTTGTCACAGACAAGAACATTTGTAGAACTGTTATTGACGAGGGTGCCTCGACGTGCATAATGTTTGTTTCTTGTTGGAAAGCCATTGGCTCTCCTCCTTTAACTGAATCACACAACACACTCAAAGCCTTCAATGGCTCTGGTTTTAAACCCTACGGTGTACTCCCCTCACTGCCTATTATGTTAGAAGGAAAATCGGTCAATGTTGAAGTCGAGGTCTTTGATGCACCTCTTCATTACAACCTCTTACTTAGCCATAGTTGGATTGATTCCATGCGTGTAGTTGTTTCTACTCTTTTCCATGTAGTACGTTTTCCACACCAGGGAAAACTTGTTACAGTAGACCAACTAGCCTTTTTTAACTCTGAAGCTCGTACTAGCAACATACCCTTCATTTCAAAGACACCCCCTGGGTATGAGAATATTGATGTGGGTCTACTAAAATATTCAACTCTGATGGGTACGTTCCCGATCCCACCACCCGATGTTCCACTTCCTTTGGTTGCCTCAATCAACATGATTTCCACCTCCGTTCATGAAACCCCTACGTCTTCTGACTCGTGAATAGTACCTGCACCTGGTGATTATCTTCGATATGGTGACCAAATGCCTTTAAGTCCAGTTGAATCCACTTATCAAGCCATTCAATTGACAAACCCTTCCACTACCTCTCTTGGTGATTCATCTCCTGATCCATTCCACATTATTTTCCCTACGAATGAGATGATCATGTCAGTTATGTCCATGAAAGACACCCCATGGGATGATGGGCATCATCGTTCCATACTCTTCCTGGAGCAGCACACCTTAGAGAGTTGCCAACGGATATTGACTCCTTCGACCGTTGTTGTCGTCTCTTCTATTCCCAAGTCTACACACGATGTGCTATATGAAGGGAACTTGAGTAACATTTCACCTACCATCCCCCTCGACATATCCATTAAACCTGGAGTTATCGAAAATGTTCACATCAGAGCTTCATGTTCCACTGATGAGCTTGTCACATATAAGTCCCTTTTTTAGGAGTTTCGTGACATCTTCGCATGGAGCTATGAAGAGATGTCGGGTATTGACCCCGAGATTGTTGTACACGAAATTAAGACGTACCCAGGCGCTAAACCCATTCGACAGAGACTTCACCTAGTCCACCCTCGTGAAGCAGCCGCTATCAAGCTTGAGGTTGAAAAAATTCTTAAAGATGGCTTTATTTATCTCGTGGATTTAACTGATTGGGTATCCAATCTAGTTCTGGTTAACAAGAAACAAGGTACAATCTGTGTTTGCGTTGATTATAGGGATATCAACAAAGCTTTTCCCAAGGACAACTTTCCCACCCCCTTCATTGACCAGATCATTGATGATTGCACCAGAAGTGAAATCTTCTCTTTGATGGACGGTTTCTCCAGATATAATCAAATTAACATATTTCCCGTGGATCAACACAAAACTTCTTTTATTTGTCCTTGGGGCACATTTGACTATCGAAAACTACCCTTCGGCTTAAAGAACGTCGGTGCGACTTTTCAACATGCCATGTCTTATGCTTTTCATGATATCAAGCACATTGTACAACCATATCTAGATGAACTACCGACACATTCCATGCATCGTAGTGACTGTCCGACACACCTCCAAGCCATTTTCCTTCGTTGTCGATTCTATCATATACGCTTAAACCCACACAAATGTGTCTTCTGTGTGGAGTTCGACCGACTTCTAGGATTTATTGCTTCATGTTAGGGGATCTAGGTAGATCCTTTGAAGGTCGAGCTGATCCTTAATCTCCCTCCTCCTTCCTCACTCCGCTAGCTTGAAAGTTTGCAAGGGAAGGCAAACTTTTTACGTCATTTCATCCCAAATTACGCTGAGTTAACACTCAGATTTACTCGACTGTTGAAGAAAGGTTCTGAGTTTGTATGGGATACCACTGCCAACAAAGATTTCGAATCTTTGAAACTGACTTTAACCCGTACCCCACTACTTTTCCCACCTGATTATAGTCGAGATTATTTCCTTTATCTCGTTGCTTCGGACTCTACTATTGCCATGGTTCTAGTCCAAGAAGATGATTTACATGAAAAACATGTCATTTATTATTTGAGTCAGAGTCTCACAACTACTAAAGCCAAATACTTACATGTTGACAAACTGGCCTTGGCAGCTGTTCAAGCTATCCAACGTTTTCGTCACTATATCCTATTACGCAGGACCACTATAATTTTTTATTGCAACCCTATGCAGCACATTCTTACATGCTAATTGTTGGGGAAAATACTCCAAATGGATAGTGATTCTCTAGGAGTTTGAATTAGAGTTTGAATGCGCTAAGTCTAAGAAATCCTTGGTGTTTGCCGAACTGATATGTGACCTTCCCTGCACTGAGACAGAAAATGTAGCAGAGGATTCTTTACCTCACGAATCCCTCTTTTTGATCAGTTCTGATGACCTTTGGTATGGAGATATCATTATTTATCTCCAGACTTAGACTTTTCAGCCCGATTTGTCTAGCACTGACCGTCGTCATATACGTTACCAAGCCCGTCAGTATATTATCCTCGACGACACTCTTTATCATCGTGGGGTTGACTCTGTTTTTTGACAATGTCTCACCTATGATGAGGCTAAGAAAGCTTTGAATGACTGCCATTTTGGATCATGTGGTGGTCACATGTATGGGTATGCTACTGCCCAAAAGATCTTATGAGTAGGGTATTTTTGGCCTTCTTTATTCAAAGACTATATTATTGTCGTCCAAAAATGCCATGCTTGTCAAACATACAACAACAAGATACGATCTCATCCCACTCCCTTACACCCTGTAGTTTCCATTGGACCTTTCGCGAAATGGGGCATTGATTTCATGACATGTAACCCTCACTCGGTCGGGGGGCATGGATACATTATCGTAGCCGTGGATTATTTCACAAAATGGGCCAAAGTGATGCCCACATTCAATAATACCGGAAAAAATGCATCCCTATTCATATTCAATCATATCATCACATGATTCAGAATCCCACAAGCTATCGTGATCGATCACGGTAGCCATTTTCAAAATTTCATGATGTCCAAGTTTACCGAAAAGTTGGGTCTTCGACATAAAAACTAAACCCCCTACTATCCATAGGCCAATGGCCAAGTTGAAGCAATAAACAAGGTTCTTATCACCATTCTTCGACAAATAATAGGAATCCACAAGACAAGTTGGCACACGATGTTATTTTCATCATTGTGGGCCTATCAGACATCCGTGAAGTCTGCCATGGGATTTACACCTTTTCAACTAGTGTATGGTATTGAAGTTGTCTTGCCAATTGAATGTGAGATACCGTCATTGAAGCTAGTTGTTGAACTTCTCACCAACACCTCTACCGAAGAAGAACGTCTATTGTATCTGATGCGATTAGATGAAACCCATTGTGATGCCACCCTGGTAATTGAAACCCAGAAGAAACGCATGAAAGCCTAATATGACAAGCATGTTAAACCATGTGTTTTCTCCGAAGGTGATATAGTTCTTCTCTATGAAAAAGATCGTGATTTACTAGGGGGCAGAAAATTTGAGGCTATGTGGTGCGACCCTTATGTCGTCAAACAGGTGTTGGAGAAAGGAGCCTATGAGTTAGTCGATTATGACGGTATTCCTTTGAGTGAACCCAGAAATGGGATTTACTTGAAAAAGTACTATGCCTAGGTTATCTTTGCATGAGTGCTTGTATTTTTACTGTAAAATACTTTTGTGTGCTACTCTTGTATTTTTTTATTATTTGGTTTCAACCCCTAGCGGCTTACCTTGTGTTGTGCTTGGTTTCCAGATGTCGGTGTCTCCACTACCCCACATTGGCTTCGCCGATGGTGCTAGCCGTAGTACTCAAAACTTAGAATCCACTGCTTGGGCAATCTATGCACCTACGAACGAGTTAATCAGTCTACAAGGTGTTTGCCTCAGTCGTGCAACTAACAACATTGCATAATATAGTGCAGTCATTGAATTGTTGATCGATGCTATTTCACTTGGAATCTGTCACCTGGTTGTACGGCTTGATTCACAGCTAGTAGTACTACAACTAAGTAATGTCTATGCTATCTGAAGTCCTACATTGTTACAGGTATATTTGCGAATTCACCTCTTGGAACGTTATTTTGATTATATTGAGTATCAACACATTCCTAGATGTCTAAATACGTTAACGAATGCATTAGCTAATTATGTGTTAGATAGACATTTGAGACATTTATAAATCCAATCACACATCACATGTTGTATATAAAGCAAAGTAAGCCAGTAGAAGCCTCATGTATATATATAACGATAAAAATTTTTACAAAAAGGTGTTTTTTGTCCAAAATACCAAAATATCAAAATATGAAGCCCACGGCTCCTACAAAATAACATCCTGGATGTTGCTCATGGTAGAATACTACTACTCGTGCTACTCTGCAAAGCAACCGGCTGAGTGAACCAGTCACGCCTGCGGTGTGGCGCTAATAACGCCTCAGAATCTCGTTGATCAAGATATCCAGGATGTCTGCTATCAAACCCTCTAGATTCTACTTGACCGCTTCATAATCGTCAGAGTCCCATCTTGGTACTACCATTACTTCCCCTTGCCTCTGAATGGGGGAAGTTCCTGGAGGCTAGTGTGGCCCTACATCTGCATGGTCAAAATGTTTTATTAGTCATTGGATAGAGAGCATATATAAAACCATCTTATATTCTAAAATTTCACAAAAACACCATAAAAACAAAATGTTTTTCTTACCTAAGTTCCCCCACTGAAAACCCTCAGGTAGAACCAAATCGGGGTCATTGCGAAAGTCCAGGCTGACATATGTGTAATCATCTATCATCAGTATTTGTGGCCTCAACCAATCAAAGAATGCATCGTTGTATTTAATAATGGGAGCCGCTACATGTCGGGCCATGAGTTCGCACCACCGCTTCATCCGTGGATCTCGTGGCGTTGGTATACCCCACTCTACCTGTAGGCATAAATGAGGGAATCTTTCTAGAAATAAAGACACCAAAATGGATCCATACCTGAATTGCTTCAGGTCCCCATTCTTGATTTTGGTTAACTGTGTCTTCATACTGTGAAGAAGACCATCGCACCAGTTGAACACATGAGGTTCTGTGCATTCCACGACATACTGAAAATAACTTTGGAGGGCCATGTGCAAAGATGCACTTCCCACCACGCACGCAATGGTAAAAGGGATGGTCTGGAGAGTTAAATCCTGAACACCTCTTATGGCTACCTTACCTTTTCATCTCTCGGCCTCGGGTTCACAGTACCGACAGATGTATTCGTTCATCGTTAGGACACCACCTCGACCCCCTGTTAGGGTCACATGTGCTCCACGACGAGATAACCCCGTCAAGAAGTAAATGTCTTCGATGTCCAAAGAAGGAATGTGGAAACCTACATGAAATAGTTGTTGGTCTACGTCCCACATGTGGACCATGTATTCTAGTAACCTCAGTTGGGCTCTCATGCCTTAGATTTAAAAAAAAATTAACAATCCGCACTGTTGAAGGGCATTGACGGTGCTTGGATCATTTAAGGCCATGAAGTCATCATCCTTGTGTTCCCGTTATATCCATTCCAACATTTTGACAATCAAATACCTGCATGGAGACGAGGAAAGTAAGTTAGCATCTTCAATCATTGATTTTGAAATTCTTTTTTGGGAAAACGCATGCATAGTTTTTTGGGTTTTCGGTCGTCGCAGACGGGTTTTTAGTACATTGCGGGGTTTCCACAGGTGAGCTATAAGGCACCTGTGGAAATCATTGATTTCTGCAGGTCCTGATACTAGTCACCTGTGGCGGCCCCAGCATGAAACTACCGACCCAAAAACTCATCCAAAAACTACCTTCAAACCAAAATAAATGAATTTCAATCCATTGAAAAAGAAGACGATGATGAGCTTACCGTGTTGATGGAGACCGTTTGATCAATGATCATCTATGATTCTCGCAATCGACAGCCAAAATATGAGTTAAAAACAGGGTTTCTAGACAATTTTTGAATGAAATGCAAATGAAATAGCAATAAGAGGTCTTACCCCCTTTTTATTTCATTTTTTCTTTTTCTTATATTTTATATTATTTTAATGCATTTTATCATAACCTAATGGTCTAATGGTTGTGTGAGTCTGTTGTTTCTCGCAGATGTGAAGACTAAGGCCCTGAACAATGCCGTATGGATGATTTTTCTTGATTCACTTTTCTGTTTGTTATATATACCAGTACCTTTTAGGGTTTTTTAGAAAAACTTCGAGCCTAGTCTTTATTCATTCTCGTGCTCAAAAATCAATGAGAATGAAACCGAGTATACTTTTGTCATTTTTTTGTACTCGTTATGGAAACACAAAAAGTGAAACCTATGGAGTATCATTTAAGCTCTTTTCACACTCCAGAAAAACGAAAACATTGTCAAGCGACCTTGTTCTTTTCACGCTCGTAAAAATATTTGAAGAAAACATTTGATGGGCAATAGTTTATCACTTTTTCAGTCTCGTCATATTACTTTACGAAAAAGGAACTAAGAGGGTTCTCTTTAATGTGTTTTTTAGACTCTATAAATATGAAAAACCCCCAAGTTTTCTATCTTTGGATTGGTTAAACAAACATCGAAAGACCCACATGGGACTGAACCACTCCTTCTTAGGGTTCATTAAACATACTCCAAGGGACTTATCCGAAGGATGAGCTTACATCAACAAGAATATGTTATCGTCCTCAAGATTGCGTAAAAATAAAGAGGTACTTTCCAGAAATGGTGGGGGGGAATTTGGGAAAGAAATGTGTCTCTGTATCCATGTTAGTGGTAGTACTAGTCTCTCTTGAACATGATACTCCCCTTCATCATTTGAATTCGGGTTGGGAAATCCATTTGTCTCTCGTCTGGCCCTCAAGTCCATATATTGGGTTGTCTTTGAGTCAATGTTGCCAAGATCATTGTCATGTCATTCATATGTTCAAGAGAAGTCTAAACAAGCCCTCTCTCAAGTTGGCCATCTGCAATTGTCAATTATTACCATGTCGCCCTTCCCTGTGTCAGTTTCAAATCATTTTCATACTTTGATCTACCCTAAATATGTTACTTATTTAGTGTCACTAATGGGGGATACATCAAGGCCCTCTTATGATGAGTCTTTTCCTGTCAACTTCAACTCATCATCCGAGAACAAGACTTATAAATCATTTAGTACCTTAGAGCCTGCATGCCTCAATGGCAGGTTTCTTTGCTTTCGACAGTGGATTCACATCATTGGTCCCTGATCGTGATATTTCATCGAGTGTTCGACTTCAACTCATTTATTCACATTCATTGGATTGTACTAAGGTACCTTGGGAGTCATTGACATCAATGGTGATTTCCCTTGCACTTGTTAACAGTTTTCATCTATGACTGGTAATCAAGTGGTTTCTACCATGTTCGACTTCATCACCTATAATTGCATGGTTAGATTCATACTTACAGACAACAGGGTTGAAGACCCTGGATCTCGTCATTTTGGTCCAGGTTGTGATGGTGTATTTATGATTTGTATTTGACACACAGATCCACTTTGTATGTCTCATGGTTGTGTTTGAATTTAAGCTTTCTGCTACATGGATCCACAATGTATTCCTGGTGGCTATGTAGAATGTTGACAACATGGATCCACGGTGTATAATTGGTGGCCATGACTTACACTTATGATTTCAATCACTTGTAGTCTGAGCTTGGGAATGCCTACCTCAGAAATGGTATAATTTTATGCAGATGCTTGATTGTTTGCAGGTTCCCGATTGGTGCGCTCCTTGTTCCTGACACACACACGCATTTTACAAACTGTTTAGGCTATCACAAGTTCTAGCCTCATACTTTGGGGGAATTATGTTACACATTATTTTGGTCACTCTGATGATGAACCTACAGGCATGTGTTCAGGCTCTCAAAACAATCTTTTACATAAGAAAAATGACTAAGTTCTTCCCCTACAAGGCATATTTTTAGAATGACACCGCAGGCTGACAGTGGTACACAGTGCGGAAATCCTTGATTTCCGCAGGCTGCTCTATGCCTAGCCCACGGGATTTCCACATGCTGCTATATAGGCAGGGTGTGGTAGCGTTTGAAGCTAAGAAAAGAAAGAAGTTTCACGAAGTATCTAGAAGGATAATCTTCTAGAATGTGAGGTGGCGTCCATATGGTTGTGGTCTTACTGGCTTCTCTAATTTGGTAGGATCATCCTCATCCTTGTAACCACTCCACCTTCTCCTATATAATGATGGGTTTCTCATGGAAAAGGTTAAGCAAGATTGAGAAAATAATTGTTGAAAGAATAGGCTGAAGACTGTGTGAAGGATCCTGTTACAACTGATGCTTGTAGCCTCTACTTGTCCATCAAGATTTTGTGGACTATCTTCATATGAATTCAGAGCAAGTGTATGTGTGTGTTGGAACAAAGGACCACCGAAAGGGAACTTGCGACATCAAGGCAATTTGGTTGTATCTTCCACTTTTACTTAATATGATACGGTGACATGTTTCTTTCCCATAAAATAATTAACATTTTTATTACATGACTCCTTGATCACATGTTTAGGTTTCCATTGAATCTACAATTGTTTCTTTCACTTTGGTTGGTTTGTGACATTGCAGATCTGATCTCACAAGAGCACCGGAGTGAATCATGGACAACAGAGATATAAGGAAGCGATATCTAAAGGTATGACATCTATTCCTTCTTTGGTAGTAAATTCAATGGTAGCAACTTAGGGAAAGCGTCATGTCCTGTCTTTTTTTGTTCTAGATCCAGGTGGATCTAGGGAGATTAGTTTATGTTTGCATTCACTGATTTATCCAATAACAATTGGTTAAATCATTTGTCCAAAATATGTTGTTGATGCGGAGATTATATATTATAAGTTCAAATCTGATTAAGTCTTGAAAGTTGTTAGTAATTAATGTGATTGACAATTAAATTATCCTTATCCAAATATTTCACTAAAGGAAAAAAGTCTCACGAATTTTAAAAAATGTATATTTATTAAATAATAATCATCATCATTTTTTTAAGAAACTAATGTAATTATAGTAATCACATATAGGAGAAATTATACAAAATCCATAGTTTTGTCAGCCTGCCACTAAGGAAATTGGACCAACATCAATGGTTTAATCCCTTTGTCTGGAGAGTCTGAGATAGGTCCTAAATTAAAACAAAAATTAAAAAGCAGTATAACCAGTCTAGATGTTGAATTGGACCTATGTAGTCATGATAATATATCCTATAGAATAGAGACAAGTAAATTAAAAACATAAGCATGTTGGAGATTCAATCTAAATGAGTGCAATCTGCATTCAAGGGATGCTCATGTTGTTGGGGTATGGGGCCAACATAGAGATGATCATGAGCTTGTTGAGCAGGTGTTGGGAGCATGGAGCTAATGTCCTTAAGCTGCACTAGGACTTCATCAAGTTGCAAAAGGATCTTCTCATACGCCTCATCCATGACCTACAGAATTTTCCCCACAACCATCTTAATATGCCAATAGAGATCCATTGTCTTCCAATATTTTGTATCTCGAGCCATGGAGTTTCTTGCATTGGGGATCCAATTACCCATATCTGCATCAATGTCCCATTCGTGAATGGTGCTTCTCTCAAGATGGACTTTGTCCTCTACATTTTCAATTTCCTCATGCATTTGAGGGAGAGTTTGCTCCCAAAATTCATTTGCATAGGCTCGGGAATGTTGTTGCACGTGAGTGCCAATAGGGTCAGGCCTGACATCATCAAGGTAGGAAGGGATAGACTGATTTATGCGTCCATGGCAAGAGGCTTGACCTCACAACATTCCAAAGCTTAGAACGATAGCATTAAACAGAAAGGAAACTGAAGCCACCAACAGATGGAAAGGATTGCAAATACCAAAAGTAGATGAGCTAAAAAATGGGAGCTCTATCCTCACCTTTATGATTTTGAAAACCCACATCGACGGATTAATCCCACTAAGAGTAATTATTCCAGTAAAACAGGTCATCCATCTGGAGCTGTGAAATATTGAACTTTCTTAGACACCCACTTGTTATTCTCATTTGAACTAATGAAAGTCCAAAACATGACAAGATTGCAGAGTATTCATTGAAAACATAATATGCCCACATAACCTAGTTGGGGACATTACAATGGTATCAGAGACCATGATCTTGTCAGCCTGTGTTTTCTTGAGGCATTGATGCCAAGGAATACTAGAGGACGAGGGAAACAACCCACCCCAGGATCAGAGTAAGAAGAAGTAGAAGTAGAGGGAGTTATGGGGGATCATCCTAAAATAGGACCATACATCTGTTGGAAAGCATAACTAATGGGAAACAAAAATTAACACAATTCATGACACAGTTCTTTTCCATCAATCAAGCAAACCAAAACCAGGGAGGTTCCAATGGGAACCATGCAGAGGTCACCCATATAGGTGGTAGGAATCCTGAAGGGAGCAACACCTATGTGTCAGAACAAAGTGTCTTCCAGGAAGTAGAAGAAAGGTACCCATACCCTTGTTGTCACCATTCCTTGAGGAGCATCCTATAGGAGCACCATAACAATAAGGGGCATACAAAATTAACTCCAACTTTAGGGAGTATCAATTGTTGGAATAAGGATCCCAAGTAGCCATGTCTTACAATGACTATTACAACCTTGGGATGAGGAACAAACCCAAGACGGGCCAAAATCAAAAGAATTTTGATCTTTTGCGCAAATTGGGGAAGATGACTATTCCATGTTTTGACAGATCTGACAGGTGCACAACCCGAGCATGGGTACATAAGTTGGACACTTACTTCTAGATTAACACAATGACAGAGGTAGAGGTGATCAAATTTTCCACCCTACACTTGGATGGAGAGGCTCATGAGTGGTGTTCCCATGGGCTATTAACATTGGGACATTCCAACATCACATCAGAGTTGACATAGATGAGGTAGACAGGTACACCAGAGGCCTATGTTACAACGTTCCAGTGGATGGAATTCATGGTGACTGATGTTTTTGAGCAGAGACTGGTAATTCACATAGGGCTTGGTTTAACCCTTAAGAGTTTAGGTTAATGATTTTAGGCCAAACACACTACAAGTAGCTATCATGAAGACCAAGGATATGGTAGATACAACCCCCAAGAAGACATCGGAAAAAATGTTTATTCCACAAAAGGTTCAGGTGTCAAAACCTCCCCAAAAGACATGGACAAGGAAGGATAGGTTGGATTAGGAAACTTAGAGAGAACTAAGGAGGAAGAAGCTTTGCTACAATTGCAAGGAATCATGGGAACCATGCCATCGATGTATGGGTAAAGGTAAAGTCTATTATATTGAGGTAGTTTCCAACAAAGAGGATGACAATGATGATGAGGGAATTGGATAGGACAGTGGTGAGCCATCACATGCTACAAAGAAGACGCCATTGCAGGATAGCCCCAAGGGAGTGACCATTGCTAGAATTTCAGAAGTCCCTAAATATTACACCTTTAGGGTCAGGGGCATTGTGCAAGGGCAGAGAGTTACATCATTGATTAATGGTGGGGCCACCCACAACTTCATTGATGTTGCACTTGTCACTAGGAGATGAATCCTTGTGGAGTATTTCGAGGGATTTAATGTTGTAGTAGGAAATGGGCACAACATGACGTGTACTTAGAGGATCAGAGGATTGGAAGTAACATTGGGAAACTATACATTGACATATGACTTTTATGTCCTGGATTTAGCAGATACTCATGTGGTTCTAGGAGTTCATTGGTTGTACTCATTGGGAGATATTTGCATGAATTATCGGGACACGAGGATGGATTTCCAGGACAAGGGTGGAAAATAAATCATCCTAAGAGGTATGTTGATAAGTTGCCCCAAGATCATGTCTAACCAATGCATGGAGGCCCTTTTTAGACACGGGGATGTGGCTTTCACAACAGAGTGCTTGATCACCATGGAGAAGCCATCATAGGATTGTCAACAGTACCTTGCGTATATCTAGGCATTGCTTGGAAAGAATAAAAGAGTGTTTGAACTATTTCCAGCAAGAAGACCACCTGACAGAGGATTTGAGCATGTCATTGAGATAGAAGAGAATTTGAATCATGTGATCACCACACCCTATAGGCATCTGAAGAGGTTCAAGGATGAAATAGAGAAGGCCATAGAGGAGTTGTTGGAGATGGGACATATCAAGCCTAGTTATATTCCCTTCACTTCTTTAGTTGTACTAGTGAAGAAGAAGGATGGCACTATGAGGATGTGCATAAACTACAGGGCATTGAACAAGAAGACCATAAAAAGTAGATACCCAATACCTAGGATTGATGAGATGATAGACGATTTGCATGGGGAAGTGTACTTCTCAAAGGTTGATTTGTGATCAGGATACCACCATATTTGGGTCAGAGAGGAGGATATCCATAAAAAAACATTCAGGTGTCACTATGGGCACTATGAGTTTCTAGTCATGCCCTTCGGTTTGACTAAAGCACCAAATACCTTTTAGTCATGCATGAACCATATCTTCAAAAAATATTTGAGGAAATTATTATTGGTGTTCTTTGACGATCTTTTGATCTACAAAAAGATGTGGGAGGAACATTTGAAGAAAGTGGACAAGATTCTCACCATTATGGAGGAGAAGTCGCTTTTTGCCAAGGAGGCAAAGTGTGAGTTTGGGTTAATAGAGATCTTCTATCTAGGGCATGTGATTGGTGTTGAGGGAGTAAAGTCACATTAGGAGAATATATAGACAATATTATATTGGCCCACCCCTAGATCACTCACATATTTGTGAGGATTCTTTGGGATATGCAATTATCATAGGTGCTTTGTGAAATGATTTTCATAATTGGTTGTGCCATTGACAGACCTCACCAAGAATGGGACATTCTGATGGTCAGACGAATCATAGGTAGCATTTGACATAATGAAGAGGGTGATGAGAACTTTCCCAATATTATCACTCCCATATTACACACATCCTTTTGTCCTAGAGTGTGATGCATAGGGTGAGGGGATAGGGCATTTATGATGTAAAACCGACACCCGATAGCTTTCAAGATAATAAAGCTAAGAGAGCCAGAGAATCTCTATATGATCTATGATAAGGAGATGTTTTCCATCGTGCATGCATTGGCCAAGTTCAGACAGTACTTGGTAGGAAGACGCTCTGTGGTTAGGATTGACCACAATAGCTTGAGATATTTCCTAGAGTAGCGAGATCTGGACGAAAGACAACATAAATGGGTGAGTAAGGTGCAGGCATATGATTTTGACATTGAGTATGTAAAGGGGAAGAAGAATATATTTGTTGACGCCTTATCCAGAAGACCTGCATATTTATCCATGATAGAGATCTCACCAGATTGGAAATCCAAGATGACAGGTACAGGGTAGTGGATGACATCATCTACTACAAATAAAATATATCTCTTGTCCCTGAGTCTAAACTCAAGGATAACATTTTGAGGGTAGTAATGATGCGCCACTGGTAGGGCACTAGGGGTATTTGAAAACCTATAGGCAAGTGAGGGAGAGAGTTTCCTAGAAGGGTCTCAAGGAGAATTTACTTAATCATGTGAGGGAGTGCATGACTTTCCAATAGAACAAGTCAAAGTTTACACCTCTGACAGGACTACTTCAACCATTGCCAATTTCGAAGAAGAAGTGGGATAGTATTTCCATGGAATTCATCACAGGATTTCCAAAGGTGCAAGGCAGGGACTATATCTATGTGGTAGTGTACAGATTGACTAAATATGCGCACTTATTTTCCATTCCTTCAGAGTAAAATGCATCTCAGGTAGTAGATTTATTCTTTAGGGAGGTGTTTAGACTCCATGGTCTTCCGAGGAACATAGTCAGTGATCGGGACAACAGGTTCTTCAGTGCATTTTAGTAGTAGATATTCAAGTTATCTGGAACAAAGTTGACACCTAGCACTAGCTATCACCCCTATATAGACGGGCAGACCGAGATAGTAAAAAAATAGATCGAGCGGTACCTAAGGAACTATGTGTCAGGGAAGAAACATGCATGGATAAAGTGGTTGCATCTTGGGGAGCATTGTTACAATACCACTCATCACATGTCCATCAGGATGATCCCATTTGGGGAATTGTATGGCTATGATGCTCCATCTTTTGTGGATTTGGAATTTGGAGAGAGAAGAGCTCCCAAGACCAAATATTGGTTGTAGGAAATTTAGGACATCTTGAGAGTCCTGAAGAAGAATTTGCAAGCTGCTTAGAATCAGTGGAATATGTATGAAGATAGGAACAGGGTAGAATGCAACTTTGAAGTCGAGGACATAGTTTTCCTCAGGTTTCAGCCTTACATACAGTCATCGTTGAAAAAGAGTGGTGCAGATAACTTGAAGCCTCGCTTTTACGGACCCTACGTAGTGATCAGGAGAGTTGGGGAATTAACATACAAGTTGAAGCTTCCAAATGCTAGCAAGATCCACAACACCTTCCATGTATCCTGCCTCAAGAAGGCATTGGTACAACAGGTCACAACTTCGACATATCTTCCTCCACTAGATAAGGAAGGGTAGTTGGTTCTAGCTTCCAAGAGGATTGTTGATGTTAGGGAATGAAGGATGAGGAGAAAGTCATTCGCGAGTACTTGGTTGTATGGAGAGGATTTCTTGCAGAAGATGTTACTTGGGAAGGAGAGAAGATATTACAACACCCTGATCTAGAATTGCTTGAGGACAAGCAATATTGGGAAGGGAGGACTATAATGTCCCCTTCCAATTGATCATGGTGCAGGATGACTCAATATCCTATACGACTCCCGTAGGCTATAGTCAACAAGGGAAATGGAGTCAAGGAGGTTCATTTGGTGCCACTAGAATGATAAATCCTAAAGTGCCATTAAATAAATAAATAATTATATCTAAATGAAATTGGAGGGAAAATAAAGTGAGGGTTTGCTTTGGTCAAAAAGGGGAAAGATCTAGAGGGTTCGGAGGAAGGATACATAGAGGGGTGAACCTTCTCTTTGGAATTATGATTTGATCCCTCATTTTGGAGTCCCCTTGGAGCCATTGTTTCATTAGGGTTTAGAAAAACTCTTCCACCATTGTAGTCCAATTTCAATGGTGAAATATCCACCATAGCTGGACAAGAGGGAGAGTCCATATAGGACTACCATTAAAGCTTCACTTGGAATTTTTGCATTTAGTTGAAGAGATATTGAGGCACACAAGAGGTTTACTGAACTTTTTGGATGAGGTTGAGCTCATACATTTGCAAGTTTCCGGAGGGTTTGAGAGAAATTAGAGTTGAGGGCATCCCCACGGGTTGAGTATGGGGTGTCCCGCAAGGCCCTGCTAGACGTCTAGCAGTTGTCCCGTGAGGACCTCTATGATTAGGATTGTGACATACCACGTGGATAGGGTTCGTATGCTTACAAGTGGGATGCTAGTAGAGAAGAAACTACTGGAGCAGAGTGTCGCAGGGAGTATCATAGATTGGCATCAATCTAAGTTTTATTATTAGTATATTTGTGTAGTTTCTTTGCAACCATTAGACTTGTGTGTTTAGGAGTATTCTGCAACTGTTATTACAACCATTATATATCATTGTATTGGTGTAATAAGGGTTTCCATCCATAATAATATGCCATGGTTATCTACTATATTTTCTATGTAATGGTTGCATGCAACGTGTTTGATAATATTCTTATATGAGCAAATTGTTTGTAAGGGGTTAACAACAACATTAATACTGGTGTTTGACATATTTACACAAGAAGAATTAACAATTTTTGGATAGAAAACATAACATACCCACATAACATAGTTGGGGACATTACAGTAAACTATAATTAGATTACCCTTTGTGTTATACTGTACTCTTTTAAATGATGTCCATTTCTTTGAAAATTATGGGTTGAAAATATTCTTCTCATCTTAATTAGTAAATGATTAGTTGATAAGAACCAAAGGCCATAGTCACCGGACAAATGTATATAAGCATCAAATATTATAAGTGATATAGGGATGCATGTGCTCATGAATTCAAACTTGACATATATAAACTACTTATGAAGTATATGAGGATTTACCCATGTTCAATTCATAAAATTGTATTCTTGGATATGTGAAAGATGCAATGTTCAAGTCTATCTTCCTCTATGTTAAAGTGAGTATTTGTGCTACTAACATTAAAAATAATAATTAATGTATCAACAATGGTTAGTTAGGTTGATGAAAGCAAGTAGGTATATATCCCACACTTGAATTCCAGTCCTACCAAGTGCCATGTTGGTATTTGTGCTCACGCTTTTGGAAGTGTGCCAATGCACAAAATAATGATTAGGGCCATGTGTGAATCTTGGATAATTTTTGACAAAATAGATATCCCACTCACAATTGCTTATCCAAATGTAACCAAATTGAATGATGCTAATGGTTTATCATAATGCTAAATCTAATCACATTAACCTCATCATAATAAGAAGAAATCGGTTCAAAAAAGAAAATTAATATACATAACATATATATGTATGTATATCTCTATGTGTGTGTATGTGTAACATTAATATCTTCTGGTTCAAATGGGTTCAAATGAGTGCAAAACCAGTATAACACCTATCACTTTACTTTTATCAATCATTGCATGTTTTCCTATATACTCATTGGTCCTTGATCATGAAGAGACATACTTTAGAATGTATGATGCAACAATTTATTTATTGTGAAGTTAATATTTAAGTTAATTGGGTTATGGTACATGAATTAGTTAAGGCATGTGAGAGAAAGTGCCTCAATGACGCTAGAGAGTTAAGATTATAGATGAAAATTCTAGAAAATAATAATAATATTATGGTTTATATTCATGTCGAAAATATATATATCCTCTCTCATCTCATGTTCTCCAACCACCTAATCTTAAGCAAATCATCATCACATAAGTAGCAACACATAGTCGAACACAGTTTTAAGAATCTTATGGAAGACGACACTAAAAAGCAGGGGATAACTCTCTAACATTTCAATGAAAAAATAGATACAATCATCAACTAAATTAAAAATGTTTTGTATGTGCATAAATCCAATGCAAGGGACCAATTTAGAGACCCATGAATAACCCAAAGAGATTATGGTGCATTCCCTTAACAGCCAAACCCAAGTAATACAACTTGATATATCATGTTGGAGGGACCAACAATACTCAATGAACTCTTTATCAAAGAAGTGTAGCCTCCTTCTAACCACATACAATAACAATTGTCTCTCCAACCACTACTATGGACCAAATAATCTAAATTGAGGTATGGTTTCAACTTTTTGGTAAGGATTCAAATGGAAATATGAAAGTCTCCTTAGCACCCTCGAGAAAGAGCATTCAATCAATAATGAAACAAGAAAGGAGATTAAGAACAACAATGAGTTAATGAATAACATATTGCACCATACTATGACGATGTTAGTAGAACTAATAAACCAACCTCCAAAGGTCCAAGGTGTATGAGAATCTACTTAGAAAATTACAAAAGTTAATCCAAGACATAAAGGTTTTTTTTTTATCATGAGAACAATTTGTCTTCCATAGTGCAATAACAAGAATCCTTGAAGTATGTTATCAATGATCTCAAGGGAATTTTAGATTTTAAGATTCAACAACTATGCTTTATGTTATTCTCTGAACACATGACTTTAATCTTGCGACACATTTGTAGTATGTTTTTAACTAAATATGGAAAAAGAAATCAAACTATAGTAGAAGATGAACTACTAAATCCGACATCAATATAAAGTTTAACAATTTTCACACTTTTGTATTTACTCGCATTGAAGTTAAGTAGATAATCATTTATCACATTTTTAACAATCAACATTCATAATTTAACATTATATTTTTATCCGAAACCAATTTATTCACAAAAACCAAAATGCACACAAAGAGGCAAACAAACCAAACCAATTTGATTGTTGTAATAATCTTAACATGTAGAAATTAAATGCTTCATAAATCAATAATCAATAAATACTTATGTAAATTAATTTCCTTCATAACTCAATAATCAATAAATATTGTTATGTATGAAAATATATAAGCAATCAAAATAATATGAGTAACGTGATGATGAATGTCATGGCCATTTTTGGAGTTTTTGTTGTTTTAACATCATGTCCATTTGAGAACCTCACAAACCATGTAAAAAGGTTAATCAATCATTATTCTACATAAATAAATAAAAATTTAAAGATTTATGTACATGTACCCACCCACGGAAGTTAAGTTATTTCTAAAATGTATCTGGACAAAAAACATAGCTCTACACCCTATGAGGCCATTGCCCATACACATCTTCCACGAATTCCCAACCACTATAAAGTGTGTCATTGACATATTAAATATCAAATATCAAACTTTAAAAAAAAAATAACTTCGAACTTCAAATAATTTGACATTTATAATCTCATTTATAATATAAATCTCTTTTGAGGGGAGTAATTTTGTGAATCAACTATTTATGATGCACACCCACACATTAAAAAAAAAAAAATTGATTATAATGTGGCATGGATCAAGGTGCCATAAACCTATAATGTGGCATGGATCAAGGTGCCATAAACAACTCTACACATCTCCCTCATAATGCGGATTCCATGAGTTAAATCAAACCCTACATCAAAGCTATGATTGCATGAGTTAAGGAAAACCCTACATCTACACGTTTGCCCTCAAATCGAATCTTCATACTTTAACAATCTTAGTGATACCAATGGTAGGCATAGCCTAATTACCAACTAAATTGTTTTGTTTTTGGCATTTTTGGAATTGTATCACATAAAAAATGAAAAATTGGAACACTCATCCCACCATTAAAATCATTTGAGATGGTTGTTTTCAATGTTTAGTTAAAAAAAGTATTTTTTGTTTTTTTTTTAATGTTATTTATCTATTTGAAATCATTTATGGGTAGTTAATGTTTTCAATAAAAAAACCTTGATTTTGTTATAGGGAGAGTTTTTTTTTGTGTTGGTGATTTTGATTAGATAGATGAAGGTTTCCAGGGTTTTATAATGGAGGTGAGGCTAGTATCACTACATAACATATATGATCCATTCACATAGCCTTACGAGGATGTATATATTTTCTTTGATTTCAATATATAGGGATACGATTATGATTACCCCAATTTTAGTAAGCTTAACTAGTTGATTATGTCTCATGTTTGGAAAGATGTGTTTTATCTCTTAGATGCAAATGCTCATTGGTGTTACATTTAGCTTTGATCTCAACGCAAAAGTTGGAAATGATGCAAATAGAGGAATGATTGATCCAAAATGGATCTAAACCGATGAAGGGTATAAGACTCGGTACCTATAAGAGACAATTCAACAATTTATAAAGGTTAGCTAAACTATGTAAAAGAAAATGTAAATGTAAAGAAGAATGAGACAAAAAAGAAAACGAAAAAGAGAGAGGAAAATAGAGAATTAAATGAAATAAGAAAAATGAATAGGAGAGAAGGATGAGGTAGGGAAATGAAAGGTCATGGTTGTTGTCCTTCACCTTACCTCAACTCTCCTTATCTCCTCATGTAATTTCACTCTCATTGGGTCTTTTTGGCCTAGAGAGGAAGAGGCATAGAGAGCCATGAAATTTTTGTACTAGAGATTGTCGAAATGAAGAAACTAAGCCCCATTTGAAGTTGGTTTTCCCATTTGGGTTTCCAGGGTAAAATCCTTGTGTCAATTACGAGTTTCATTTTATTTATGTGTGATAGAATTAATTCATCGTTTGCTCACCATGTTTTTTCTAAACTCTATTGTTAATGGATCCCACAACAATTGTTAGCCACTGGAATTTCAATGATGTTTGTTCTTGTTGTGAGAGATGAACAATATATTATTGTGAGGAATGGTAGCTTGTTGAACTAATGGATTGCTTTCCAACCGTGACTCCTCCAGGACCAAGACCAGACTACTCCAATTCATTGAAGCATTGAAACCCAACAACAAAAAGTTTTACATCATCCATTTGTAGTGTTTGGTAGATCAATGGCCCTCATTTCTTGGCTATTGCAATTGTTTTAATAACTTCTAATTATATTCCTCATTACTAGCTAGACATAATTGTTGAGGATATTGGCTTACCTGACTAGACGAATTTCTCACTCCTCTCTGTTGTAACTCATGTTGAAAAAAAACTACACAAACACTCGGTCAACACACTGATTTCAACCTCCAATAAAGACTTTAGGAATAAACTGTACTTTATGAGCAGAAATACAAAACGACTAAGATCTGAAAAATATAGCAACGAAAATAAATGAATAGTAGACAACATTCAACCATGCAATTGACACAAAGATTTATGGCCAATTCCCCTGGAAAAACCCCAAAGGGAAAACTAGCTAAGGAGAGATTCTTTCTTATTGAGCTCGCAGGAAAATTTCTGAGTTTACAACAACATTCTTTTTCAACAAATAAAATTACACTTATCTAGAAAAATGTTCCAATAGTACACTTCGATTTTAGTGCCAAACCACCTTGAAAAACATGTCAGCTTACTGTACGGCCATGTACAGTCAACAATGTAGAAAACACTTCCTCAAATTCCGTGCCGAAATCTATGGTGTACGGTCATGTTCTATACAGACAAGCTACAACAATAAATGCACCCAAAACTACCTAGAAATATGTGCAACCCTTGCCTCGATTTATGTGCATAAAATTAGTTGTACAGACCTGCTAAATTTGTATTGTACGACCTTTTTTAATGTTATACATACCACAATTAAATGATGATCCCTTCTTGGGATGCGTTCCTCCTATTCTCCTTGGGATGTGTGCTAATCCTCCTTTGTTGCTACTCTTTTCCTTTCAACTCATTTTTTCTTGGAAAGTGTGCATCTTCACATTCCCTCCAATCTCCCTTGAAAAGTGTGCCCCATCTCCCTCAAATGTTGTCTTTATTCACTCATTAATGAGTCACTTCCCTAACCCTAGATCTCCAAAGAGATAGATAGTCAAGATTAGATATTTCCCTCTTGAGATCAATGGTCACGACTTAATATTTTATTGAGTTCACTTAAATCACTTAAGTGACCCAAACTTTATAAAGTCACTTTTACCCATTAAATATTAAAAAGACCCCACTTAACTTTATAAAGTCAAGTCACTAGAGAGAGACATTTGCTTGGTCACTTATGCATGATGGGAGCTGCCAATGCAGAAGTACCCCCGAGATACAAAAACTAACACTCCCTCTTAGCGAGGGCGGTACTTCTGGAACCTACACTAGAATATTCCCCCAACCCCATCATCTCATCTACGACTATAGCTACTCCCTCTGAACTAGAATCATCTGCTCCCTCTGAACTGGAAGCCATCGCTGCTACCTACGTTGAACTTTGATTTGGAGACCTGTCCATCCAAGGTATGCTCCTAGGAGTCTCCTCACTCCACTGATTATCCAAATGTGTCATCTCATACCAATTAAGTCCTCTAATAGTACTGGAAGAATCCTAGGTCCCTAGTATCAACTCACTCTTTCGAGCAACTTGCTCACTCTCTCACATTGACATAGATTATGAATCCAAAAATCCACTGGATCCAACCACATTCTTTCCCAGCAACCTGTATAACCTCTCATGTTGGACACCAAGAAGTATAGTTGTTTCTGGAGTAGCTCCCTCTGGATACAGAAACACCAATCCACAGAAGAACACAACTCCACATCCATCAACCTCCAAAGTTGACACTGAGAGTAAATTTATTGGCAGCTCTGGAACAAACAACACCGCAACCAACTCCAGAAAACCTCCTGACTTCAATTGGAATCTCACACATCTAACCCATTTTACTACATGTCTAGTTATATCCCCACAACCCACACAACGATCCGAGTCTATCTATGAAAGACTGAGGAACACAGACCGCATTCTCATCATATGTCGAGATGCACCATTGTCCACAAACAACACTACCATTGCCTAAAATACTAGTCATCAGAGAAAATTTCCTCTCGAACTTCTAAGTAAACTCATCAACCTCGGTTGAAGTTGATACCTCTAGATCCTTCTTCTTCTTCTTGTTCAAACATTGACTAGCATAGTGGCCAGTCTTATGGTATGAAAAGCATTTCACTTTGTCGATGTCCTTATTCTTGTCTTTGCTCTGTCCCACAAGAGAAAAATTATCCTCATATGCACCACCCTCTTCCTTCTCCTAATGAGAACCCTCTCAGATATCCTCATGAGTAAAGTCATCACATAGTCTGCTCCAATTTGAAAGCTTTTCTCTCCCCAACACACACTTCACAAAA
This sequence comes from Picea mariana, assembly GCA_032191745.1. Taxonomy (NCBI): domain Eukaryota; kingdom Viridiplantae; phylum Streptophyta; class Pinopsida; order Pinales; family Pinaceae; genus Picea; species Picea mariana. The sequence continues at coordinate 115,032 of JASDQU010104419.1, read as the reverse complement.
AAATCCCACTCTTTAGTGAATTCCTTTAGAGCTATACGCACCAACTCCAAGTTTGGAATAATCTCCCCTACAACTACCAACTCATCCTTCACCTATCTAAGTCGAGTGAGATAGGAGGCCACACTCTCTCCCTTGGCCATCCTAGTGTTGTGGAGCTTGTCCCTTAGGGCCATCTTCGTATTCTCATTCTTGTTCTTGTACAATCCTTTCAGTGCATCCCACATTTCCTTGGCTGTCAGCTTCTTAGCTAAATGTGGAATCATGTGGTCTCTCACTCCATCCAAGATTATCATCTACGCCCTTGCTTCCCTTACGTCATGGAGGTCTAGGGAAATGGGATCTGACGGAGGTAATGTCACTGTGGTACTCACAAATTTCCACAACTTGTTCTCCCTGAGAATATCTACAATCCTTACCTTCCATTGTAGGTAGTTGGAGATCCCCTCCAACGTATCCTCATACCTGAGACTGGAAGTCAACATTGTCCAATTGACAAAGACCCTTTCTTTCCCTTCTTCTTTCGAGCAAAAGCCCCTGCAAATCACTGCTATCAAGTGCCAAAAATTTTCCATTGAACCTCAGAGCCCAAGCTTTGATACCATGTTGAAAAGAACTAGACAAACACTTAGTCAACAAACTGATTTCAACCTCCAATAAAGACTTTAGGAATAAACTGTACTTTATGAGCAGAAATAAAAAATGACTAAGATCTGAAAAATATAGTAGCGGAAACAAATAAACAATAGAAAACATTCAACCATGCATTTGACACAAATATTTCTGGGCAATTCCCCTAGAAAAACCTCAAAGGGAAAACCAACCAAGGAGAGATTGTTTCTTATTGAGCTCGCACAAAATTTTTTGAGTTTACAACAACATTCTTTTTTAGCAAATAAAATTGTACTTATCTAGAAAAATGTGCCAATAGTACACTTCGATTTTAGTGCCAAACCACCTTGAAAAATGTGCCATCTTAATGTACGACCTTGTACAGTCAACATAACATCAAACAATGCCTCAAATTCTATGCACAAATCTCTATTATACGGTCCTATTATGTATGGACAAACTACAACAATAAATGACCCAAAACTGCCTCGAAATTTGTGCAACCCTTGCCTCGATTTCTATGCATAAAAAAAGTTGTACAGACCTGCTAAATCCATATTGTATGGGCCCCTTTAATGTTGTATAGACCATAATTAAATGTTGATCCCTTCTTGGGATGCGTGCCTCATATTCTCCTTGAGATGTGTGTCAATCCTCCTTTGCTACTACTCTTTTCCTTTCAGCTCAATCTCTCTTGGAAAGTGTGCCTCTTGACATTCCCTTTAATCACCCTTGAAAAGTGTGCCCCATATCCCTCAAATGTTTCCTTTATTCACTCATTAATGAGTAACTGCCTGAACCCTAGATCTCCAAAGAGATTGATGATCAAGATTAGATCTTTCCCTCTTGAGATCAACAGTCGTGACTTAATCTTTCATTGAGTTCACTTAATCAATTAAGTGACCCAAACTTTATAAAGTCACTTTTACCCATTAAATATTAAAAGACCCCACTTAATCTTCATACTTTAACAATCTTAGTGATACCAATGGTAGGCATAGATTAATTACCAACTAAATTGTTTTGTTTTTGGCATTTTTGGAATTGCATCACATAAAAAATGAACAATTGGAACACTCATCCCACCATTAAAATCATTTGAGATGGTTGTCTTCAATGTTTAGTTAAAAAACGTATTTTATGTTTTCTTTTTAATGTTATTTATCTCTTTGAAATCATTTATGGGTAGTTAATGTTTTCAATAAAAAACCTTGATTTTGTTATAGGGAGAGTTTTTTTTGTGTGGGTGATTTTGATTAGGTAGATGAAGGTTTCCAGGGTTCTATAATGGAGGTGAGGCTAGTATCACTACATAACATATATGATCCATTCACATAGCCTTACGAGGATGCATATACTTTTTTTTGATTTCAATACATAGGGAGACGATTATGATTACCCCAATTTAATAAGCTTAGCTAGTTGATTAGGTCTCATGTTTGGAAAGATGTGTTTTATCTCTTAGATGCAAATGCTCATTGGTGTTACATTTAGCCTTGATCTCAACGCAAAAGTTGGAAATGATGCAAATAGAGGAATGATTGATCCAAAATGGATCTAAACTTATGAAGGGTGTAAGACTCGATGCCTGTAAGAGACAATTCAACAATTTATGAAGGTTAGCTAAACTATGTAAAGACAATGTAAATGTAAAGAAGAATGAGACAAAAAAGAGAGAGGAAAATAGAGAATTAAATGAAATAAGAAAAATGAATAGGAGAGAAGGATGAGGTAGGGGAAATGAATGGTCATGGTTTTTTTTCCTTCCCCTTACCCCAACTCTCCTTATATCCTCATGTAATTTCACTCTCATTGGGTCTTTTTGGCCTAGAGAGGAAGAGGCATAGAGAGCCATGAAATTTTTGTACTAGAGATTGTCGAAATGAAGAAACTAAGCCCCATTTGAAGTTGGTTTTCCCATTTGGGTTTCCAGGGTAAAATCCTTGTGTCAATTATGAGTTTCATTTTATTTATGTGTGATAGAATTAATTCAACGTTTCCTCACCATGTTTTTTCTAAACTCTATTGTTAATGGATCCCACAACAATTGTTAGCCACTGGAATTTCAATGATGTTTGTTCTTGTTGTCAGAGATGAACAATATATTATTGTGAGGAATGGTAGATTATTGAACCAATGGATTTCTTTCCAACCGTGACTGCTCCAAGACCAAGACCAAATTGCTCCAATTCATTGAAGTATTGAAACCCAACAACAAATTTTTTTACATCATCCATTTGTTGTGTTTGGGAGATCAATGGCCCTCATTTCTTGGCTATTGCAATTGTTTTAATAACTTCTAATTATATTCCTCATTACTAGCTAGACATAATTGTTGAGGATATTGGCTTACCTGACTAGACAAATTTCTCACTCCTCTCTGTTGTAACTCATGTTGAAAAAAAACTAGACAAACACTCAGTCAACACACTGATTTCAACCTCCAATAAAAACTTTAGGAATAAACTGTACTTTATGAGCAAAAATACAAAATGACTAAGATCTGAAAAATATAGAAACGAAAATAAATGAATAGTAGACAACACTCAACCATGCATTTGACACAAAGATTTATGGGAAATTCCTCTGGAAAAACCCCAAAGGAAAAACTAGCTAAGGAGAGATTCTTTCTTATTGAGATCGCAGGAAAATTTCTGAGTTTACAACAACATTCTTTTTCAACAAATAAAATTACACTTATCTAGAAAAATGTTCCAATAGTACACTTCGATTTTAGTGCCAAACCACCTTGAAAAACATGCCAGCTTACTGTACGGCCCTGTACAGTCAACAATGTAGAAAACACTTCCTCAAATTCTGTGCTGAAATCTATGGTGTATGGTCATGTTCTATACAGACAAGCTACAACAATAAATGCACCCAAAATTACCTCGAAATATGTGCAACCCTTGCCTCAATTTTTGTGCATAAAAATAGTTGTTGCAATCCTCCTTGGTTGCTACTCTTTTCCTTTCAACTCAATTTCTCTTGGAAAGTGTGCCTCTTCACATTCCCTATAATCTCCCTTGAAAAGTGTGCCCCATCTCCCTCAAATGTTGTCTTTATTCACTCATTAATGAGTAACTGCCCTAACCCTAGATCTCCAAAGAGATAGATAGTCAAGATTAGATCTTTCCCTCTTGAGATCAATGATCATGACTTAATATTTCATTGAGTTCACTTAAATCACTTAAGTGACCCAAACTTTATAAAGTCACTTACACCCATTCAATATTAAAAAGACCCCACTTAACTTTTTAAAATCACTTTATAAAGTCAAGTCACTAGAGAGAGACATTTGCTCGGTCACTTATGCATGATGGGAACTACCAATGCAGAAGTACCCCCAAGATACAAAAAATAACACTCCCTCTTAGCGAAGGTGGTACTTCTGGAACCTCCACCATAATCTTCCTCCAACCCCATCATCTCATCTATGACTATAGCTACTCCCTCTGAACTAGAATCATTTGCTCCCTCTAAACTGGAAGCCACCGCCGCTACCTACGTTGAACTTTGATTTGGAGACTTGTCCATCCAAGGTATGCTCCTAGGAGTCTCCTCACTCCACTGATCATCCAAATGTGTCATATCATACCAATTGAGTCCTCTAATAGTATTGGAAGAATTCTAAGTCCCTAGTATCAACTCACTCTTTCGAGCAACCTCCCCACTCTCTGACACTGACATAGATTATGAATCCAAAAATCCACTGGATCCAACCACATTATTTTCCAACAACCTGTATAATCTCTCATGTTGGACACCAAGAAATATAGTTGTGTTTGGAGTAGCTCCCTCTGGATACAGAAACACCAATCCACAGAACAACACAACTCCACATCCATCAACCTCCAAAGTTGACACAAAGAGTAAATTTATTGACATCTCTGGAACAAACAACACCTCAACCAACTCCAGAAAACCTCCCGAGTTCAATTTTAATCTCACACATCTAACCAATTTTACTGCATGTCTAGTGATATCCCCACAACCCACACAACAATCCGAGTCTATCTATGAAAAACTGAGGAACACAGACCACATTATCATCATGTGTCAAGATGCACCATTGTCCACAAACAACACTACCATTGCCTAAAATACTAGTCATCAGAGAAAACTTCCTCTCGAACTTCTCAGTAAACTCATCAACCTCAGTTGAATTTGATACCTATGGCTCCTTCTTCTTCTTCTTATTCGGACATTGACTAGCATAGTGGCCAGTCTTATGACATGAAAAGCATTTCACTTTATCCATGTCCTTATTCTTGTCTTTTCTCTTTCCCACAAGAGAAACATTCTCCTCATATGCACCACCCTCTTCCTTCTCCTGATGAGAACCCTCTCGAATCTCCTCATGAGTAAACTCATCTCATAGTCTGCTCCAATCTGGGATCTTCTCTTTCCCCACCACACACTTCACAAAAAACTCCCACTCTTTAGTGAATTCCTTTAGAGCTATATGCACCAACTCCAAGTTTGGAATAATCTTCCCTACAACTACCAACTCATCCTTCACCTATCTAAGTCGAGTGAGATAGGAGGTCACACTCTCTCCCTTGGCCATCCTAGTGTTGTGGAGCTTGTCCCTTAGGGCCATCTTCCTATTCTCATTCTTGTTCTTGTACAATCCTTTCAGTGCATCCTAGATTTCCTTGGTTGTCATCTTCTTAGCTAAATGTGGAATCATGTGGTCTCTCATTCCATCCAAGATTATCATCTATGCCCTTGCTTCCTTCACGTCATGTAGGTATAGGGAAATGGGATATGACGAAGGTAATGTCACTGTGGTACTCACAAATTTCCAAAACTTGTTCTCCCTGAGAATAGCTGCAATCCTTACCTTCCATTGTAGGTAGTTGGAGATCCCCTCAAACATATCCTCATACCTAAGACTGGAAGTCATCATTGTCCAACTAACAAAGACCCTTTCTTTCCCTTCTTCTTTCGAGAAAAAGCCCCTGCAAATCACTGCTATCAAGTGCCAAAAATTTTCCATTGAACCTCAGAGCCCAAGCTCTAATACCATGTTGAAAAGAACTAAACAAACACTTAGTCAACAAACTGATTTCAACCTCCAATAAAGACTTTAGGAATAAACTGTACTTTATGAGCAGAAATAAGAAATGACTAAGATTTGAAAAATATAGCAGCGGAAACAAATAAACAATAGACAACATTCAACCATGCATTTGACACAAATATTTCTGGGCAATTCCCCTGGAAAAAACTCAAAGGGAAAATGAACCAAGGAGAGATTCTTTCTTATTGAGCTCGCACGAAAATTTTTGAGTTTACAACAACATTCTTTTTCAAAAAATAAAATTGTACTTATCTAGAAAAATGTGCCAATAGTACACTTCGATTTTAGTGCCAAACCACCTTGAAAAATGTTCCATCTTAATGTACAACCTATACGGCCATGTATAGTCAACATAACAACAAACAATGCCTCAAATTCAATGCCCAAATCTCTGTTATACGGTCCTATTCTGTATGGACAAGCTACAACAATAAATGCACCCAAAATTGTCTCGAAATTTGTGCAACCCTTGCCTTGATATCTATGCATAAAAACAGTTGTACGGACCTGTTAAATCCATACTGTATGGCCTCCTTTAATGTTGTACAAACCATAATTAAATGTTGATCCCTTCTTGGGATGTGTTCCTCATATTCTCCTTGAGATGTGTGTCAATCCTCCTTTGCTACTACTCTTTTCCTTTCAGCTCAATCTCTCTTGGAAAGTGTGCCTCTTGACATTCCCTCCAATATCCCTTGAAAAGTGTGCCCCATATCCCTCAAATGTTTCCTTTATTCACTCATTAATGAGTAACTGCCTAAATTCTAGATCTCCAAAGAGATAGACGATCAAGATTAGATCTTTCCCTCTTGAGATCAACGGTCATGACTTAATCTTTCATTGAGTTCACTTAAATCACTTAAGTGACCCAAACTTTATAAAGTCACTTTTACCCATTAAATATTAAAAGACCCCACTTAATTTTATAAATTCACTTTATAAAGTCAATTCGTTATAGAGAGACATTTGCTCTATCACTTCTGCATCTTGGGCACCGCTAATGTAGAAGTACCTCTGAGCTACAAAAACTAACAAATCAACTCTCTGGTTCAGAATACAATTTCATCGGGTATTTTCTTACTTCATCAAGGCAGCATGTTATTCCTATGTGTTTTATGAACCCCTAGGATGAATCTTTTCCTTTATTGGACCAAGACCATGTCGCTCCAATTCATTGAAGCATAGAAACCCAACAAAAAAAATCTTTACACCGCCCATTTTTTGTGTATGGGAGATCAATGGCCCTCATTTCTTGGCTATAACAATTGTTTTAATAACTTCTAATTATGTTCCTCATTACTAGCTAGATAGAATTGTTGAGGCTATTATCTTACTTGACTAGGTGAATTTCTCACTCTATGTTGTAACTCATCTCTCTGGGTCGAATTACAATCTCATCGAGTGTTTTCTTACTTCATCAAGACGATATGTTCTTCCTATGTGTTCTAAGCACCCCCTAGGATTAATCCTTTTCTTTTCTAGACCAATACCAAGTCGTTCCATTTCATTGAAGTATATAAACTCAACAACAATAAAGTTTGCACCACCCATTTTTTGTGTTTGGGATATCAATGACCCTCATTTATTGGCTATTGCAATTGTTTTAATAACTTCTAATTATGTTCCTCAATACTAGCTAGACATAATTGTTGAGGCTATTGGCTTACCTGTCTAGGTGAATTCCTCACTCCTCTATGTTGTAACTCATCTCTCTGGGCCGAATTACAATCTCATCGAGTTTTTTATTACTTCATCGAGGCAGTATGTTCTTCATATGTGTTGTACGCACCCCCTAGGTTGAATCCTTTCCTTTGCTGAACAATTTCCTTAATTGTTGGATGATTCATAGCTTTGGTGGTTGACTTAATTCATAACTAGATGATTCATTCCCTAAGTCGATTCATGAATTACTTGGGTGTCTCCCTCAACTGATTGATTTTTTTACATGTTGTTTGATTTACCAATTACCTAGGAATCCCCCTTAGCTAGTCAAATACTTTATCAATTGGGATAATTTACTAATTACCTAGGCATCTCCCTTAGTTGGTTGACTTCTTTATCAGTTGGGTCAGTTTAACAATTACCTGAGCCAAGGAAGACTTGTGGAAACACATATAATTTGATGATTCATGATTGTTCCACTCCCTAATGGTCACACTGATGTGTCAATGCTAAAAATAAGTTGTTAAATTGATCAATTTTCGATTTGGGACTGAGGCCTCAAGAAATTTTACCCTTAACATGATTGAAAATAGGGGTGACATTTATTTCTAGTGAGGATTTAATACATTTTGTAAAGGCATAGGAAATTTGTCTCAAAACTGATATAGATTTAGTGATAACAATTGTAAGGTGAACATATCTATCCTTTACTACAAGGATATTTAATCCTTCTCTATAATTTCAATTGTTCCTAACGTCAAGCCAACATCTAGTCATTTGTTATATTTTGTGGAAGGTAAGGTGAGAGAATATATGAAAGGATCTCCATATCAGTACATGGATTTTGGTGAAAGTGGTTTGGTGGTCAGCTAAAGGGAATGAGATGCACTTGGGATGTCTCTATAGTTGTCGACAAGCATTACAAATTTGAGCACTAACTAACAATCTATTATCCTATATTTCAATGTTTGACACAACATACTTTACATGAAAAGAAAGCCTAGCAATACTTGTAATTTCCTTGAATATAGACATAGCTATAGAACTCATTATTTCATGTTACCAAAATGTAAATTCTAAGGTTTGCAAGTATTTTTCATGGGTTGCAAAACTAGAGGTTAGTTTTTCAAATTGCAAATGTACTAAGTCATGTTTACCTTGTAAGCCTTTAGAATTATAAACAAACTTGGTTGTTTCATGGTAATCACACTAACAAGAAATCTAGGACTATGATCCTTCAAGATAGAGGCCTTGGAATCAATTCATAGAGCATAGATTTAGATTATTGGTCAAGCCTTGTTGGTTATTGATCTCACTTATTGCTAGCTAGTGGTTGTGGTGTGCAAGTTACAACCAAGAGAGGAAGAGATATCAATGTAAAAGGTATAGGATAGAGTCCTAGTGGCCTTTCTATAGACAAAGTTTTCTATGCAAGGTAGAGAGAAAGATCAAAGACATATTTCCACATAGTATTTGTTTTGGTCAAACAAGTGGGCTATAAGTCCCTCATTTAGAGATCAATAATCAAGACATGTTTTGTAACCTACCTCTCCACTGGTTGTGTGTTCTAGTCAATCTTTGAATTATTCCCTACATCAAGTGCCACATAGAAAAGTGTTTAGGAAACAACGATATGGAATGGTTGTAGACTGCTCGAGTGATAACAGGTAATGTCTAGATTTGCATAAATGTATGAGTTGATGAAAATTTTCACTGTTTAACTATTTTTTAGACAAATATGGAGAAAGTCTTTCTCACAATATAAACACCTATCAACGTAAATATATTATAACATTATAACTAATTAGAGTTTATATATTTAGGCCAAAAACTTTTAAATATAAGAATATGAGGATTTACCCATGTTCAATTCGTAAAATGTTATTCTTGGAAATGTAAAAGATGCAATGTTCATGTCTCTCTTCCTCTATGTTAAAGTCGGTATTTGTACTAATATCAATGAAAAAAATATGTAATGTATCAACAATAGTTAGTTAGGATCACTAAAGAAAGTAGTTGTATAGCCCTCACTGGAACTCAATTCCTACCAAGTGACATGTTGGTGCTTGTGATTTTTCTTTTGGATGTGTTCTAGTGCACCCAACAATGATTGGGGCTAGGTGTGAATCCTGGACAATCTTGACAAAATAGAAACAACACTCATAGTTTCTTAGACAAATATATCAAAATTGAATGATGTTAGTGGTTCCTCATAATGCTAAATCTAAGCATGTTAACCTCATCATTATAAGAAGAAACATGTTCAAAAAATAAAATTAATATGCATAACATGTGTGTGTGATAAACATTAATATATTATGGTTCAAATGAGCACAAAACTAGTATAACACCTATCACTTTACTTTTTATCACTCATTTCATGTTTTCCTATATCTCATTGGGCCTTGATCATGAAGAAACATATGTTAAAATGTGTGATGCAACAATGTGTTTATTGTGAAGTTAAAATTTAAGTTAATTTGGTGATGGTACATGAATTACTTAAGGCAAGTGAGAACATATGCCTCAAGGGACACTAGAGAATTGCGATTACAAATGAAAATTCAAAAAAAGAAAATGGTTGATGTTAATGTCAACAGATATATATCCTGTCTCATCTCATGTTGTCAAACCACCTAATCTTAAAAAAATGATTATTTCCTAAGTAGCAACAGATAGTTGAACATGGTTTTAAGAATCTTATGGTAGACAACACTAAAAAGTAGGGGATAGCTCTCTAATATTTCAATAACAAAATAGATACAATCATCAATTGATGTAAAATGGTTTTGTATGTGCACAAAGTCAATGCAAGAGACCAATTTAGAGACCCATGTAGAACCCATATAGATTATGGTGCATTCCCTTAACAACCAAACCCAACTAAATCTTAAGAAAAATATTATTTCCTAAGTAGAAACAGATAGTTGAACATGGTTTTAAGAATCTTATGGTAGAAAACACTAAAAGATAGGGGATAGCTCTCTAATATTTCACTAACAAAATAGATACAATCATCAATTGATGTAAAACGGCTTTGTATGTGCACAAAGTCAATGCAAGAGACCAATTTAGAGACCCATGTAGAACCCATAGAGATTATGGTTCATTCCCTTAACAACCAAACCCAACTAATGCAACTTGATATATCATGTTAGAAGGACCAACAATACCTAATGGACTCTCTATCAAAGAAGTGTAGCATCCTTCTAACCACATGCAATTACAATTGTCTCCCCAACCACTACTATGGACCAAACAATCTAAATCGGGGTATGGTTCCAAATTTTTGGTAAGGATTCAAATGGAAATATGAAAGTCTTGTTATCACCCTTGGAAAAGAGTTATGGATCAATAATGAAATGATAAAGGGGATTAGGAACAATAATGAGGTAATGAATAACATATTGCATCATACTATGAGGATGCCAGTAGCACTAATGAACCTCCAAAGGGCCAATGTGTATGAGAATCTACTTAGAGAGTTACATAAGTTAATCCAAGGAAAAAATGTTTTTTATCATGAGAACAATTTGTCTTCCTAGTGTAATATTAATTATCCATGAAGTATGTTATCAATGATCTCAAGAGAATTTTATATTTTAAGATTCAACAACTATGATTTATGTTATAGTCTATGAACACATAACATTAGTCTTGTAGCACATTTGTAGTATGTTTTTAGCTAAATATGGAAGAATAAATCAAACTATATGTATAAAATGAGCTACTAAGTCCAACATCGATATGAAGTTTAATAGTTTTTGTTATCGCACATATTGTAGTTTGGGAAAATCCCAACCCATACCACAAGTGTGTGACACAACTGAGAACACATATCACTATCACCTCAATAGATGTCCCCCTCATTTTAGTTAAGGACAAGTCTAACACAAGGGAGGCTTCTCGAGTGAACCTAGGGGGATTGCAAGAGGAGAAGCAATGATCTAGAAGAACACCCATATAGGTTAGGTTAAAGTGAGACTCAAGGCTTGGGGAAAGATTCTTTGGAGTTGGTAATGGTTTCCAAGGTTGTGTACTTGCAAAATAGCGTTATACCAACCAAAACAAGACAATATATGATCATATAGGCCTAAAAACCAATGGGTAATCAACAAGAAACCTTGTTGTCCCAAACTTGCAGAAGTATGGAAACATATATCGACAATTAATAAGTTTTAACAACTGCAAATTAAACCATCAAAATCAAGTATACGATGTTGGAAAATAAAGCTTGCAAATAAAACACAATATTCCAATGATTAGACCAAGACTTTGATGAAAAATAAGGGTTGTTAATGAATGTTATCAACAAGTATTTATGACAAATCAATGGTTGTAGAAAAATGTTTCTATAGAAGCAAGTTCTAGCCACTAAAATCAACAAGTAAGCCACCCAAACAATATCTCTTTAATAGTAGATAAAAAACCACAGCTTACAAGTAAATTTCAGTGGTAGAAAAGTTGGAAAAGAGTAAGAGAGAATGAGTTTGTTGCAGCCCTAATGGATGTAGCTTAATGTTTATTACAACAAATCAAACACTTATCCAATCAAGACGTACTTAGAGGACAAGAGAGCTAATAACATATAGAATTTAGATCTGCGCTTGAACAATTCAATATCTCAAAATCCATGTTTACCAATGCAGCAATATTCAATATCCAATGAAAAGATTAGTGCCTTATCTATTGGGTAATGGGGTCTCTTTCTTTGAGATAGGGTTTATTACTCTTCTAGGGGTGTAATACTTTTTACTTCCTAGAGAAAACAAACTTTATCAAGATCTTTCTACAAGGGTGTAAACCCTTTTACTCCTTGTAGCAATTCTTAAGCCTTTTCAATAACAATAGAGAGAAATTCCTTGATGGAAGATGTATGCCTTTATGCTCCTCCAAGGGTTTGAAAAAATAACCTTGAAATCAATAAAAAACACACAAAATTGTAGAAATTCCTTACCTAATCCAAGAGATATCATGCAAAACCCTTACTTATCAAATATTTTCCACCAAAATTGCCAAGAACAAGCATCCAAGAGAATTTGCTAGCCTTTCTTCCACCAATAGACAAGTAAAGCATCCATTTGAACAAGAGACAAGAGATAGTGAAATTCCCAAGAAGGGCGAAAATTTCAGCCAAGAGTTATGTAATTCTCAAGTGACGAGTTATGAAAATGAAAATGAAAATGAGATGGCCTCTATTTATATGATGCCATCTAAACCAATTTGTCCACATAAATTTGTCAACAACAAATTAAAAGAGGGTTGACCCCCTTTATTTTCCTTTACAACTTAAAAATAAAATTTACATAGAGTAAAACCCTAAAAAGGGTGACGTCATTCCCTAGAAGGGTGACATTGAGCCTCAAAGTGAGACGTTGAGCCTCTAGATGAAAATTGTTGGGCCTCCAAAGGCCATGTGTCAAGACCTCATGTGCTAGAGTGTCATGTCATGCATCTCCTTCCTTCAAACCACATCACATCACGTACAGAACCATCAAGCCCACCAAAACCCTAGCTTCCAAATGACGTCAAGGGATTAGAAAGTGACGTCCTAGGCCTCCAAAGGCCAACATCCAAGTGCAAAGGGATATTATGTCATCCTCGAATGTTGTCAAAGTTCTTCCAAAAGCAACGCCCTCATTCCTTTGCACACATAGGCTCCTGGGTGCTCTGCCCAACCTGTGGTGTATGACATCCATCCTAGGGGATTTTAACCCCCCATGAAGGTCAAAATGGAAAAATTCCTCCATGGATAGCTTTTACCTGGAAAGGTACTGCAAAGACAAACAAGTACGTCTTCGAAGGGTCCACAAGTCACATGTATCATTCCAAGTAAGCCACATTTAATAAAATAACCACCCAAACATGTGCATTAAATCCCCCCTTTTAAAACTAAACAAATGCTCAAATACCTTATAAAAGTTTCCAAATTAAAGTATGGGAGGGTTGTCATGGTGCCCTATTGGGTAGACCAATCCCAAATTCAAGGAGTATTTCCCAAGAAGACCCTCTCTAAGTCATGTAGTGGATATGAGGTGGATGGGGGTATGAATTTTGGGCATGGGGTTCTTGACATATCAAGGGTTCATATTGTCTCATTTATGGGTGTCTTCGTGGAGGGTGTGTTTCATCCCTCATTTTCAATGCAACCTTTTTCCAAGCCCTTTTATTTTCCATTAATTTATTATGGTCTGAATATTGAGTGTTATGTGCAATGGAAATTAAAGATCACTGCAATTCCACCTGAAGTTAGGAACACATTGAGTGTCATATGCACTGGAAATTAAAAGACACTGCAAATGCATTCCCCCAACAAGCAGGACATTTATTAATTATGTGTTTATTTTTTAAAGGTCCTTCAGTTTTTTATGGAGAAGCATTGCATTGCTCTCGAGACCTTAGAACGAGCATCTAGAGGGATAATTTATCAATTTTAACTTTTTCCATCTACAACACCTCTAGGCCTTTAGCCCCTTCTTCCCATGAAATGAGGTATAATCCCTTATTGGGGTCAATAAGACCGAAAACCCAAAATATGAGGAAATGAAAAGAAAAAGGTGTGGAAAGTGGTAAGTATGTGTGGGAATGGTATGATGACCCTTTAAGGAGACCCCCAAATAGCAACCCTTTCCCTGAGGGTGACCCACTTACTAGGAAGCCATGTCAACCACCAAGGTGAAATAAGGAAAAATATATAATTTCCAAGAAAAAATTCCATAATCAAGAAAGGACTCTTTGCAACATGCTCCAATTATTAAATTATTAAAGTGACACTTACCACAAGACTGGACTTGTTACCTGATGAAGCAAGACCTGTTTTCCTTTCTATCCCATGTTGGTGTGGCAGATGTTGTTATGTTATTGATGATTAATGGTGATGTGTGGTGATATGAGGGGCTTTGAATACTCATATGTCTCTTGACACTCAATGGCTTCAATCTGCGAGCCCCGAGACATCACCTCTTTAGTTACCCCTAGCCTGAGGGGCTAACATCTTACTCCTACATGGGGACATGTGCTCGCTGTAGAGTACATGAGAACCTTAGCATCTCCTGGTAAGACCCATGCCTACACATGCTCAAGCAATATATTATATAATCAAGGGGTGGCTTGCTCACCCTTTGTTCATATAATCAAAACTTCAAAATTTCAACTACTCAAAACAATTTTTTTTTCCTTTTTTCAAAAACTTCTAACTAACATATAATGACTCAAACAAATGAATCATAACTACTATGAAAAAATGTGGGAAATGAAATATGAAATGCAAATTCAACTACTTTACAATGAATAAACAAATGCAATGCATAAAAGCAAATGACCTACTTACTTACTTGGGGCCTGAAATCCCGTAAACGTTGAGTGCCTAGTGATGCCAGGTGAAATCATACAACCAGTGTAACCACTTGCTTGTCTCATCAAGGTATCTTCCCCTATTCGTAATTATGTAATACAATAAAGATAATTCAAACATATAATAATCATGATCATAAATAAACATACAATCAATCATAGAAAGCAATTCATGGAGGTGGGTGGGAGGGAGACAATCCGGCTGGAAAGAATGGCCACAATCTTGATCCACCCATCTCTGAATAGGGATACCACATATAGATGATGGCTCATCTTCTTCCTCATTCACATGATCACTATTTTCTGAATACTGAGAGGAGATGACAGATCCCAAAAAGATATTATTATTTACAAGATAAGGGACATATATAGATCGGGATACATAACCTTCATTTTCAACAAATATTTTCATGAAGAGGTTTTGAAATGTTTTCCAAGTGGTAATTGTTTTGGGAGGGATACTGATGTACCATTATTTGGCCTTCCATGTGATATATGAAGAGAATATCTTGATACATACATCCTCATACTGATTTTGGGAGGCATAAGAGTTGAAAAGTTTAAAAAAGGTATCCAAATGATGTCGAGACGATACTGTGTCTCCATCTGAAAAGGTGGGAATCCATCCTCTAAAACCACTTGGAACTTTATGAACTTTTGTTACATCTACAGGTTTGTACAATCCTTCCATGTTCTCATGTCCATCAAAATTCGAGCACAAAGATGATTGAGAATCTTCATCAAATAATAGTTCTAAGTTCTCAAAAGGATAACCCCCAAGGCATGGTTGGGGATCAACATAAGCGTATTTCAAGAAGACATCCCTTGATGGATGAAAAATGTTTATGATAATATCATCACTAGGATTTCAAACATCTTTATCCTCTACATATGAAAAGAAACCTTCCAAAGGAAAGACTCATGCATTCCTTATCTAGAAGTTACCCTCGATGTCGTAGATGGGATCTCCATCAAATCCAAAACAACCAATATCTCATCCACACTTCTAGACACATATGAAATCATCAATACAATTTTCAATTGTATCTAAGGGTTGCTCCATGAATTTATTTGCATCTTTGGAACTGATTACTTCTTCATCGTCTTGTGTAGGAGGAATGCAAGGCTAGACAACTTCATCAATCCGAAGAATGAATATTGATGTCTCATCCAGGTCCTCAACATGTTGTACTTCATTGAAATTCTTCCTTTTCTTCTTGGCAGTTTTCTTCATAGACATGTTCCTCAAGCATCTCTTCATTACAAGGGGCTTATTTCTCAATGAGGAGTGCTTCATCTGATTGTTCTCTAAAGGATTAAAATGACAATTTTTGTTCTTCTCATCATCATGGAATTTCTCTTTGGAGGGTGATGTCTCATCAAGATCCTGCACTTCCTTGGAGTCTTCCTCCTCTTCCTGGACCTACTCTTCAAATACTTCTTCTGCCAAGTGTTCCTCAAGGTTGTTACTGCATTCTTCCTCCAGGGAAGACTCATTATCATCAATCTTTGTATTGCCTTCAAAAGGACCTAAAATTCCTTCCTCTTGTAGGGATGTCAGAAACTTATGATACGTGCCTTCAAAATTCTTGGATTTTGGACCCCAGTACTTGAGAAAGTCTTCTATGAATACCTTGAGGGAAGGGATACTATTTGGAATACAAGAGTACTTGACCTAGTCCTTTTTCTCTCACCCCAATGAGGATAGGAAATCTCTCACCAAAATCTCTTCATGTCTCTCATTGAGAATGGATGCATATCTTGCAAATGACAAGATGTGTGAGATGACACAAGAAAGATCCCCATTGAACCTTGGAAGGTTCTTGTTAAACTCTAGGGGGAATGAGTGAGGTAACCCTAGAATTTCCTCAATATCAAGGGCGGGATACACTCCATGCAATACCCAAAAAGGCATTCTTCATCATGTGTAGATTCAACATGAATGCTTAATTATAAATGAAACTTTTGTACCTTACTGTGATTGAGTCTCCAAATGATCTCAAGGATCATCAAAAATGGAGAGGGTATCTTCCCTCTAGTGGAGTTGCCAAATAAACTTATATGAAGTTCATTAGAAGTTGAAAGGGAACTTCCCTCAAATGGAGTTTCCAAGAAAGCTAAGGTAAAGGATTTGGGATTAGACTTACCACCTGTCGTTATGGGTTGGAAAGAATTCAAAATCTTCCCCGACAACGGTGCAAAACATATTATTTCACAAATTGTAGTTTTGGAAAATCCTAACCCAAACCACAAGTGTGTGACACAACTGGGAACACCTATCATTTCCACCACAATAGATGTCTCCCTCATTTTAGTGAAGGACAATTCCAACACAAGGGAGGATTCTTGGGTGACCCTAGGGGGATTTCAATATGAGAATAAAGGAGCTAGAAGAACACCCATATAGGTCAAGTCAAAGTGATACATGAGGCATGGGGAAAGAGTCTTTGGAGTTGGTAAATGGTTTCCAAGATTGTGTACCTACAAAACAGTGTTAGACCAACCAAAACAAGATAATATATGATCATATAAGCCTCAAAACTAGTGGGGAATCAACAAGAAACCTTGTTGTCCCAAAATTGAAGCAGTATGGAAATATATAACAAAAACGAAGAAGTTGAAATATCTACAAATTAAACCATCAAAATCAAGTATATTATGTTGGAAAATAAAGCTTGCAAATAGCACACAATATTCCACTGATTAGACCAAGACTTTGATGACAAATAAGGGTTGTTAATGAATGTTATTAACAAATACTTATGACAACCCAATGGTTATATCAAAAATTTTCTACAACAAGAAGTTCTACCCACTAAAATCAACAAGCAACCCACCCAAACAATAGATCAAAAATCACAACTTACAGTGAAATTTCAGCATTAAAAAAGTTGGAAAAGAGTAAGAGAGAATGAGTTCGTTGCAACCCTATTGGATGTAGCTTAATGTTTATTACAAAATCTCAAACACTTATCCAATCAAGATTCCCTTATAGGACAAGAGAGCTAATAGCATATAGAATTTAGATCCACACTTGAACAATTCAATATCTCAAAATTCATGTTTACGAATGCAACAATATTCAATCTCCAATGCAAATATTAGTGTCTTAGCTATTGGGTAATGGAGTTGTTTGCTTTGATCTAGGGTTTATTACTCTTCTAGGGGTGTAATCCTTTTTGCTCCCTAGAGAAAACAAGACTTAGCAAGGTCTTGCTACAAAGTTGTAATACTTTTTACTCCTTGTAGCAATCTTTAATCCCTTTTCAATAACAATAGAGAGAAATTTCTTGATGGAGGATGCATGCCTTTATACTCCTCCAAGGTTTGAAATAATCTTGAAATCAAGAAGAAACACACAAAATTGCAGAAATTCCTTACCTAATCCAAGAGACAGCATGCAAAACCCTTACTTATCAAAAATTTTCCACCAAAATTGCCAAGAACAAGCATTCAAGAGAAGTCACTAGCCTTTCTTCCACTACTAGACAAGTAAAGCATCCATTTGCACAAGAGACGAGTGATAGAAAATTGCCCAAGTAGGGAGAAAATTTCAGCCAAGAGTTCTGTAATTCTCAAGTGATGAGTTATGAAAATGAAAATGAGATGGCCTATATTTATATGAGGTCATCTAAACCAATTTGTCCACATAAAATTCTCAACAACAAATTAAAAGAGGGTCTACCCCCTTTATTTGCCTTTACAACTTATTTTTTTTTACATAAAGTGAAACCCTGAAAAAGGTGACATCATGCCCTAGAAGGGTGATGTTGAGCCTCAAAATGAGACATTGAGCCTCAAGATGAAAATCGTTGGGCCTCCAAAGGTCATGTGTCAATTTTTCATGCGTTATAGTGTCATGTCATGCATCTCCTTCCTTAAAACCACATCACATCACGTTCAGAACCATCAATCCCACCAAAACCCTAGCCTCCAAATGATGTCAAGTGATCCAGATTATTTTCGGCACGAAATGAGAGAGGAGATATAATAAATCAATGTACAGAGATATCTTGGATATCCAATAATATAACATAAATGTATCATAGCTGAAACCATAAACAAAGAGATACAATAATACACAATTTTCTATTAATGAGTGAAAATGTACAAAGACTATAAAAATACAGAGTGAAAGACTCGCTAGAATGGTGGCAGCTTATCTCTGAGAAGAGATGTGTCCGCTACTCGCATTCACAAGAATATGATTTTACAATGAGGCTCCAAAGGCCTTGTTATCATAAAGAAAATCCAAAACCATAACCCCGGAAGATGAAAAGCCAACAGTTTTGTGGACCCCGTTTTGGGTAGTTTGGTGTATCAACTTCCCAGGGGCATAACTTTGGCATACAATCTTCATTTGGGGCACACAATATCTCGTTGGAAAGATATAATTGAGGACTTTCATTTAGGGGGCTCAATTAGAGCCTTCAACTATCATTGAGAATCTTGATCCCAAAAAACCTTCATTTAGGCCCTCAAAATGTCCCCGGAAGTTAAAAACTGCTAAAAATAGTAAATTACCAAAATTTCTAGAAAATTGTTTTGAGCCAGTTGGAAAAGGTGGGTTGTTATAACCCTAAATTGCACCACACATGCTTACCTATCATCAGGCCAACTCATATCCTTTCTTTTCCAAAAACACTGCTGAACAACTCTTTAAAAATCCTCTTGTGTAAAAGCCCACGTGCCCTAACCCATTATTGCACGCGTGTACACGCTGGCTGACCCAAAACAGCCCGCATGGACCGACAAAAGCATGAAAAAAGGAAAGATGCCGACGGAACAAAAATCTATGGGTGAGTTAACTGAAACTCCCGGCCATGCATGGCCGAGGGTTCATCCAAATACCTAGCTCCTTCTATCCTATAAAAGAAGGGGTAGGGGTACCATTTGGAAGGAGGAAGAATATAGGAAAGAAACTCTGCCCATTTACGTATTCCATTGTCCCAACCCTTTAGTCTTTCCTAATGCCAAAGGAGATTTAAAGCAAAGCAGTTGCAGGATAGAAGAAGAGGAGCCTAGGATCAGGTTCAAGGAGCGGTGGCCGGTCTCAGCTTTTGTAAAGTTGACTCATTTTAAGTAATAAAGATAATGATTTTCCTGTCCCAATTCATGAACTTTTTATGGTTTGATTAGTTTATGTTTGATTTCTAACCCGTGAGTATATAAGTAGTATGCATGCATAGTTGTTGCTCGTCTTGAATGCAGGTCAGCTTTGGAAGGAGTATTGCGAACAAGTAATCAAGCACAATGGAGGATCGACATCAAACGCCGGTAACAAGGTAGGTGGATCTTTCCATGCATTTACTAAGAAAAGGGGATTTAAATCTAGGGAT
>JASDQU010104419.1:74235-84726 GCA_032191745.1 Picea mariana | reverse complement strand
CATGGAATTTATCTGGGACCCCCCTCTAACACAGGGGATAAACACAAGGTTGCGTGCAGAAAGGTAGCGGAGATAGCCCCTCCAAAGCCAGACCAATCGTAGTGGAGAACACATATAGAGGGCTTGTTTTGGGATTCCGTCATTTGCATTTACCATGGGGCTTTGTGGGTCTCGAATCCATTCGAGGTCCTCAGTTTTCTTCCAGACCATTTTCTCTCGATACCCTTGACAGGTTTCAGGCTCGATACCCTGCTCATTGTGGTCTACCCGACTTTCAACTGTACCCGCCTGGTGACTGTTCACGTGCTGGAAACCTAGTTGCCAATCTTTGTTAGGGACATACACAGGTGACTACGAGGGTATATCGCGGTACCTAGGATAGACATCAGGCCACGCTTTGTAGAGTATACCCGGAGGGTGCTTCTGTGTTCAAGTTGCATTTGCACCAGTAAGTTGCTCTAGTGTTGGTTGTTGTAATTGTTCTTCAAATTAATTTAGTGTTTTCTTGTCTTATCTTCTAGGGACTTTTTTCTTAGTGATTGTTACTTTTGATCATTTAGACTACTTTAGAGTGTCTTGGATCTTCTCACACAGTGGAGGATCCTGAGCTCCGCCAGTCACGAAGGCTTCTTAGCTTGCCGCCGGTTACACTGGAGCCACCCCTGCCACCATTAAGGCGGAAGCTCGACCAACAAGGGTCTTTTGAAGCGACCCCAACTAATGATTTCTTAGCACCTTTTATTGTACCAATTCAATTTCATGAGCACTAGACAGTGTCGCACACAACAATGGAAACAAATGTTGTTACTCCTTCTGGGAATTCTTCAATTCCCACCACGGTTGTCACCACAGGAGAGTTGTCATCTCCTAACCTACCGTCGTTGGTCCGAGCCACCATGGTCTCGACTGCAACTACTTCGCATAGTGGTCTGAACCCATCTTTGGCGGCGGCCACAACCCCTTTCACACCAAGTGTGACAGGCCCTTCGTTCTCATACGGGATGCCTAGTTCAGGTACAAGTCCTGTACTTTCCTACTCCACTTTACAGACTTTGGGTCTAGGGGCAGGGAGCTCTAGAACTCCTCTACAAGGTCACATGGGGGGCACTCCTATCCCTTTTAACGCTTTTCCTTATGGAGGAGGTCATATCCCTCCTTCGTCATCTTCACTCGGTGGCTCGCATCAGCAATCCGTCGGGCAACCTACACACAATAGTTTATTTGGAGTGGGGAGTCAAGGACCACCTTCGCATAGTATGCCGGTAGGTTCGACACCATTTTCTTGGAATGGAAAATTTGGTAAAAACACCTTCTCATCAGCCACTTTCCCGACTAGGCGCAACCCCATTTTTGGACAATCTACTCCTGTGCAGGGTACTATTCCTGCACAGGGGGCAAACCTAGCAGGACCTTGGAATTCAGGGCAAGGATCCATTCCCTCCTCCGGAATGTTGATCTAGGGTAATTCTTTCCATAATCAATGGAACCCTGGACAAACTACTATGCCTATCCCCATGGGACCTGCATGGGGTAATCCTTCCCAAAGTCCTTCGAATATAATACATGCCCAACAATCTATGTCCTATTTGGGAAATCAGCTGATGATGTCTCCACATATGAAAAATCCTTACGCTAGCCAGGGCCATGGCTTCTACCAAAACTTAAGCCAGCAGCCAAAATTTTCCTGGCAACCTGGTGCCGGTCAAACTCCAAGACCCTTTTTCCCAGGTTATCAACAACAACCCAAAATATCGTTCCTGGGGACTTTACACTTGCTAGATTTGACAAGGTTGTTGAATGACCCTATTTGTCACGATCCGCATTGGCCTCCTANCTCATTGAAAGATGACTCCGTACAGTTTCCATTGTTTCAACGTACTCTCATTGGGAGTGCTGCAAAATGGTACATTGAGCTCGATCGCTCAAGATACTCTTCTTTTGGTGAACTGGCGATGGCTTTCCTTAACCATTTCCAGTTACCTGTGAGATACGATGTTGGCACAGAGCTGCTCAATAATTTCAAACAAACAATAGCGGACCATATCTCTGATCACATCCAAGAATGGAGACTCCAAAAGAGTTTAATCAAAGTACTAGTCCCACCAGCATTCTTGTTTCAGTGGTTCCTTAAGTCTTTGGTCCCACGGTTATCCAAAGACGTCGCAACATCCAGAGTTTTCTCTGAAGAAGATGCCATCATGAGGGCTCAACAGTTTGAGCTCATCTATTCTCGGTCTAGTTTATTATACAACATCTAGCCAGATGCGCCACGTTTAATACTAGAGAAAAATAGACAGAGAGCTGGACCACATGCCGATGGTATTGTCAGTTCAGCACAAACCAAGCCCACTGAGAAATTGACAAAGCAGTTGCAACAGTTATCCATACAACACACAGCGGCCAGCCAAACTACTGCTTTGGCTGCTCCCCCTACCCAAACATTGGAAGTAAACACAGTGCAATCGACTAACCCAAAGGCCACCCAGCAGCCTGAAGGGAAGAAAAAACAATGAAAGAAGGGTAAGGGGGATAAAAAACCCAACGATAATGTTCGTGGGAACAACACTGAAAAACGGAAGGTGAGGTATCCTTGCAACTTGTGCGCAGAAGACCACCCGACCCATCTATGTCCTCGACTTGTAGAGGCCCAAAAGTTTGTCACACAACAACAACAAGCAATGTTGACTAATCCCTTTCAACATGGGAAAAATCTAACTCAAGCCTCTCCAAGCACGAAAGGGGGAAACCAAGAAACCTGCCCGCCTCTGAACAATCCCTCATCCACGAACATATATATGGTTAGGGGTGATGCTTTGATATCGACTAGAGCGCACGATTATAGTAAACCAAGCACTTTTGAGAAGGGTAAATAAGATGACCTCCCATCTCTTCCTCTACAGATTGAGAAGACTTTGGGAGAAACAATGACATGCATTCCCAAAGGTGCATTTAAAAAATCCTCTCATAACCCAAACATAAGGGCCACCCAGAACTACTCTATGGTGGAAGTTTTATCACAAACCCCTTGTGCGATGTCTACTTTGGAGGTCCTCCAAAGATGCCCTACTCAGAGGAAAGCCTTGTTAACCGCTTTGGACTCTACTGAGACTTGTAATCCGGGTACCATCATGTTAGATACAACAGACTTAAAACCTCGTCTGCCTTACCACGTAGCGTTTCAGATAGTAGTGGCTTACCCCATGAAAACTTTTACTCAGAATATCTTTCAGACAGTGGTCGAAAAGGGCGCCTCGACATGCGTTATGTCATTGGCATGTTAGAAGGCCATTGGCCAACCCGTTTTGTCTCCATCACCTACTCTCCTCACTGCTTTCCATGGTCATTCGTTCCAACCACATGGCATCATTCCTTCTTTCCCCGTGCAGTTTGGAGGGAAGACAGTGTGTGTCGAAGTAGAGGTAGTCGATGCTCCCCTCGACTATAACCTCTTGTTAGGAAGGAGTTGGACTTATGCTATGCAAGCTCTGGTTGCTACAATTTTTCGAGTCTTGTTGTTTCCACATGAGGGTTGGATAGTGACCATCAATCAATTGTCTTTCTCCAGACCTGACCCAGCTTTGGGGGCATCCACTGTCCCGCTGATTGATAATCCTCAACCAGGTGTCGTCAACATAGGAGTTGGTTTGTGCCCATCTTTAATGGGTACCTTTGATTACCCACCTCCTCATGGTGATATCAAATTTATATCTAACCACCACAAGGTTGATATTTTTCAAGTTTCGTCATTCTGCACAACTTACTTCAAGGATCCATGGATCCTTCCTTCCCCATCGGCCACGATGGATGAGACAGGGAACCCAGGCATGTCCATGCCCTTGTCTACCACTGAAGTAGTGTACTCTTTAGTCCAACAAGCTTCAGCTAACACTGATCCGACTCTTGCACAAGAGTTAGATCTTCTCCTAGAGCCTATTTGGGCTCAGGGTTCTCTCGCTAACGTCGATTCGTTAGATTTAATCTTGCCTTCTGATGAAGCAGTAATTGAAGCAATGACTAGTCCAGACAAACCTTGGAAATATCTTCATCACAGATCATATTTTCTCCCAGAGTTAAGACGAATCGAAGCAGGAGAATTCATCGTGACCATGACGGGAGATCAGTCATGTCCTATTAATCTCTTCGCTACACATGAAATTTATGCTGAGGGAAATATGGCAACTATCGCTGAAACTATAACAATCAACATCTCCTGAAACCCTGGCGTTGTGGAGAATGTCTTCGTCAGAGCGGATTTCTCCCTCGAAGAGATTCAAATTTACACGTATCTTTTCAAATAATTCCGCGACGTTTTTTCTTGGTCTTATCAGGAAATGCCAGGTATCGATCCAAAAATAGTTGAACATGAAATCACAATGTATCCTGATGCCAAGCTTGTTCGATAGAAACTTCATCCAGTTAATCCCAAGAAAGCAGCAGCCATCAAGATTGAAGTTGAGAAATTGTTAAAGGCAGGTTTTATTTATCCTATCCATTTGACTCAATGGGTGTCCAATCCTGTGCCGGTCAATAAAAAACAAGGCATGATTCGTGTATGTACCGATTTTCGTGATTTGAACAAGGCATGTCCCAAAGATAATTTTCCAACACCATTCATTGAACAAATCATTGATGAATGTGATGGTTACGAAGCCTTTTCTTTCATGGACATTTTTTCGGAATACAATCAAATCCAAATCAAACCCGAAGACCAACACAAAATGACATTTATTTGTCCGTGGGGTACATTCGCATATTGTAAAATGCCTTTTGGTCTTAAAAATGTTGGCGCCACATTCCAGTGGGCCATGTCTTTTGCGTTTCATGATCTCAAGCATATAGTCGAGGCCTATCTAAATGATTTATCATCACGATCTCGCAAGAGAACGGATCATCCCACACACCTTGGACTTATCTTCGAATGTTGTCGCTACTTTCGGATTCACTTGAATCCAAACAAGTGCAGCTTCTGTGTAACGTCAGGACGTTTGTTAGGTTTCATCATATCAACAACAGGGATCATGGTTGATCCTCTCAAGGTGGAGGCAATAATCCAGTTGCCCCCCCCCCCACGCACAATTCTTAAACTTCAGAGTCTACAAGGCAAGGCGAACTTTTTAGGACGCTTCATCTCCAACTATGCTGAAATCACCAAGGGCTTTATGCGCTTACTGAAGAAAGACATTCCTTTTTACTGGGATGATGCCGCTCAACGCTCTTTTGACGCATTAAAATACACCCTCACAACTGCACCTCTTCTACGACCACCTAACTATAATAAAGATTTCTTATTATATCTAGCTGCCGCAGAGTCAACCATTGGCATGGTTTTAGTTCAAGAAGATGATTTGTTCTCAGAATACATGATCTATTACCTAAGTCGAGGCCTCGTAGGACTGGAACTTAATTATTCTCATATCGAAAAACTTGTGTTGGCAGCAGTTCATGTTGTTCAACGATTCCGTCATTATGTTCTATTTTGCAAGACCACCATCATTGCTGTCGTGAATCCATTCCAGTACATGTTGACACAACGGGTTATAGGTGGAAAAATCAGTAGATGGATAGTCATCCTCCAGGAATTTGACTTAGACTTCGTTTCAGCAAAGTCCAAAAAGTCACTGGTCTTCACAGAGCTTATTTCAAAACTTCCAGTTGAGTTAGGTGACGTGCGTAAAGAATCGCCTATCCGGGGAGATATGTTTTTTATCACATCTTCAGATCCCTGGTACGGAGATATACTTATCTATATCTAGAATTTGAAGTGCCCCACTTCTGCTTCTCGTGATGAGAGTCGACGTATATGCCATCAGGATAAGAATTATCTCATACTCAATGATACGTTGTATCGGAGAGGTGTAGACTGCATCTTACGTCGATGTCTCACACATGAAGAGGCCGTCATCGTGCTCAATGATTGCCATACCGGAGCTTGTGGCGGTCATTTTTTTGGGTTGGTAACAGCCCAAAAGATTCTACGAGCGGGTTACTTCTGGCCGACACTTATCAAAGATTGTATAGAATCGGTCAAGAAGTCCCATCCATGCCAAGTCTTCTCTCGAAAGATGAGGGCACATCCTGCTCCTATGTTTCCTATCATCACAGTTGGTCCCTTCACCAAGTGGGGGATTGATTACACTACTTGCAACCCCCCGTTAGCAAGGGGGCACCGCTATATCATCGTAGCTGTCGACTACTTCACTAAGTGGGTCAAAGCTATGCCAACATTTAAAGATGATGGAGAGACTGCAGCTCTCTTTTTATTCAACCAGATTATAGAAAGGTTCGGCGTCCCAAGAGAGATTGTCACTGACCATGGCAGTCACTTTCAGAACCAAATGATGACCGAGTTAACATCAAATCTTGGGTTACGGCAAGAGCATTCATCACCCTACTACCCCCAAGCCAATGGGTAGGTGGAAGCTGTAAACAAAACTCTTAAGACTATTCTACAACAAACTATCAACTTAGCCAAGTCAAATTGGCATTTGATGTTATACTCGACATTATGGGCTTACCGAACATCTGTTAATACTGCAACCAGTTTCTCACCTCTTCAACTCGTATACGAGCTGGAGGCAGTCTTGCCCATCGAATGTCAGAACCCATCTCTAAAATTGGCAGTACAATTATTGCCAGACACTTCTCCACTTGAAGAACGGTTAGTACACCTTGAGCATCTCAATGAACAGTGTCGTGATGCAGCCCTGGCCAATGAGGCTCACAAACATAAGGTCAAGTGTCAGTATGATAGGTCCGTTCGTCCTCGGATTTTCTCTGAAGGCAACCTTGTTCTGGTCTATGAACAAGATAAGGACACCCTGGGGGCAGGAAAATGAAAACCCATGTGGTTCGGACCCTTCATCATAAAAGAGGTATTAAAAAAGGGCACTTATTGTTTGGTTGATTTTGAAGGGAATACTTTAGCGGAGCCTAGAAATGGGCTCTACCTCAAGAAGTATTATTCATAGGCAGGTCACTGTGGGTAACTTTTTGTAACATATGTATAGTCTTTGTACTATTACTTTTTAGTTTCTTTTAAGTGTTATGGACGTGTCATTGATGTTATCTTTCATCAATATGGCAGATGTTAAGTGATTCTGAGATGTTCGTTGGGTATGCAGACGGTGCTAGTCGGCACACTCGAAGGCTTGCCTCCGCAGCTTGGGTAATATTTACACCTCAGGGCCAGTTGTTATCTTCCGGAGGTATATTCTTAGGTGACACCACAAATAATGTTGTCGAGTATAGTGCAGTTATTGAGTTTCTTCGTGATGCCTTGTCATTGGGTATCTCTCATCTTCGGGTCTATCTTGATGCTCAACTAGTTGTGTCATAGCTAAACAGAGTATATTGGGTTCATGATCCAACTTTACACCGATGATTCCTTAGGGTACGTCTCTTAGAATGAAACTTTGATTATATTACATATTTTCATGTTTCTAGGAGATTAAACCAAATTACAAATACTCTAGCTAATCAAATTTTAGATTGGCATCTTGCACACATATGAAAGAACATTGACACAAGCATGTAAATACATTTTTGCACGCGTGGTCCATAAGACACAAAAGATCAAAAAACCATATATAACATCATAAAATAACCAGAGTACATAGATGGACGCAAGCACCTCAAAAATGGGACTAATAACGAGTCATAGGGCTTATGCCCTCAAAAAACATATACAAGTAAGTGCTCATGGCACGTAAAAAGTCTAAATAGGTTCAGGGCCTATGGGCTCTATTATAATAGTCCACAGCATGGGCTAAACGCCTAAACAATTGGACCCACGTCCGAGGTGCCCCCACTACATGAGGCTGCATGGATGGCGGCAGGTCCTCTATCTCTGCCATCAAGACTGTGTGAGTGAGTGCAGTGAAGTTCTGCTCAACTCGTCTAAGGACCCTCTCAGCCTCCCCAGCTGGGAGGTTCCCTGCTACTGTTGCTCCCCCAGCAGCGGCAGTTGTGGCTTCTGGCCGAGGACGACGCATGTTCCGTGCATAATCGACAGGTCACACGGGTCCCACATCTGCATGCAACAAACGTATACCCGTCAAATACTCTGGCATATAAAAAAATGATATATATAACAAAAATGACATAAAAATTACATATACAAACAAAACAAAAAAACTACAAAGGTGGAGACTTACCCATCTCCCCTCGCTCCTCACCAGGAAGCACGGGTATCTCAAGATCTCTAGAAAAATATATCCCTGCATATGGGTAATCCTCGATCATAGGGATCTGTCGTGATAGCCATGAAAAGATGTCATCATCGAAGGACTCATTGGTCCTTCCACCACCCTATCGCGGCAGTAACACTTACCATCTACATACTGCGGGAAAAGAGGCCTGATGTCCTCGTACCACTTCCCGAGGACTAAAGCTCAGAACTCTCTCAAAGAAGAATGAACACAAAATCATCCCGAACTTGAAATTCCTCTGTGTTCGTTGTCGGCAATCTGTCAATTGCCTCTTCATACACTCCAGTAGTGTGGTACTTTAGTTAAAAATCTGTGCATTCAAGCACTGAATAGCACAGTTCATCTGTGCGCGAGATGCCTGATGCAAGGCCGCTGAACCGGTAATTCACCCAATAAGCAATAATATCACTTGCAGCGATAGGTTAGTAATCTTACTTATGGGCATTTGGGAGCTCACACGGTTTGTCCCAGCCTCACAATTCTCAGCTATTAGTTTTGTTATGTTATGTATCCCCATAGGAAATGTCCTGAAATTGACTGGTTCCCCTCTCCTTGAGAGGCCAGTCAAAAAGAAGATATCCTTGATGGTGGGCATCAATGATTGCCCCTCTAGCATGAAGGCCTCTGCATCAGGGTGCCAGTAGTCAATCAAGGCATTCAGTAGCCTTGGTTGCACTCGCATAAATGGACACATGAAGAACTTAAGTAAACCACATTGCATCAACACGGCCACGACATTCGGATCTCCCATGACCAACTCACTGATTGCTTCATGCTCCCTTTCCCTCCACTGGACATACATCCTACCAACACAACCAAGTTCAGGAGGGTCGGTGCTTGCTCTTTAGTTCTTCTTTACAATAAAACGGGGTCCATGCATGCTGTAGAGGCGACAGTCGTGTGTACACGTGGGCAGTCTTTACTCTGCCCAAGTGTACACGCGGGTTGTCTCTGGACAAGCCGCGTGGATCTAGGGCCGACCTTTTAAAGGTCGACGCCCAACCAAAAAATGAAATCAAATGCAAAATTGAAGAATTGAATAGATAGATAGGGGAGTTTGTACTTGCTTGGTCCAAGCAGAAGTTTGTTTCGTCCACTGTAGCTCCCAGAATCACCGTTTTTAGCAAAGGGGGTCTTTTGGCTCCAGAGTCAATTTCCAAATCAACAATGGTGATAATGAGCTACCAGCTTCTATTTATAGACTTTTTGGCCTCTTTTTGTCACTTTTTTGGCCTCCCTTATTAGTTTCTTTCTACCAAAAACCATTAGAGTGATTCAGGAGTTATATGGGAGGGATTTGATCAGGTATTGGGACACTTTTTTTTATTTTTGAGAAAATTTTGACAGTCCATGAAAATTTTTCCAAGAATCAACTTGAGCATATAGGTTAGGTTACTACCCCGAATTTTGTGTCTCGTTGTCTTTTTCCTCTACCATAGGATCGATCCCATCAGGTTGTAACACAGAACCATCATATCTACTTTAGAAGTGTTGCAACTTGGCGGTAGAGCTTACCAAAACATGGATGCCCTAGGTAGGTCTTGGTTGCATTATGTTGTCCATGTCGTCTCTAACACACTGTAGGCTCGGGAGTCCTTATAGTCTTTCCTGAATATGATTTTGAGCCTCATTTGCATGATTCTTATTCACTCTTTCTCTCACCCTCAGGACTCCCAAAAAACTAACAGGTCTCCTTTTAAGCCCTTTTTAGACCCTCTAAACATGAAAAGATTACCGAGCGATCTTGTGGCCTTTCACGCCCATTAAACTGAAATTTGAAGTCACGTCTGTTCGACGGTAGTTTACCCCTTTTTCGGTCTGGACGGTCAACTGTACGAACAAAGGTATACTCTATAGAACTTTCATTCTTTAGAAGAGTACTCTCAGGTATAATTTTATCCCTTTTTTGGGCCTAAGGGACTAAACTTACGAAAAATAAACCCCCACGGAGTCCATAGTTAAGCTCTTTTCAGACTCCCTAAAATTGAAAAGATCGTCGAGTGACCTTATTCTTTCACTCTCGTTAAATTGGTCCAGAAGAATATTCCTGATGGAGTCCATAGTTAAGCTTTTTTCAGACTCCTTAAAAATGAAAAAAATAGCCGAGTGATCTTGTCCTTGTCACACTTGTTAAAATGGTTTTGAATTGACGTCTAATCGGTGTTAGTTTACCCCTTTTTCGAACCAACTAGACTATCTTCGAAAAATGTACCCAAATGGAGTCTCCTTTTATGTTTTTTCAGACTCTCTAAATATGAAAAACCACCGAGCTTACCTTCTCTGG
>JASDQU010104419.1:57456-69390 GCA_032191745.1 Picea mariana | reverse complement strand
CCATCGGTCACGAAGGCTTCTTGGCCTGCCACCAGTTACACTAGAGCCACCCCTGCCACCATTAAGGCGAAAGCTATACCAACAAGGGTCTTTTGAAGCGATCGGGTTACAAGACATTGTGCCCGACCAACCCCCAGAGGAATCAACCATTTTGGACCTTGAAGTAACCGCTCTTGGCTCGGTTGAAACCCCAACCACTAATTTCTTGGCACCTTTCATTGTACCAATTCAATTTTACGAGCGCCAGACAGTGTTGCACACAGCAATGGAAACAAATGTTGTTACTCCTTATGGGAATTCTTCAATTCCCACCACGGTTGTCACCACAGGAGAGATTTCACCTCCTAACCCACCATCGTCGATCCGAGCCACCATGGTCTCGACCACTTCTACATCGCACAGTGGTCTGATCCCATCTTTGGCGGCGGCCACAACCCCTTTCACACCAAGTGCGACAGGCCCTCCGTTCTCATACGGGATGCCTAGTTCGGGTACAAGTCATGTACTTTCTTACTCCACTTTACAGACTTTAGGTCTGGGGGCAGGGAGCTTTAGCGCTCCTCTGTAAGGTCACATGGGGAGCACTCCTGCTCCTTTTAATGCTTTCCCTTACAAAGGAGGTCATATCCCTCCTTCGTCCCCTTCACTCGACGGCTCGCATAAGCCATCCACCGGGAAACCTACAAACAATATTTTATTTGGAGCAGGGAGTCAAGGACCACCTTCGCATAGTATGTCGGTAGGTTCGACACCATTTTCTTTGAACGGAACGTTTGGTAACAATATGTTCTCGTCAGCCGCTTTCTCGACTGGGGGCAACCCCATTTTTGGACAATCTACTCCTATGCAGGGTACTATTCCTGCCCAGGGGGCAAACTCAGCAGGACCTTGGAATTCAGAGCAGGGATCCGTTCTCTCGTCTAGAATGCCAATCTGGGGTAATTCTTTCCACAATCAATGGAACCCTGGACAAACTACTATGCCCATCCCCAAGGGACCACCATGGGGCAATCCTTCCCAGAGTCATTCAAATAAAATGCATGCCCAACCATCTATGTCCTATTTTGGAAATCATCCAATGATGTCTCCACATATGCAAAATCCTTACGCTGGCCAGGGCCATGGTTTCTACCAGAATCCAGGCCAGCAGCCAAACTTTTCCTGGCAACCTGGTGCCAGTCAAACTCCAGGCCCCTTTTTCCTAAGTTATCACCAACAACCCAAACTTCCCTTCCTGGTGACTTTGCACTTGCCATATTTGACAAGGTTGTTGAATGACCCTATTTGTCATGATCCACGTTGGCCTCCCATGCCAATGAAGTTTCCTTCGAACATCCCAAAGTTCGAAGCCAAGCTTAATGAAGACCCAGGAGATAATGTGACTACCTTTCATCTTTGGTGCTCATCTAACTCATTGAAAGATGACTCTGTACAGTTGTGATTGTTTCAACGTACTCTCATTGGGAGTGTCATGAAATGGTACATTGAGCTCGATCACTCAAGATACTCTTATTTTGGTGAACTAGCGATGGATTTCCTGAATCATTTCCAGTTACCTGTGAGATACGATGCTGGCACAGAGCTGATCACCAATTTCGAATAGAAAACAGTGGACCATATCTCTGATCACATCCGAGAGTGGAGATGGCAAAAGAGTTTAATCAAGGTACCAGTCCCACCAGCAATCCTGCTTG
The DNA here is from genome assembly GCA_032191745.1 of Picea mariana. Classification (NCBI taxonomy): domain Eukaryota; kingdom Viridiplantae; phylum Streptophyta; class Pinopsida; order Pinales; family Pinaceae; genus Picea; species Picea mariana. The sequence continues at coordinate 67,696 of JASDQU010104419.1, read as the reverse complement.
AGTGGTTCCTTAAGTCTTTGGTCACGCAGTTATCCAAAGATGTCGCGACATCGAGAGTATTCTCCAAAGAAGATGCCGTCGTGAGGGATCAACAATTTGAGTTCATATATTCTCAGTCTGGTTTCTTATACAACATATTTCCAGATGCACCACATTCAATCCTTGATAAAACTAGACAGAGAGCTGGACCACATGCCGATGGTATTGTTGGTTCAGCACAAACAAATCTTGTTGAGCAATTGACAAAGCAATTGCAGTAGTTATCTATACAACACACAGTGTCCATCCAAACTACTGCTTTGGTTGCTGCCCCTACCAAAATGTTGGACGTACACACAGTACAGTCGACTAACCCAGAGGCCACCCAACAGCCTAAAGGGAAGAAAAAACAATGAAAGAAAGGTAAGGGGGATAAAAAACCCACTGATAATGCTGGCGGGGACAACACTGAAAAACGAAAGGCAAGGTATCCATGCAACTTGTGCACAAAATACCACCTGACCCATCTGTGTCCTCAACTTGCAGAGGCCCAGAAATTTGTCATGTAGCAATAGCAGGCGGTGTTGACTAATCCATTTCAACATGGGAAAAATCTAACTCAAGCCTCTACAAGCACAGAAGGAGGCAGCCAAGAACCCTGTCTGCCTCCGAACAACATCGCATCCGTGAACATATATATGGTTAGGGGTGATGCTTTTATATCGACTAGAGCGCACGACTATAGTAAACCAAGCGCTTCTGAGAAGGGTAAAGAAGATGACCTCCCATCTCTTCCTCTACAGATTGAGAAGACGTTGGGAGAAACAATGACACGCATTCCAAAAGGTGCATTTAAAAAATCTTCTCATAACCCAAACGCAAGGGCCGCCCAGAACTACTCTATGGTGGAGGATTTATCACAAACCCCCTATGCGATGTCTGCTTTGGAAGTCCTCCAAAGCTGCCCTTCTCAGAGGAAAACCTTGTTAACCACTTTAGGCTCTACCGAGACTTGTAATCTGGGTACAATCATGTTGGATACAACCGACTTAAAACCTCATCTGCCTTACCACGTAGCGTTTCAGATAGTAGTGGCTTATCCCATGAAAACTTTTACTCGGAATATATTTCGCACGGTGGTTGATGAGGGTGCCTCGATATGCATTATGTCGTTGGCATGTTGGAAGTCCATTGGCCAACCCGTTTTTTCTCCATCACCTACTCTCCTCACTTTTTTCGACGGTCGTTCGTTCTGACCACATGGCATCATTCCTTCTTTCCTCGTGCAGTTAGGAGAGAAGACCGTGTGTGTCGAAGTAGAGGTAGTCGATGCTCCCCTCGACTATAACCTCTTGTTAGGAAGGAGTTGGACTTATGCTATGCAAGCTCTGGTTGCTACAGTTTTTCGGGTCTTGTTGTTTCCACACGAGGGTCGGATAGTGAGCATCGATCAATTGTCTTTCTCCAGACCTGACCCTGCTTTGGGGGCATCCACGATCCCGATGATTGATAATCCTCAACTAGGTGTCATTAACATAGGAGTTGGTTTGTGCCCATCCTTGATGGGCACCTTCGATCACTCGCCCCCTCACGATGACATCAAATTTATATCCAATCACCATAAGGTTGAGATTTTTCAAGTTTCATCGTTCCGCACAACTTACTTTGAGTATCCCTGGATACTTCCTTCCCCATCGGCCACGATGGATGAAACAGGGCACCTGGGCATGTCCATGCCCTTGTCTGCAACTGAAGTAGTGAACTCTTTAGTTCAGCAAGCTTCAGCTAACACCGATCTAACTCCTGCACAAGAGTTAGATCCACTTCTAGAGCCTATTTGGGCTCAGGGTTCTCTCGCTAAAACCGATTCGTTAGACTTAGTCTTGCCTTCTGATGAAGTAGTAATTGAAGCAATGACTATTCTGGACAAACCTTGGGAAGATCTTCATCACAGATCATATTTTCTCCCAGAGTTAAGCTGAATCGAAGCAGGAGAATTCACCGTAACCATGACGGGAGATCAGTCGTGCCCTATTAATCTCTTAGATACACACGAAATTTATGCTGAGGGTAATATGGAAACTATTGTTGAAACTTTACCAATCAACATCTCCCGAAACCCTGGCATCATGGAGAACGTCTTCATCAGAACGAATTGTTCCCCTGAAGAGATTCAAATCTACACATATCTTTTCAAATAATTCTGTGGCGTTTTTGCCTGGTCTTATGAGGAAATGCTAGGTATCGATCCAAAAATAGTTGAACATGACATCACAACATATCCTAATACCAAGCTTGTTCGGCAGAAGCTTCGTCCAATTAATCCTAAGAAAGCAGCAGCCATTAAGGTTGAGTTTGAGAAATTGCTAAAGGCAGGTTTTATCTATCCTATCCATTTGACTCAATGGGTGTCAAATCCTGTGTCGATCAATAAAAAACAAGGCACAATTCGTGTATGTACCGATTTCCATGATTTGAACAAGGCATGTCCCAAAGATAATTTTCCAACACCATTCATCGACCAGATCATTCATGAATGTGCTGGTTGTGAAGCCTTTTCTTTCATGGATGGTTTTTCGGGATATAATCAAATACAAATCAAACCCGAAGACCAACACAAAACGACATTCATTTGTCCTTGGGGTACATTCGCATATCATAAGATGCCTTTTGGTCTTAAAAATGTTGGAGAAACCTTTCAGTGGGCCATGTATTTTGCTTTCCATGACCTCAATCATATAGTCAAGGCCTATCTAGATGATTTAGCATCATGATCTCACAAGAGAACGGATCACCCCACACACCTCAGACTTATCTTCGAATGTTGTTGCTACTTTCGGATTCGCTTGAATCCAAACAAGTGCAGCTTCTGCGTAACGTCAGGACGTTTGTTAGGTTTCATCGTATCAACAACAAGGATCATGGTTGATCCCTTCAAGGTGGAGGCAATAATCCAGTTTTCCCCCCCATGCACAATCCTTCAACTTCAGAGTCTACAAGGCAAGGCAAACTTTTTATGGCGCTTCATCGCCAACTATGCCGAAATCACCAAGGGCTTTATGCGCTTACTGAAGAAAGACGTTCCTTTTTACTGGGACAATGTCGCTCAACGCTCTTTCAATGCATTAAAACATGCCCTCACAACTGCCCCTTTGCTCCGGCCACCTAACTATAACAAAGATTTCTTGTTATATCTGGTTGCAGTAGAGTCAACCATTTTCATGGTTTTAGTTCAGGAAGATGACTTGTTCTCTGAATACGTGATCTATTACCTAAGTCGAGGCCTCGTAGGACTGGAACTCAATTATTCTCATATCGAAAAACTTGCATTGGTAGCAGTTCATGCTATTCAATGGTTCCATCATTATGTTCTGGTTCACAAGACCACCATCATTGCTGTTGTGAATCCATTCTAGTACATGTTGATACGACGGGTAATAGGTGGAAAAATCAGTAGATGGATAGTCATCCTCCAGGATTTTGACTTAGACTTCATTTCCACAAAGTCCAAAAATTCACTAGTCTTCACAAAGCTTATTTCGGAACTTCCGGTTGAGTCAGATGACGTTGTTCCTGAAGAATTGCCTATCTGGGGAGATATGTTTTTGATCACATATTCAGATCCCTAGTACAGAGATATACTTATCTATCTCTAGACTTTGAAGCACCCCACTTCTGCTTCCCATGATGAGCGTCGGTGTATACACCATCAGGCTAAGAATTATCTCATACTCGATGATAGGTTGTATTGGACAGGTGTAGACTACATCCTACGTTGATGTCTCACTCATGAGGAGGCAGTTATCGTGCTCAACGATTGCCATACCAAAGCTTATGGAAGTCATTTGTCTGGGTTGGCAACAACCCAAAAGATTCTATGAGCAGGTTACTTCTAGCTGAAACTTATCAAAGATTGTATCGAATCGGTCAAGAAGTGCCATCCGTGCCAAATCTTCTCTCAGAAGATGAGGGCACATCTCGCTCCCATGTTTTTCGTCATCACAGTTGGACCCTTCACCAAGTGGGGGATTGATTACACTACTTTCCACCCCCCTTCAGCAAGGGGGCACCACTATATTATCGTAGTTGTAGACTACTTCACCAAGTGGGTCGAAGCTATGCCAATGTTTAAAGATGATGGAGAGACTGCATCTCTCTTTTTATTCAACCAGATCATAGCAAGGTTCGATGTCCCAAAGGAGATTGTCACTGACCATGGCAGTCACTTTCAGAATCAGATGATGACCAAATTAACATCAAATCTTGGGTTACGGAAAGAACATTCATCACCCTACTACCCCCAGGCTAATGGGCAGGTGGAAGCTGTAAACAAAACTCTTAAGACCATTCTATAGCGAACTATCAACTCAGCCAAGTCAAATTGGCATTTGATGTTATACTCGGCATTATGGGCTTACCGAACATCTGTTAAGACTGCAACCGGTTTCTCACATTTTCAACTCGTTTACGGGCTGGAGGCAGTCTTTCCCATCAAATGTCAGATCCCGTCTCTAAAATTGGCAGTACAATTATTGCCAAACACTTCTCCACTTGAAGAACAGTTAGTATACCTTGAGCAGCTCAATGAACAGCATCATGATGCGGCCCTGGCCAATGAGGCTCACAAACATAAGGTCAAGTGTCAATATGATAGGTCTGTTCATCCTCTGATTTTCTCTGAAGGTGACCTTGTCCTGGTCTATGACCAAGATAAGGACCCCCTGGGGGCAGGCAAATTCAAACCCATGTGGTTCGAGCATTTCATCATAAAAGAGGTATTAAAAAAGGGCACCTATAGTCTGGTTGATTTCGAAGGGAATGCTTTGGCAGAGCCTAGAAATGGGTTCTACCTCAAGAAGTATTACTCATAGACAGGTCACTATGGGTAACTTTTTGTAACATATGTATAGTCTTTGTACTATTACTTTTTAGTTTCTTTTAAATGTTATGGACATGTCATTGATGTTATCTTTCGTCACTATGGCAGATGTCGATGGATTTCGAGGTGTTTGTTGGGTATGCAGACGGTGCTAGTCATCACACTCGAAGGCTTGCCTCCACAGCTTGGGTAATATTTACATCTCAGGGCCAGTTGTTATCTTCCAGAGGTATATGCTTAGGTGACACCACAAATAATGTCGTCGAGTATAGTGCAGTTATTGAGTTGCTTCGTGATGCTTTGTCATTGGGTATCTCTCATCTCCAGGTCTATCTTGATGCTCAACTGGTTGTGTCTCAGTTAAACAGAGTGTATCGGGTTCATGATCCAACTTTACATTGACAATTCCTTAGGGTATGTCTCTTGGAACGAAACTTTGATTATATTACATATTTTCATGTTCCTAGGAGATTAAACCAAGTTACAGATACTCTAGCTAATCAAATTTTAGATTTGCATCTCTCACACATATGAAAGAACATTGACATAAGCATGTAAATACATTTTTGCACACGTGATCCATAAGACACAAAAGACCAAAAAAACATATATAATATCATAAAGTAACCAAAGTACATCGATGGATGCAAGCGCCTAAAAAATAGGACCAATAACGAGTCACAGGGCTTATGCCCTCAAAAAATATATACAAGTAGTGTTTGTGGCACATAAAATGTCTAAATAGGTTCAGGGCCCATGGGCCCTATTATACTGGTCCACAGCATGGGATAAACGCCTAAATAATCGGACCCACGTCCGAGTTGCCCCCACTACATGAGGTTGCATGGATGGCGGCAGATCCTCAATATCTGCCATTAGGATTGTGCGAGTGAGTGTAGTAAAGTTCCACTCAACTCGTCTAAGTACCCTCTCAGCCTCCCCGGCTGGGGGGTCTCCTGCTACTGCTAGTCCCCCAGCAACAACAGCTGCAGCCTCCAGCCGAGGACGACACATGTTCCTTGAATAGTCGGCAGGTCGCAGTGGTCCCACATCTGCATGCAACAAACATATATCTGTCAAATACTCTAGCATATAAAAAAAATGATGATAAATAAAAAAAATGACATAAAAATTACATATACAACAAAAAAAAACTACAAAGGTGTAGACTTACCCATCTCCCCTCGCTCCTCACCAGGAGGTACTAGTATCTCCGGGTCTCTCAAAAAATCAATCCCGACATAGGGGTAGTCCTCTATAACCGGGATCTGTCGTGATAGCCATGCAAAAAAGTCATCATCGAAGGACTCATTGGNAGCAAGAAAAGAGGCTTGTTGTCCTCATACCACTACCCAAGGACTAAAGCTCGAAACTCTCTCGAAAAAGAACGAACACAAAATAGTCTCGAACCCGAAGTTCCTCTGTGTCCGTTGACGACAATCTATCAATTGCCTCTTCATACACTCCAGCAGTGTAGTACTCCAGTCAAAAATTTGTGCATTCAAGCACTGGACAGCACAGTTCATCTGTGCGTGGGACACCTGATGTAAGGCCGCTGAACCGGTAATCCGCCCAATGAGAAATAATACTGCTTGCAGCGATAGGTTAGTAATATTGCTTATGGGCACCTGGGAGCTCAAATGATTTATCCCAGCCTCATAGTGTAGGGCTATCAGTTTTGCTATGTTATGCGGCCCCGATGGAAACTTCCTAAAATTGNTTTGTGCTCCCTTTCCCTCCATTGGGCATACATCCTGCCAACACAACAAGGTTCAGGAGGGTGAGTGAGTGCTTTTTTTATTTTTTTTGTCTATGAAGGGAGGTCCACGTGTGCTATATAGGTGACAATTGCGTGTACATGCGGGCAGGTTTTACCCTGCCCGAGTGTACACGCGGCCTATCCAGAGACAGTGCGTGTGGACCTAGGGCCGACCTTTTAAAGGTCGACGCCCACCCAAAAAATGAAATGAAAAGCAAAAATCAAGAATTGAAAAGATAGATAGGGGAGTTTGTACTTACTTGGTCTAGACGAAAGTTCTTTTCGTCCACTGTAGCTCCTGGAATCACCGTTTTTATCAAAGGGGGTCTTTTGGCTCCAGAGTCAATTTCCAAATCAGCAATGGTGATAATGAGCTACCATCTTCTATTTATAGACTTTTTGGCCTCTTTTTGTCATGTTTTTGGCCTCCCTTATCATTTTCTTTATACCAAAAACCATTTAGCGTGATTCAGGAGTTATATGGGAGGGATTTGATCGGGTATTGAGACATTTTTTTTTTAGTTTTGAGTAAATTTTGACTGTCCATAAAAATTTTCCGACGATCAACTTGAGCATATAGATTAGGTTTCTACCCTGATTTTTGTATCTCATTGTCTTTTTCATTTGCCATAGGATCGATCCCATCATATTGTGACATGGAACTATCATTTTTGCTTTAGAAGTGTCGCAACTTGGTGGTAGATCCTACCGAAACATGGATGCCCCAGGTAGATCCTGGTTGCATTATGGTATTCATGCTCTCTCTACAACACTATAGGCTTGAGAGTCCTTGCAGTTTTTCCTGAATACGAGTTTGAGCCTCATTTGCATGATTCTTCTTCGCTCTTGACCTCACCCTCAGGACTCCCAAAATATAACGGGTCTTCTTTTAAGCCCCTTTCAGGCCCTCTAAATATGAAAATATTGCCGAGCGATCTTGTGGCCTTTCACGCTCGTTAAACTGAAATTTAAAGTCACGTATGTCCGACGGTAGTTTACCCCTTTTTCGGTCCGAATGGTCAACTGTACGAACAAAGGTATACTCTATGGAACTTCAGCTCTATAGAAGAGTACTCTCAAGTATACTTTTATCTCTTTTTCGGGCCTGAGGGACTAAACTTATGAAGAAGGAACCCCCCACGGAGTCCATAGTTAAGCTCTTTTCATACTCCCTAAAATTGAAAAGATTGTCAAGTGACCTTATTCTTTCACACTCGTTAAATTGGTCCAGAAGCACATTCCTGACAGAGTCCATAGTTAATCTTTTTTCAGACTCCTTAAAAATGAAAAAATATCCAAGTGATCTTGTCCTTGTCACACTCGTTAAAATGGTTTTGAATCTACGTCTAATCGGTGCTAGTTTACCCTTTTTCGAACCGACTAGACTATCTTCGAAAAAGGTACCCCAATGGAGTCTCATTTTATGTTTTTTCAGACTCTCTAAATATGAAAAACCACTGATATTACCTTCTCTGGGCTCGTTAAACTTACATTGAAGGATGTTACCATTGTGTGTTTTATTAACCACATTTGCATACCTTATACGCCAACCTTGTAACAGTTTGCTTTTGCATCTTAACACCTTTGGCCTCCGGAGGATTTTTCCTGAGTATTATTCTACCAGAACATCAGTCTTGTCCTTGTGCCTTGATCTTGTATGTTTACAACACTTGTTCCTCCTTTGTAACATAATATTCCTTTATTCTTTTTCTACAATTATTGAAAAGAAAAAAAAAATATCAAATATACCCCAAAAAGAGGAAGGGAAAAGTATTTTCTTTATTGGCAGCATAATGAGTCGCCCTTGGATAAAGCACATTTTTTTGTTTGTTCATCAGACTATGGGATGTAGTATGAACTTAGGAAGCTTTTTCTCGCTATATAGAGTTGTGTCCTCCACTGTTTGGTTATCCTTCCAAACATATGGAGAGTTTGTGTTGCCTCTTGCTTCGTAGACTTATGATTAATGCCATGTTGCTTGAGTCTCATCATTTGTCATGCTATTATCCAAGGAAATTTTGTCACCAAGCCTGAATCGCCCCCTCTACAATATGTCTCTTGTCCTCATACCCGACCATCCTGAACATCCAATCAAGTCCTTGTTCAAAATCACTGAAGCCTTCAGTCTGATCATCAAGATTATCAAGTCCAGGACCGACGAGCCGTCGAAGACCTCTGGGTAGTGAAGTCGTACACTCATATTACACTCCTACTCAAGTTTTGAAGATTTTGAAGTTGTTGCTCGAGCTCTAAAGATCTCATCTCCAGCCATCAGGCCGTATCAGCTTCTAGAATATGGGTACTCTATATGTATATCTTTTCGATTTCGAGATGTAGCTCCGTTGTGTATTGTTTGTGGCTACTCTTTATATAGTTATATGACATGGATCTACAGTTTATTTGATTGGTAGCCATGATTCTATTTTATCTCGAGCATGGGTATGCCCACCTCAGTGAGACATTTTTTAATTTGCAGACGGCATCTCCCGGTTCCTAATCCTTGGGCTCAATCGTTCGGCACATCAGTAAAGATTGGTAATGTATTTCGGCCATCAGATGCTCTTCTGACCCCACACATTAGAGGGCATCTATTATAACCCTAAATTGCACCACACATGCTTACCTGGCATCAGGCCATCTCATATCCCTTCTTTGCCAAAGCACTGCTAAAAAACTCTTTAAAAAACCTCTTGTATAAAGGCACATGTGCCCTACTCCATTACTGCATGTGTGTACATGATGGCTGACCCAAAATAGCCCTCGTGGACCGAAAAAAGCACGAAAAAAATGAAAGTTGTCGACGGAACACAAAAGCTATGGGTGAGTTAACTGAAACTCCCGGCCATGCATGGCCGAGGGTTCGTCCAAATACCTAGCTCCTTCTAGACTATAAAAGAAGGGGTAGGGGTCCCATTTGGAGGAGGAAAAATATAGCAAAGAAACTCTACCCATTTGTGTATTCCCATTGTCCCAACCCTTTAGTCTTTCCTTGTGCCAAAGGATATACAAAGCAAAGCAATTGGAGGACAGTCGAAGAGGAGCCCAAGATCAACTTCGCGGAGTGGTGGCCAGTCTCAACTTTTGTAATTTGACTCATTCAAAGTAATAAAGAAAATGCTTTTCCCGTCCCAATTCATGAACTTTTTATAGTTTTATTAGTATATGTTTGGATTTTTAACCCGTTAGTATATAAGTAGGATGCATGCGTAGTTGTTGTTGGTCTTGTATGCAGGTCAGCTTTGGAAGGAGTATTGCGAACAAGTAATCAAGTACAATGGAGAATCGACATAAAATTTCAGGAAAGAAGTAGATTTATCTTTCCATGCATTTACTAAGAAAAGGGGATTTAAATCTAGGGATGAAGGTAGAAAGTAGTTTTTCTTCGGTCGTATATGCATGCAAAGTCTAAACCCTGTTTGCAAGTCCGTAGGGAGATTTCCCTCACAACATGGACCCAATATTGTTTGATGTAAATATGACTCATTATTGTTTTGTCATGGTTGATAAGAAGTAAATATGGATGAACTCCAAAGTGGTCCCCTTATGGTGAAAGCCCTCACGGGAAGACGCTTTGTGGAGTAAGAGAATCCATGCTTAATTGTGGAATAATGAGATGAAGGAAA
>JASDQU010104419.1:4888-17718 GCA_032191745.1 Picea mariana | reverse complement strand
GGGGGGGGGGGGATGGATATATCTTGGAAGTTGAATTAGAGGGAACAGAGGCTTACAGAAAGTGCTCGAGAGGTTAGGGTCAGCACAGGCATTCATTAGGTGAACTAAGAAAGTCCTGAATTCTTCAGGTATCATCAGATTTTCCCATTGATTGGCACAGGGTCTCTTAGAAGGACTTTGTGAAGGGTTGAGGATCCCCATTCGTTGTTTTGAGAACGTGGAAGAAAATAGAGGCCTGTGGAAAAGGTTTTGGGGGTTCAGCAGGAGCCTGAGAGTTAATTCAACTCCAGTTTATGAATGATCCTAGACCGGGAGGTCGAGCAGCCCTGGGAGGAACAGGGGAATTTGCATCAGGTGTGCTTGAAGTTAAATTCTTTGTTAGCTCCATTATTTATTTCTTGTACCTCTCCATGGTCTGTGAAATTTGTTGGATCTTCACCTCTGTTGTAACCTCATGTGCCTGCGCGCAGTCAGATATACTCATTTATACCTCTGTGAGCTTCTTCTCCAAGTTGTTGGTGCATTACTTCTCTTCCTCCTTTTCCAACCTAATTTGTTCACATGTCACTTGCAGAATATCCTTCACCTCACGGTCGATCACTAGGTTGGTGGAATCTGCCCCTAGCTCTAGATTTCACTTCCTGTATTACACTTTCTTCCAGTCCATATAGTGCCTTTGTGGGTATTTTTTCCAGGACCAACTCCATATGCTCCACATCCTTTACTGGTTTATGTGCTACTATTCACACATCTCCAACATGTTTTATGTGACTGTGAATCTGTCACTGCTCACTATTCAAGTCTTCACAATCTCTTCATGCTCCTTTTGTGCTGATGTTTCTTGTTCTTTTTCTATCTGTTGCGTTGTTGGATGATGTGTTGTATTGAGTTGCAATCTCTGCAAGTTGTCATGTACTTCTACTAGTTGTTCCATGATCTCCTCCCTTTGCGCCTCTGTTGTGCATACTACATCTTCTCCTCTGTCCTAGACTTTGTCTGCTACCAACTTGGCATTGTCATCTATGATAGTGATCGTTGGAGGATTTTTACGATACTTCATTTTTTCCTAATTTCTTCCTCCTACACTCTTGTTCTCTTCTTAGTTGGGGCTGAGATCTATGCCTTAGTTTTCATTTTTGATATCTCCCCTTATTTTCCTTCCCGTGGATGAGAACTATCCTTCTCACCATATTCTTTGACTTTTGTCCTTGATACTATCTCTTTCATTCTGGGATTTTTTCTAATTGCGTTGCTTCCTGAAGTTTGGTCGCGCTCTGCAACCTTCCTAGTATTTTGCGTTGGATTGCTTGTCTTTTTGGATGTTTCTACCTCTGTTGGCTCCTTCAGTTTGGTTCCTTTATTTTGTGTTGTTGGCACCTTCCACTACGCGGGCCTGTCTTTTGAAATCCAATCTACCTCTTCCCTAGTTGTGCAATATCTCATTTACAACCACTTCTTCTTTGGGTCCCTTATGGCCTGGATCCATAGATGATGTCTTTATGCTTTGAAATTTGCAATCCCTTCATTTCCTGGAACCACTTCTACTGGGATCCTCCATACATTTGTTTTCTTTTTTTGCATATCCTCCAAGAACATGGACAATAGCACGTTGTTAGCTTGATGGTTCTTTGGGTCCTTTGCATGCCACAAAGTTTCATAGCGCGTTGCACAACACTTTCCCTTCCTGTCTAGAAAAGATGAAAAACTTGAGTTGCCGCCATCCCACCAATGATATCAGTATTAGCAACCAAGAGTAATGGAATTTGGTTCCATTATCATGTGCATCTTGACAACCTACCATAAATTGGTTCAATAGGTATGGTTTCCAGGTGAATACGACACCCTTTGCGCACTGCGCAACTATTGTTATCACTCCTACTGGTGCTTCTTCTTTTCTGCACTTTCTCAACAGTTTGCAGGCCATCAATTTTGTAGAAATATTTTTTTCCTAATATTTAATTTCCTTGATGATGAGTCCTCAGGTTCCCATGTTTGTCCCAAACTGTTGGGTATGTGTTATATTCTTTGCATGTGTGTATGTGGGCGCGTCAGATTCGAGAACTGCGTCTGATGATCCCTCGTAGTAGTGCTTTGTTTGTGTCATGTGTGTCAAGAGATTTCCTAGGGGGGTCCCAGGGGGGGGCAGGTATGCCCCCTCCTGGTTACGAGCAGCGTTCAGCACCGAGCAGTAGCCCGGGGCTGACGGGGTTTGGGGCAGCACCCCAAAAAAATTTTGGGCAGTTTTTGCTATTTTTAGTAGTTTACTAAATTAATCCCGGATTAAGGGATTAGGGTTTTGGTATGTACAAAATACCTAAAAACATTGTATATATTGTATGGTGAATGGTGAAATTTGATATAATGAATATAAGAAAGGTTTTCCTGGTTGAGGGTTTCTGGTATAAAATATCTGTGTACTCTATGTATGAGCCATTGATTAAATTATGTTTTGATTAAGAATCTATATGCATTGATTTACTTCACAGGTTTAAAACTTACATGTGGTATTAGAGCTCATTTTTTCTTCAGAGGGACGCCTTTGTTGTTGAGGGTTTGGCTCGGTCTTGATAGATCAAGTTTATATTGGGTCTGTGATAAACCTGGGTTTAGTGGGAGATTTTGCAGTGGTGATTTGAGTGCAGAAAGAGGAATGGCAAGCTCTTCTAGAATCGAGATACAGAAGTTCAACAGTAAAAACTTTGAGCTATGGAAGTTGAAGATGGAGGACCTTCTTGTAGACAAAGAACAATGAATCATTGTGGATCCTGGTACACAGCTTACTGGTACGCAGCCTACTAGCACACAGACAACTGGTACACAACCTACTAGTGCACAAACTACTAGTACACCACCTACTATTATGTGGAAGGAAGATTGGGAGAAGTTAGACAGAAGAGAAAGGAGTATTATTCGACTCTGCATGGCAGATTCAATGTTGTTGAATGCAATGTTCCCCCGGCCAACCTCAGGCCGGAGTGTGCTACTCCAGAGCAACCACTCATGCTCTGAAACCAATCGATAACATTCTTAGTAATAAACTGAGTTATGCCACCTATATTTACTCTTTTTATTGCATACAGCTAGAACATATACATACAACATTCTTGCAGAATATTTAAAGTTAAACAACAATATTATTTCTGTAACATACGACTTTTATATGGAAATAAAAGGAACTACAGATATGCAGCATTTACAGGAATTACCCATAAGCACACAAGCAATCATAATCACATATATGCTAAAATCCTAACATAGGCATGTAAATAACAAAACAGCATATCATTTTATCATACAATTGGTACTTATCTTAGAAAGACTATCACCAATTGCTTACAAACCATCCACAAACCTCCTAGCCATAGAATACACTGTTCATCACTCTCAACAGTGAGTCACCCCCAAGTTGGGACTGAACTCCACCCAAGGTAAAGGGCTCCTATCTAGGTTGAGGCTCAAGGACAACAGGAAAGACTCTGTCTTAGGTGCTCACTCAACTAACAGCCTACAACGTCTCATTCCCCACATGCATGTCCCACCCAAGGAAGTGTGCCCCTTCTCTGCTCAACAGTCCCTCATCTACCCCACTTCCCTTCCAGGGCTTCAACAATAGGCTGGACTAGAATTCTCAGAGCATTGTAGCCGCAGTTTAGCACCTTCAGGAATCAATCCCCAACAATTTTCTCGCTCATAGAACTGATCATGGGCTTGACAACCTGCTTCTTCAATCCCGCTCCAAGATAACTAGGTACACCAACAAAAAGGAGGTATGGAAACAGGTTCCGGAATGGTGAAATGGTTTTCTCAAGAATAACAGAATGTGTGAGTGAAAATGGTCATGGAATCATTGACTGGATAACTGAGTTTGTACAAGAATCATTGTGAACTCTTTGTAAAAGTGATGGTGAGAATGATGGTCAGGCTCTGCTATGGTAAGAATCCTTCCGTGTGGAAAAGATCCCCCAAATGAGCTAAGTCCCCCACGATATGAATGCATGTCCCCATCTTGGCACTTGTCATATCGGAAGTTACTTTGGTCCACTTGTCTCCAACTTTAGGACTTAGGATAAAATAATTATCCATACTTTACATTTTAGGAATATCAATATAATATTCCTTTGAATTTTGGCCCTCCCTTTCCCTAACTGGTGAAGTTCAGTCCCCCGTCTCTTTTATCGTGGTCGGTTTGCGTGCAATGATGTATTTATGTTATTCATGAGTCATGTACAAAGTAGGCACATTGGCCCTTGACATCTAGGCGTTCTGGCCTAATACCAAAACATAAGCATCCCATCTTATAGCAACCGGCTCACCATCCTATAATACATATCATATACATGAGGCTCGTTGTCCTCCATACTGCGCACACCTTAGTTACTGCGCGTGGTATCCTACGATGTGCATACTACATCATTTTACTACGCAGTTCATGCGTGCATTATGCCACATGATGTGCATTACCAAATGAGGTCAAAACATCTCACCAGCTTAAGTATATTTATATTACATTTCAAATTGGGTTCGGTCGAGGGATATTGCAATCCCCTCCCCTTATTTATGCACTATTCTCAGTGCATCATACACCCATATATAACAGAGTTTCAAAAATATTCAAAAGGATGTGGGTATTCTATCTGCACTGCATCTTCATTTTCCCAAGTAGCATCATCAGGACCGTACCAGGTCCATTGAACCTTTACAAGCCCTATGGCTCGGTTCCGGAGCTGCTTGAATTTTCGATCCAAAATGTGCATCGGATGCACTTGAAAAGTGCCTTCTTGCTCCACCTGAATCACATTCCAATCAATAACATGATTAGCATCTAGTATATATTTCTTTAGCAATGATACATGGAAGACATTATGAACAGACATATATGCAGGCAATGCAATCATATAAGCAACTGGACCAAACCTCTCCAGGATTTCAAAAGGCCCACAAAATCTAGCTGCCAACTTGGCGCAGCTTCCCAACTTCAAGGAACTCCTGTTAGCTTTCACTTTTAAGAAAACATGATCACCCACTTTGAATTCTCTGTGGGTTTTGTTCTTATCGACATAACTTTTCTATCTATCTTGGGCAACTTTTAAATTCTGCTTAATTTTTATCATCTGGTCTTCCATATCTCTGAGCAACTCTAGCCCAACTACTGTCCTATCAGTTGGATTATCCCAACTCATTGGAGTATTGCACTTTCTATCGTAAAGTGCTTCAAATGGGATCATCTTTAATGATGCCTGATACCCATTGTTGTACACGAATTCTAACAAGTGTAGGTACTCTTTCCATTTCGATGGTTTGTCCATCACATACATTCTCAGTGTATCTTCTATCACCCTATTCACTCTTTCTGTTTGTCCATCAGATTCAGGATGATAAGTTCTACTAAAGTTCAGATTCGTTCTGAATCCTTTGAACAATCCTTCCAGAAATTCGAGGTGAATTTCGGGTCTTTGTCGGACACAATTTTTTTAGGAATTTCGTGCAATTGTGCCACTTCCTTCATGAAAATATCAGCAACCTCTGTTGCCTTGTGTGTAGTTTTCAGTGGAATAAAATGGGCAGTTTTAGTAATCTTGTCCACCACCACCATGATTGAATCATGCAGCTTGCATGTTCTAGGCAATCCCATAATAAAATCTATTGTCACCACTTCCCACTTCCATTCAGGAATGGTTAAAGGTTGCAACAACCCTGTTGGGTGCCTATTCTCAGCTTTCACTTTTTGGCATTCCATACATCTACTGATGTACTTGGTGATCTCTTTCTTCATACCTGGACAAAAGTAATGGCTCTTGATCGTTGCCACGGTTTTTTGATATCCAGGGTACCTTGGATAAGGAACATTATGCATTTCATGCAAAATCATACATTTCAAGTCCTGTACATTTGGAACAAAAATCATGTTCTTGTGCAATAGTATTCCATCTATTCCCAATGTATAATCATCCACCTTCCAAAGTATCTTCCCCTGTTGTAGCATTGCTACCAATTCCCTGTATTGCAGATATGCATTAGCAACCTCCAGAATTTTTCTTTTAACATCAGTTTGGTACATGCTAATGGCTGAAGTATGTAACTCATGCACCTTTCTGCTGAGTTCATTGGCCACTTTATTCTCCTTCCCTTTTATATGATTTATATCAAAATCATATTCTCTTAGAAATTCCAACCATCTGCTTTGTCTAGCATTTAGATTTGGCTGATCAAATAAATATTTCAGACCATTGTGGTCTGTTCTTAGCTCAAACCTCTTTCCCATGAGGTACTGTCTCCATTTCCTCAAGGCATGCACTATGGTTTCCAACTCCAAATCATGAGTGGCATAGTTTCTCTCATGATCCTTCAACTTCCTTGATTTGTAACATATGACAAACCCATTTTGACTGGGGACTCCACCAAGTCCTTCATTACATGCATCAGTGCATACGATGAAGTATTCTTCTGAGTATGCGATCCTCAATATTAGATCACTTGTCAATAATTGTTTCAAGTGTTGGAAACTTCTTTCACAATCCAGTGTCCACTGAAACTTCACCCCCTTCCTTTGCAAGGAAGTGATTGGATGCGAAATATTTGAGATTCCTTCAATAAATCTTTTGTAGTAACCTGCAAGACCCATGAATGATCTCACTTATGTCACATTCTTTGGTGATGGCCATTCTTTAATGGCCTCTATCTTCTCAGGATCCACTGCTATCCCATCCTTTGAAATGATATGCCCCAAATAATGAATTTGTTTCTGATAAAATGAGCACTTGCTCAATTTGGCATATAACTGGTGTTCCCTTAATACTTGCAACGCCATCCTCAAATGATGTTCATGCTCTTCCTCTAACTTGGAATATATAATAATGTCATCCAAAAATACAATGACAAACTTGTCCAAATACTCTTGGAAAACACCATTCATTAAGCACATGAAAATAGTTGGTTCATTTGACAACCCAAATGGTACCATTGTGAACTCATAATGACCATACCTTGTCCTGAAGGTGGTCTTGCTAATATCTTCTTCTTTAATTCTTACCTGATGGTATCCTAATCTGATATCTATCTTTGAAAATATCTTTGCATTCTTCAATTGATCAAAGAGGTCATCAATCCTTGGTAGAGGATACTTGTTCTTAACAGTCACTTTATTAAACTATTTGAAGTCAATGCACAACCATAGTGTTCCATCCTTCTTTCTCACAAACAAGACTGGGGCACCCCAATGTGACACGCTTGGGCGTATATACCCTTATTCAGAAGTTCTTCAAGTTGCATTTGCAACTCCTTCAATTCTGGTGTACTCATTATGTAAGGAGTCTTTGATACTAGCGCTGCTCCAGGCATCAAATTTATAGAGAAATCAATGTCTCTCCTTGGGGGTAGTCCAGGTACCTCCTTGAACACATCCTCAAAATCTTCCAAGACTTCATAATCTTCCAAATTTGGCACCTTATCTTTAGGTGTCTCTTTCAAATGAGCCGCAAATAGTTGGCATCCTTTCCTGTAACATTTCTTTAGCTGCAATGCTAAAATTTCTCTAATGGTTACTGCCCTAGGAATTCCTTGTACCTTCCTTAGTTTCCCTTCCTTATCTAGGCAAGTAAATGCTTTGTTTTGAAAATCTAAGAGAGTGTGGTGTTGTTCCAACCAATCCATCCCAATTAGACAGACATAGGAACCTAAAGGCAAAATGTTCAAATCCGCCTTGGTGTTCAGTCCATTCATGTCTATGAGGCATGACTTAACCATCTCGTTAACTTTTCTTCTGGCTCCTGTAGCTAGTTTCACCAACCAGGATTTCCCATTCTTGCTTATTGACAATTGCAAACTTTCCACCATATTAGGGTCTATATAACTATGACTAGCTCCTGAATCAATTAAAATAGCAAGGTTTTGGTTGTTGATCATACCTTCCACTTCAATCATGTGGGACTGATACTCTGCTTGCTTGGTGTTCAGGGCTGCATAAATCCTTGGCACATATCTTCCCATGTCCTCTATTGTCTCAACCCATTGTACATTGTGAATAGCCCTACTTTTTTCACCTCTATGAGGAAAATCTCTGAACCTATGGTCCCCTTTACGACCCCAACATTGCATAGGTGGATGTCTTGGCCCTTGAATCCCTGTGTCAATCACTACGGGTTCTTTATGTGTTTTCTACCTTGTGGATTATTTCTGAATAATGGGGGCTTATCTCCTTTCTTCCTCTAATCCATCTTGACTTTCTTATTGTCTTCCCAAGCCTTTTGGAAAGTTGGCTTTGCTTTCTGTTGATCATATAAGCATTTAGCTCTCCTTATGGTCTCTTCTAATGTCTTGGGATCATCATACTGTATTTTTTCATTGATGAACGATGGCAATCCACTTAAATACCTTTGAATCTTGACCGCCTCATCCTTGATGAAAGAGGCATACCTCAACAATTCCAGAAACCTTCTATCATATTCATCTATGGTTGTACTTCTAAGCTTAAGTTCAAAGAACTCTTTCATTTTCTTGTGATAGTACTTTTTAGTTAAGTACTTCTTCTCAAAATACTTCTTGAATTCCTTCCAAGTAACACTTTTCTCTACAATGTGTTGCACTTGCACAAGTTGATCCCACCACATGGAGGCCTTTCCTTTGAGTTGATAGATAGTGATTCTACCTTCTGCATGAGAAGAATAATTATGCAATTGAAAATATTTCCTCATTCCTAGCAACCATGTTTCCGCATCTTCATCCTTTTTGTGCTCACCATCAAATGTAGGAGGTTTTATTTTGTTCATTTCTCCTCATAGCTCATCCACCCCAGATCTCTTATACCTTCTGACATGGGATAGACTGGAGTTGTTGCCTGCTCTCTTATTGGAATGCCTTTGGGAATGATGGTGATGTCTACTAGCACTTTTTACTTTTCTTTTCTCTTCTGAAGATTTGTGACTCTCATATTTACTTTAGTCACTCTCCTTAACCAATTTATGTTCTATTATGTTCAAACCCTCCAATAGCTTCATGTTGAAGTCATCCTACCGCTCTTTGGCTTTCATAAGCCTTTCATTATCAGCTTTATGGCTTTGGACATCTTTCTGCAAATTCTTAATGGTCTCAGCCATATTCATATCTTCATTCCTTTCTTCTCCATGTCCGTTGGAGTTCATTCCTTCCATGCCCGAATGGACATCCACCCCTCTACTCTCATTTTGTTGACTGTAATTTCCCTGTGCTTCTTCCATTCTTATGGACTTCGCGTTGGTCTGATCTGATCGAGTTGTTGTTAATTCTATAAAACATGTAGCCATTGCAACTTATCAGGCTAAATTTCATCAATTCATGGGAATAAGCACCTTTTGATCCTATATACACATCAGAATTATCTCTCCTGATTTCCTGGTGTTATCACCATGGAAATTCTAGATAAGACCCAAGTCTCGAAAACATAGACGCGTAGTGCCTTCAGAGATACACTCGAGCAAGAAGGTAGTTTGCCGAAACCACTTTCGCCAAGATGTGCTATCACGTGTCTCAATATGTCAAATCCACCACTCGTGGAGCGGGAAACGGCTAGTCAGATCACCCTGCTTCACTCGTTTGGTACTTCACATCCATGTGACGTCAGCTGAACGCCACCATGTAACGAACTCAAAAGCTAATCATTCGAAATGGATTGGCCAAGCATGGCAACCCAACTCTCTTGTACGTAATCCATCTATGCTTCATAAATGGAGTTCTATAATTACCACTCCCTAAGTATAAAGATATATGTGTATCCATAACCGAAGTAATCTCCAAACTGTTCGACTTCCTGCTCTCTGTAAAGACACATTTCGGTATCCCCAACCTAAGATACATGGACAAGGCTAAGTCGAGTGAGACTGGTTATTTGAGCAACATGCTAGATCTTCCTACGAGTAAGGAGGAAAGGGTCCTTGTGCACATTTTAGCAACTAAGTTCCACACAGATCCAGCTATAGACTCGCGATTGGAAGCCAGGTTGAATCCCACTATAAAGGATTTAGTCATCAACAAGCCAGTCACTAAGAAGAAAAGGAGCAAGTGGAAGAAGAAGGAGGAATCTACGGCTGAAGTGGCCGAAAGTGTTGGAGATAATCAACCAGTCTAGTTAGACTCTTCTTTAAAGGCGGAGATCACTAAGTTGAAGTAAGTCTTCAACTAAAATAAGCATGTCTCAGTGAATTTTGAACAACTGGTAGCGGAGGTAATGAGTACCAGAGATGATAGGCATGTTCTTAAACATCCATTTTTCAACAGGCTAATTGTTGTCATCCTCTTTCTGTAATTTTGTAATTATTACGATTATATAAATACAGAAACGGATTTTACACTGTTTTATTACAATTTCTAACTGGTAATGTTATGAATCTTGTTCTCTTTTATAGTAAGTTTTTCGTGTAATCTTATATTTTATTTTCATCTGTCTAAATCAAAGGAAATTAAAGTTCGAAATTCTTTTTAATTAATTAATGCATCGATGCAGTTGTGTGTGTGTGTGTGTGTGTGTGTTTATTATTATTATGCAATTTAAACTCAGACTCATCGCCTTCCAAGTGACTTCGCGCGCACTAAAATTTGACATGTTCATTTATATTTAACGTGCATAGAAATATCACATGGTAAAACACTTTTCCATGCACCTAAATCTACTGTGTGTTTCTTCTTCGTTGCACTGACTACTTACGCGCACTACTTCGGTGTCGTGCGCCAATACCTACTACGCACAGTTTCGATACTATGCACTGATATTCCACATTCATTTTCGTCCTATGCATGCACCGTGTCAAGTTCAACATATTCCATCGTGCCCAAATATATGTGCACACTACTTAATACATTGTCGCAACACAACTTATACTCATACTTATGCATGTACCAACCAAACTCCTCTGCGTTAAGCAATACATGTGCACCCCATGTGCACCTTAATATGTGTGTGCTCACCGCACAAGGTTAAATTCAGTGCGTGCATCTACACATAATAATATTCTGCGCAGCGCCACAATTTACCACGCACACTGGCATGCCAACGTTTTCCCGCGCAATGCCAAAATTTACCACGCGCGCCAGTACGCCAACCTTTTCCAAGGACACTCCATGACTCCAATCCTGGTCACTTCGAAGTTACTTTTCTGTGAATATTCGCTTCAACTGTACCCCTCTAGCCCATCCAAGCTCAGCGTTGAACTGAAGCTCTGATACCAATTTGTAACGTTCCCCCGGCCAACCTCAGGCCAGAGTGTGCCACTCCAGAGAAACCACTCATTCTCTGACACTAGTCGGTAACATTCTCAGTAATCAACTGAGTTATGCCACCTATATTTACTATTTTTACTGCATGCAGCTAGAACATATACATACAACATTCTTGTGGAATCTTTAAAGTTAAACAACAATTTTCTTTCTGTAACATACGAATTTTGTATGGAAATAACAGTAACTACAGATATGCATCATTTACAAGAATTACCCATAAGCACACAAGCAATCATAATCATATATATGCTAAAATCGTAACATAGGCATGTAAATAACAAAACATCATATCATTTTGTCATACAATTGGTACTTATCTTAGAAAGACTATCACCAACTGCCCACAGACCATCCATGAACCTCCTAGCCATAGACTACACTGTTCATCACTCTCAACAGTGAGTCACCCCTGAGTTGGGACTAAACTCCACCCAGGGTAAAGGGATCCTATCCAGGCTAAGGCTCAAGGACAACAGGAAAGACTCTGTCTCAGGTGCTCACTCAACTAACAACCTACAACCTCTCATTCCCCACATGCCTGTCCCACCCAAGAAATTGTGCCCCTTCTCTGCTCAACAGTCCCTTGGCTGCCCCACTTCCCTTCCAGGGCTTCAGCAACAGGCTAGATTGGAATTCTCAAAGCATTGTAGCCACAGTTTAGAACCTTCGGGAATCAATCCCCAGCAATTCTTCGCTCAAAGAACTGCTCACGGACCTGAAAACCCACTTCTTCAATCCCGCTTCAAGCTAACCAAGTACACCAACCAAAAGGAGGTATGTGAACAAGTTCCGAAATCGTGAAATGGTTGTCTCAAGGATAACAAAATGTGTGAGTTAAAATGGTCATGGAATCATTGACTGGATAACTGAGTGTGTACAGGAATCACTGTGAACTCTTCATAAAAGTGATGGTGAGAATGATGGTCAGGCTCTACTCTGGTAAGAATCCCCCCACTGTGGAAAAGATACCCCAAATGAGCTAATTCCCCCACGATATGAATGCATGTCCCCAACTTGACACTTGTCATATCGAAAGTTACTTTGATCCACTTGTCTCCAACTTTAGGAATTAGGATAAAATAATTATCCATACTTTACGTTTTAGGAATATCAATATAATATTCCCTTGAATTTTGGCCCTCCCTTTCCCTAACCGGTGAAGTTCAGTCCCCCATATCTTTTATCGTGGTCGATCTGCACACAGCGATGTATTTATATTAATCATGAGTCATGTACAAAGTAGGCGCATTGGCCCTTGACATCTAGGCATTCCAGCCTAATACCAAAACATAAGTATCCCAGCTTATAGTAACTGGCTCACCAGCCTATAATGCATATCATATACAAGAGGCTCATTGTCCTCCATACTACGCGTACCTTAGTTACTATGTGCAGTATCCTGAGATGTGCATACTACATCATTTTACTGACAGTTCATGTGCGCACTATGCCACATGATGTGCATTACCAAATGAGGTCAAAACAGCTCACCAGCTTAAGTATATTTATATTACATTTTAAATTGGGTTCGGTCGAGGGATATTACACTGAATGTCTTGGGAGAATCTACAGCCAAGGAACTA
>JASDQU010104418.1:129833-164608 GCA_032191745.1 Picea mariana | reverse complement strand
TTTGACCGTTTAAACAATTCCCTGATCTATTTTCATACTTTTAAAAAAATGTTGATATTCATTGTAAATTTTAAACTATATTCAACAGGAAAATCACCATTAGTCGTTTTCATAGTTTTAAATTTTCTTTTAACAATTATTGTAAAATTTTAATCTTATTTAACAGGGAAATCACTATTGTAAAATTTTAACCTTATTTAACAGAGAATTTGCCGGTCAAATTCCGTCCCTTATGATTTGGGATAACGATGGAATATCCATCGACTTTTCTCTCAATACGGATACGATATTTTCTAGGTTTTGTCGCCTTTTGTCTGTGGGTTGAGGAGGTTTTATTTATTTATGCCTTTTTCTTACGAGACGTGTACGCCTCAAATTTCAAGGGCTTCTCGATTTGGACGATTCGATGCAGGCTTTAATGTAAGGGTTCGTCGATTTGGAGGATTCGATGCAGACTTTAATGGCCTATGATATTATTCGCCGTTACCGTCTAATTGGTGCCTTATATTATGGACACATTCTCCCCAGTCCCACTCATTCACCCGTTTCTTCCGATGGACGTTGTCCGCTGTCAGACTGTCTATCACATGATCTCATGACTGTGTGGCCCTCAGTTGTCTACCTGTCTACCGATGGGCAAGTTTCTGCTCGGCCATCGAGGGCGGTGTCAGATGATGATTTCTTTGAGTTTGGGATGGGTGGTATTGCCGTTAACACTAGTTACTAGCCGCTTGATCATGATTCATAACCCATGGGTAGAGGCTGGGTCTGTGTACTATTGTGGTGGTTGGAGTTACAGGGAATTGCCCAACCAATCCATGTGCTTCCCACTTTGTTGGATGAGAAGTCACGGGATGATGTGACAGAATTGAAATCGTTTTTTGGTTTAGGTTAAATGTTTTATTTTTTGGGGTTTTTTTGGTGGGAATTTAGAGATGTAAATTTGGACAAAATCTTTTTTTTTATTGTTTAAATTGTATTTTTGAATACATAAATGGATTCAGCATGCTGAAAAACTCTCGGGACACTTGGATTATACAAACTTAGCCACTCAAATATGTAGATCCAATCATTCATCACCAGATTTTTTATAAAATCAAACTGAAAAAGTTGTTGAAAAATAGCCAAAAGGTAGAAAGTTTAAACCACTACTTGAATATCAACCTTAAGTAGTATTGAATGTCACTAGAGTGGTGTATAGGTCATCCCATATGACAATAAAAGATGGTGGTTAATATCCAACATGTTATTCAATATTGAATGTTACTGGAGTGGTGTATAGGTCATCCCATATGACAATAAAAGATGGTGGTTAATATCCAACATGTTATTCAATATTGAATATTGAGGCGGGTAGATTAATATCTTTCCAACTGACCTTACAAACTAGTTCGTTCATTGATGTTTTGATCATAAAACTAACATGTACTAATTGTTTATGGGGTTCAAAATGTCCATTAATCTATGAGTATTGTTCTCTCAAGTCTTAGATTAATGTTTGAATTGGTTTTGGCTCACTATTTTATTAAATTGATTTTTTTGGAGACGATATAAATTTATAAGAATCACTATTTTTTTTGTTGTTCAAAATTCTTTTTTGAATATAAAAATGGATTCACCATAGTGAAAAATTACCAAAACATTTAAATTTTATATTTTGAAATATTCCCCCAAAAAAATTCATTTTATAAAATCTTTACCTTACATCTATTGAATCTACCAAACAATATAAATTCAATTGGCTTCAAAACTGTAAATATTCATATTCTTCTTCTACCCTTTTATTTTGGTGAGGATAGATCGCCAAAATGTCAAAGATGATAAACTTTCCAACATGTTCTGAATTCTTAAATTACTTAAATATAATATTAAATATTATTCATTGAACCTTACTTGTTAGCTACAAAGATCATACTTGAACATTGTGAAAATAGTTATCCAAATTCATTGTTTCAATGGATTTCATTTTGACAACCTTCAAAATTCAAACGATGAATAGTAATGCTTATAATGTGATTGATATCATTGTCTTTAGCATGAACTATAATCACGCTTATTGATACTATTGAGTGTCACGCTTCTTTCAAGTAAGGATCATCATTACACAACTATATAGATATTTATGGATCATCATTACACAACATATGTAGTGAATTTGAAGTAAATGAGTTTATAACTAAAGCAATTTAATTTTTTAATGAGTTTATATCTTTTAATAAAATGAGTTTTATTTTTATTATTTAATTTTAAAAATTATAATAATTTTGATTTCAAGCTAAATTTCCAATAAAATTTTGTGGCCAAATTTAGGTTTTAGTAAAAATTTATATATATATATATATATATATATATATATATATATTTATTAATATCATCCAAAATCTTTTTGGAGTTTTTTGGTTACTTTTTCAGTTTGATTTTGCTAGAAATATGGTGATGAATGGTTGGATCCTCAGATATGAGTGGCTAAGTTTGTATAATTCTAGTATTTCAGGTGTTTTTGGGCACGCTGAATTCATTTATATGTTAGAAAAACAATTTAAACAACAGAAAATAGAGATTTTGTCCAAATTTATATAATCAGATTCCGACCAATTACTACCAAAAATACAAAAATTAGAACGTTTAACCAACGCCCTAAAGATAAGGTTATCATGTGCGTTTCTGACGGTTCATTTAATTGATCGTGACTCACGCCTGTACCCTAGACCAAACCCTGATACGACTCCCGAGATAAATTAGGGTTAAAAGGACCGGTGATATATCGCTTATCCGCCTCATGACGTGGAAATGATCCCTCGACAGACTTTCTTGAACGGATCGATAGAAACATTGATACCTTTGACGTAAAGCAAACCATTCACCAATATTTAAAGGCCCGAGAGATGCCAGACACGAGCCATGCTTGCTCTCTGCAATCTTCCACAWTATCATTCAAATCCCCTTCCCATCCCAGACTGTTCTTTCTTCTGCCAAATCCTCCCATACTCTTTATATATAACACTTCCTGTGCCTTTCCTTAGTTCTATGTACTCAATCCCGCTTTCCACTTCTCTCGTAATCGCTTTGCTACCCATCTCGGCAATAATAGCAGGAAGACCTGTTCTTTGTTGCAGCTGAACTATCTTCCTGTTCCGTGTTCGAGTCTGTAGGACACCTTTCAGGCATGTCTGAGACTCTCAGAAAACGCGGTCGTGAGCCCGAGGCTTTGCTGGACTCCATTGACGCCGGGGAGCCGAAACGCTTCCACCACGAAGATACAGATCCGTTTCTTCATCTACTGCAATTGGACAAAACGTTGGCAGACGACGACGAAGAAGAATGCGCTGCCAGTGAGGAGCTCCTAAACGGAGTCATGAGAAGCCTGGAGGAAGAGATTGCGTCGACATCTTCCATTTCTTATCACCCCTCCAACTCAGGCGATAATTCAGCGGCCGCCGATATTTTTAGCGGCCAGGATGGCCAAACCCGACTTTCGGACTCAGGGGTTGATCTGAATTATCTTCTGGAGGCTTCAGACGATGAGCTGGGCATTCCCTTGAGCCCCGTTCTGGACTTGAAAGACAAAGTCTGTCCATCTGCCAAGGAAACACTAGATGGTTTGTCGGATAGCACGGATCTTAAATACCTGGGTGAAAACTGGCACTTCGAGATCGACTTCGAAAACTATCAACAATTTGCAGTGTATGAAGATGCCTATGATGCCAGCCAGCTGCAAGATTATATGAATAGAGATTTTGTCAACCAAGGCTTGTTATTTGATGCGGATTTTTCTGCCCCTTGGAGACTGGAAACTGCCGGTGGCATGTAATCACTGCAAGCGTTCTCTATTTCTGCATAGCTTCTGATTCTATCTCGTGCAGACGAGATATAGTTATAGCTTAAATATACTCTCAGTTTCAATGTATAAAATTTTCCTTCTTTGAAATGTTTGCCTAACTCTTTACTTGTGAAGAAATTTAATAGTTTCTTTAATATAGTGCCGTTAATTCGTTGCTCTTTGGTCTGGCCTTGGAACCGGAAATAATCACGGTAAAACTTTACAGGCAAAGATTGGAAATCCTCATTCTAACAAAGTATATTTTGAATCTTCATTTTAACAGTTATATTTTTCGAATTTGTATTAATTTAATTGTATACCTATTGATAATGGGCACAATTAATGACCTTTTAATCTAAAATTCTAATCTGATGGCTAACAATTGAAGATGCTGGCATATTCTTAGTTCCTCCAAAATCAATGAATGCGATTTGCTTTTCATAACTTCCTTGTATTTTTTAATGCATCCGTTAACCTGTTTACTTTTTAACATTTACCTAATCATATTAAAAAATTATTGTAACACCATATAATTGCCACTTTTGGATTATTAACAGGCACTACTTCCTCCTTAAGTATGTCTTACCTGTCCTTGTGTTTCATATTCCATGGCTGGCATGGAGCGTTTCATTTCATGAGCACAAGCCGATACCTTTCGACATGCTCAGCCGCGAGTTAGCGACTATGCTAGTTAATTTTAATTCCTCACATAGATTAAAAATTAATATTTAACACACATTATTGAGAAGTTAATTTTATTTTGAAAATATAAAAAAGAAAAAACATTTAATATGGAATTTGATGTTATGTGATTATGATATGTAATTTTTAATGATTAAAAATATTTAACTAATTATATATATTTTTATATTTATAAAAACAATTGCTTACTTATTATATGACAAATTTTGTAAAAAAATTAGGTTGTTATTATTTTACTCTTTACTCTTTCAATTTCTATATTTAACTTTGAGTTTATTTAAGAAACTAATGACTTGATTTCTATATAACTTTGAGTTTATTTAAGAAATTAATGACTTGATGGTATATTAATTTATAAGTTTATTTTTTTAATTTTTCTTTTGTAAAAAGTTTTCTAATTTTGCAAAAAAAATTATTATTCTTTCTTGTAGTTTGAAACTTTATGTTTTGGTTTTTTGGGGATTTTTCTGTTTATTTTTTTCCTAAATTTGTTGAAAAAGTGTTGGATCTGCAAATTTGAATGTCTAAATTTATATAATTCTAGGGTCTTAGAGGTTTTTCAAGAAATTTAATCCATTTATACATTCAGAAATGCAATTTAAACAATAAAAACTATGGTTTCTTATGAAAAACTAAACTTAAAACCATTAAACAACCCCTATTTTTTTTTTTTTTTCAATACCTTTAGAATCATATAATGTTTGGTTTTCAATTGAGTTAGTATTTTTGTTTTTAGTTGTTTCAAATCTTTTCCTTGTGATTATCATTGGGGCAGTCACATATAGCATGTGGATTGTTGATTTTGCTTTGTGTTTGGTAAACTCCATTATTTTTAGTGATGAAAAATTTGGGTTTGTGGTTGCCATCAAGGTAGTTGTTGGTGGCACTATATATTATTGAATGTGTGTGTAGTGTCAAAGACAAGGAATTGTAGGTTTCTAGTTTTTAATTTTACACTTCAATTGTCAAATCTTATATGGGATTTCTTTCAACTTTGTAGTAGATTTGATTTTAGTTAGATTTATGCTATTCGTTAACCTTATGCGTTAACCTTATGCAAGGGGAATATTTGGGCCTAATGTAGTTTTGTATTGACTTGTTAAAAATCTAATTTTAGAATTTGATAATTAGGTTAAGGGGAATATTTGGGCCTAATTTAGTTTTGTCTTGGCTTGTTAAAAATCTAATTTTAGAATTTGATGATTAGTTCAAGGATAATTAAATCAATACTATATAGTTTCTTTTCAAATAGAAAAAAAGTATATGGATTCTATGCTTTGTGTTGTTTAAATGGCCTTTGGATTCAAAGTTGTTGGCAATTTTATTTTTAGGTGGTATGGTTATCTTTGAAAATAATTTTATACATATTCATATCTTTGTTACTTACACACTATGTGGTCTCTCTATCTCTATCTTAAGTTGTTTAGACCATCCTTGTCTTTAGATATCATGTGGGTGGCAATTATCTAGGTTGTTGGATCATCTCTATATTTCGTTGGTTCTTACAAGAAATTGTGGTGCAAGCATGAGTTTAGAACTAGGGTTGGATCTAGTTGTTTGTTATTCAATTTAGGATTGAATTACAATTTTTATAGGGGTAATTGACTTATCAACCATACAACCCTATCATGGGTGAGGTATTATTTTTCTCAGTTTTTGATTTAATTTAGGTTAGATTTAAATTTTCGATCATGAGCTCATCTAATTTCAAGAGAATATTTGGGTCTAGTTTAGTTTGGACTGGATATGTAATGTGGTAATTAAAACATTTATTGTACAATTTTTTTCTTCATTGAAATAGTATATGGGTGATCCTGTTTGTGAGTGCTAGACCTTCCTTGCTTTGTGATGATTTTTAAAAGAGAATGAAATACCATTATGGTTTGGAAAGAGGGTTGGATTTGGCCACTTGTCATTTAAGCTTAGGGTTAGATTTAGGTTTCCATTCAATTTAGATTCAAAGTGCAATTTCACAAGGGAAATTGAGTTATAGAGTTTTCCATGTGCCAAGGATGTTGTCACTTTCATAGTTTATGTAGTTAATTTCCAACTCAAAATAAATTTCAATTGCTTTCATATAATTAACGTTTACGATTATAACTCAAGACACCCATCCATAATCAACATTATATTTTCAACAAAAATATATACCATTCAATAAATAAACTAAATTTAATCTATACAACAATTCCGTTATTAATAATAAATTAAACTTAATTTGATATTAATTTTAAAGGTATAAACACATTATTTCATCTTATAAAAAAGATAATAGAACTAACTTCTTGTCACCTTCAAATTATTCAGCTCATGACAAACGATGGAGATTCCTACCAAAAAATATATTAGATATGTCACCTTATTGGTCCTACCCACAAGCATTGGACTATAGTAATTCCCTTGATTAGTATTTATTAATCTTTTTATTGGTTGTGGGGTGTGATTGGACAAGGTTGTATTTTTTAGAACCATTATCTAATCTCTCGCGCACGCGCAAAGAGTGTTGGGCTTGCTTCAGCTATCAGGAAAAACAAATAGGTCTCTTTATACAATATTTATTGCTCTTTGCATGTAGACATACGTAGATGGAAAAAGCTTGTTTGCACCATTAAGTATAAAAGAATCAATGATAATATTTTGACACTATGGACGTCTAGCGGTTTGTGCTTATTCATCAATTCCATGTTTGGTCTTAGGTTATGTGGTCGTTGGTTTATAAAGCTCATGACGTTCATTGTTACAATGACTCATGGACCTCCTTTTCAATTTGCAAATAAACAATATTGGAGTATGTATCTCTATGGGAAAACTCTTCTTCATTGTGAATCTCTATTACATCTTCTGTATCAACAATCTAATAAGTTGTTTTATTATATCAACCATTCAATAGGTTGTTTGATTATGGAAATAAGTTGTTTTTTCCTTGTTTCAATTGTTCGAAAAGGAACTATGTTTTGGTCTGGTGAGATTAACCCCTCTAAAAGGATTATTTTTTACAAAACTTTTCAAACTTCTTCCCATTCCTCTACATCACTTAGAGGTTGAGCCCTACTACGCTTGGGTTTATATTATCTGGATTGGTTTAGTCCTACTAGACTTGGGTTTATATTATTTGGATTCAATGCATGGGTTGTCATATATGGTTGATTTTTATTTTTAACCCTACTAGGCTTGGGTTTATATTATCTGGATTCAATGCATGGGTTGTTATATATAGTTGATTTTTATTTTTATTTTATGTCATTTTTTAAAAAATTCTTGATATAATTTTTAGGTCTTTCAATTGTTTATTGTTTTTTTATAACTTTTGTTTTTATTTTTCATTGTTTTTTCCTTTTCTTTTTGCTTGGGTTTAGATTTTAGCATTATTTAGGAGATGTATTAGGAATTCTCCATTTTTGTTATTCAGAGTTGTACTCTATATTCCCAATGGCATATTTTTGGTCATTGATAGATATTGATATAATTTCATTTTTTTTTCATTTCCATGATATTATCCATTTCTTTCTAGATTTTTCTTAAACTAGGGGATCAATGTGTGTGTGAATATCTAATATTCATCGTTATTGATTGTATAAAGTATATTATATATTATAAAAGTTCTTCCACCAATTTTCCAAACATATATTCTTGAAATTTTATCATTCTTTATTTTGTATCAATTCCAATACTCGTAATGAATTAAAAAAACATGTGGCATGTACTATTGTTATCTTCCTTTTATTTTATAATCAAATGAGATATTTGTACCTCTACATGTGTATAATGTAGTTTTGGATTAAGTGGAAAACATTTAATTTTATCTTTTGAAGCTCTCACATAAATGCATAACAAATAGAAGATGTTAATATTCTATATCAACCATTATGAAGTGATTTTCCCTCTATCAATACATTTTCTTGCATAATCAATTATGATGATAAACACTTTCTTAGACTTTGTAATTAATTTGTTAGATAGTTTATAGATTTAAGAAATGTTTTTGATTTCCTATTTTGTGTTGTCATAAATTGGTTATGGGCTAGTACACCGATCCAAGAAGAAATCAGTGGACACCCACCTATTCCACTAGCTCAAAACAGGGGTTTCCACCTTGGCAGTCTTTCTATGGTTTTTTGGGTCCTAAACTTCTTAGGCCATTTTGAGGCCCTAAATGAATTTTTTGGGCTCAACAATGCCTATCATGTAGCCAAAGACAGATGCTATATCAAACACAATATGTAATCCTCAGATAGACCTTTATGAGGAGGTATAGAATGCCCCAAATAGAGATAATATGCAAAATTTACGCCATCGAGAAGTTGATGTATCAACTGTCCCAATCGAGGCCCACAAACCCTTTGGAGTTTCATCTTCTGGGGTTATCGTTTTGGATTTTATTTATGTTTAAAAGGCCTTTGGAGCCTCATTGTAAACATTGTCATCATATTCTTGTGAATGAGCATAGCCATCACATCTCTTCTCGTACATAAGTTGCCACCATTCTAGCAAGTTCATTCACTCTGTAATTTTATAGTTTTTGTACATTTATTTCAATAATAAAAATTCTGTATTATTGTATCTCTTTGTTTCTGGAAATATATATGTGTATTTAATTATTATATTTCCACCTTCATTTCATTCTCAAAATAATTCAGATCAATGGTATCAGAGCTACTCCTTGTCGTTTCTTAGTGCATGTCCCCGACGAGGTCATGGCATAGAGAGTCGGGTCTCGAGCTAGTTTCTCTTGAGGAAAATCACTCTCGCTAGCCCAAGCGACCTCCCATGGTGGAAGAAAAGAGAGACGAGGGAGTAGAAGATCCCATAAAGTTGTTTCTCGTGGAATCCCTCACGTAATAGAGGAACGAGATGTTGGAGAATTCTTTCCAAATCCTTCAACGATTACCGACAATAGTAGGCACATCTTCGTGAATCAGTCACTTTGGAGATGTTGCCCCATTGAAGGTACATGTTAATTTAAATATTCCTTTATTTAAAGGTCAAATCAATTTAGATGCTTTGGAAAAGTGGTTAAATCTTCTAGAAGGTTATTTCTCCGTCCAAAAATTTTTTGACAGAGAAAAGATCACCTTTGCACTCCTTAAGTCTCTCCCCCATCTCAAACATTGGCTGGAAACTTATTGGGAGAAAAATTCCATAGAGCAGTCTGGAATATTTGGGGACGAGCCCACGTGCGATTTTTTTATGGATGTGGTCAAGGGGCAAGATTATCCTATGGGAAACTATGATGACCAGTAGATGAGATGGACCACATTTCATCAAGAGAGGGTCCTAATAGTTTCAGAGTTCAAAAATACCTTCCATACCCTACAAACCAAGGTGGGTATCAAAGAATCTGAGTGACATTTGGTTCTAAAATACTGTGGGGCTCTAGACAAGTACATCCAAACCGAAATGGAGTTTATAGACATATGATCACTGGGATTTTCTTATCAATATGTTGTCAAAATAAAGAAGAAATTTAAGCAACATAACAAGAGGGAATTTGAGTCTAAAAATCCGCAAAAACCAAGGTATGGTAAATGCATGCCTAATTCATAGAATAACCAACCTAAAGACAACCAGTCCAAGCCACAAGAAAATAAGAGAAATGGGAAGATGAAGAAGGAAACTGGGAGGTGGTGAAACTTACAAAAAATCCCTTGGAACAACACTAATTAATGTTTCTCGAAACAATCATTGGTAACCAAGCTCAAAGAAACAGAGTCAAGCCTTGCATATTCAAACAATAATAAAATGAGACAGATAATTGTTATAGAACCCACTGCTACTGTCACGACCACAACAATCCAACCAGAAGAACCAGAATATCCCAAGGTGGGGGAGTTCCTCTTCCATTCATATATGTGGGTGAAGGGGACCTCATTGCATTTTATTGTTGATACCTTTAGCTAGAAGAACCTAATCTCAATATAGGTCATCAATCAGTTGGATTTGACGAACACACCACACCCACAACCATACAAAATTAGGTGGCTTCACTAGGGTTGATATCTTTGTGTCAGCCAATAATGTGTCCTATCATATGACATCAAGCCCTTCAAGGATGAGGTATTATGTGATGTTGCCCCACTAAAAGTCTGTGATGTTTTTTTTCGGCTAGCCATATATGTGGAAGTTTCACGTTGTTTATGAATCTTGACCTCGTAGCATTATTGTTACTTTTAGGGTTCATATCTACAGGATACGAGAGGTAGTCCCAACTATTGTCCCAACAAAACAATGTTGCAAATTAATATCTCATACTGCAAATTTTAGCCTCTTCATAATTTGGGAAGAAGGTGAACAGAAGGACACTGCAACCATTGAAACCTCAGCCCAATACCTTTCTATCCAGCTGAAGAATATTGTAGAAGAGAACACCAATATTGTTCAATCACCTATGGGGGTGCCTCCACACTTCCCAATCCAACAAAGTTACAACAGATCTCTTCGTACTCCTCATATCACCTCTTCACTAACATATTCCTCCCACAGTCATGTAGATCATGCATCTATATCAGTTGAACAGATCCCACCCCTCCAACAATAGGTTCATAACAAACTTCAACAAGCTAAGCATGGCAACTTCTTTAGCAAGGCAAGTAATTCACCAAGGTTCATATTCAACAAAAGCTTCCCCACCTTCCATATGAACTCGACACAAAGGGGATCGTTGCTTCCTAATGGGGGAAGAATGATATATGCATAAATCAGTGGCCGCCCACCTATTTCACTAGCTCAAGATAAAGGTTTCCACCTTGGAACTGTTTCTATGATTGTATGGGTCCTGAACTTCTAGGGCCATTTTGAGTCCCTAAATGACATTTTTGGGCTCGACAACTCCTAGCATGTAGTTGAAGGAAAATGATAGGCCAAAAAAAATATGTACTCCCCATCTATACCTTTCTGATGAAGTATATAAAATCTCAAATGAAGATCCTATGCAAACTCTATGCCCTCGGGAAGTTGATGTATCAACTACCCCCATTGGGGCCCACAAACCTTTTGGTGTTTCATATTCTTGGGTTAGGGTTTTGGATTTTCTTTATGTTAAAAAGACCTTTGGAGACTCATTGTAAAATATCATCATCTTCTTGAGAATGAGCATAGTCATCACATCTCTTCTGAGAGATAAGTTGTCACCATTCTAGCGAGTTCATTCACTCTGTAATTTTACAATTTTTGTACATTTCTTTCATTAACAAAAATTTTGCATTATTGTATCTCTGTGTTTATGGAAATATATATGTGTATTTATTTATTATATTTCCTCTTTCATTTCCTTCTCAAAATAATCTGGATCATAAACAACAATGTATAGACCTATTCTTACATACATATTAGCTCTTTCACTAGAAAAATAGTTGATAGATTATGTGAACAATATGTATGGTACTTTGCCTCCCCTCCTTGTATGTTCCAAACATGTTGTATTGATGAGTATGTATATGATAGTAAACTTCCTTTACATAGATTCTGTCAATATTTACAATAGCTTGCTTAGAGGGGATATTTGTGTATGTAACCACGTGGAAATGTTTATGCATAAATGTGTACATTTACATATTGTGAAAAAAAAAAAAAAAATTTACCCTATAACCTTTTGAGATTATGTAAGTACTTAATAGATCAGATATAATCCTATTCTAACCCGTTGATTATTAAGTATTTTATCTCTATATATACACTTGGTAGTAAAATGCAATGTGCCAATAACAACTCAATAATAAATAGCCTCGTATATTTTAGTGTTTTTTCTTAATGTTTCTTGAAAAGCATTTTCGACCTTCTGTAATGTTTCTCTTTTTCCTTGTGTCCTATTTTATATTTTTGTTAAGTATATTAGATAAAAGTATCTAAGTCTATTAGTAAGGAGGTAGTGTCTTTATAAAATGAATTTGTCCCTTCCAATACATCTCCCTATATAGTCAATTGTGATGATAATCAAGCTCACACAATGTTTATATGGTTTTGTGGATCAATTTCGAGACATGTAAAATATAGTTTTTTTTCTTAGGTCACTCCATATATGTCTTGAAAAAATGTTGACATTAATGTATTTGTCTATGTCTACAAAGATACTAAATCTCGTGCTAACAAATTTGTTGAAAAATCATTAAATGAATATACTTGCTTACTTGGGCTTCCCTCTTATGTGGAACATGTTTCATGGAAGGAAGTCTATGTAGTAGTGAACATTGCTTACACCAACTTTGTCAATTTTCAAAGCCCATGTTAAATGGGTATTTGTGCATATAGTTTGAAGAAATTTTTAGACATATAAGTTTGCATGTAAATAATATAACGTTTTCAATATGCTTGAAGACATCGTAGCTTACCCTGAGGGTTGGGTCAACCTATGCTATTCATTACAAATTGATTTTGTATCTACTGATACACCTACAATTAGAATGAACTACAACAATAAGAACCTATTAATCAATAGCCTTGCACATTCTATTTTTTTTTCTTAGAATAAGTTTTAGACCTTTAGTTAGGGTTTCCAACCGGTGCTGCGTTTCACTCCCTTCTGGAGGCTTCTCTCTGGATCTCTGCTAAAGCTGCAGCACTACTTCCCAAGTGCTAATGTCTCCATGGAACCAACTTAACGGACGGCTCACGTTGTCGAAAAGAAAGGGGGACTGTCGGACCTTTCTCTTACTAGCCTTCCTTAATCCAAGCACTTAGCAGCCCTAAGTTATTGCCTTAGGTATGGACTAGTCTGATCCGGTAGTGGCATGGACTGCCTTATGGGGAACGGCTGGCCCTCCCCGGTCCCTGGTGTTTTCGGGGGCCCTTTGGACTGGTGGACTGCCTTAGTCCCCACTAGCCTCAGCCCTTCTTCGGCAGGCGCATTGGGCTCCTATATGTTCCCGAAGAAAGGAACACTGGGCCCACTCCCTCATAGCTGAAGTTACTGAAATATTATTAACAATATTGTATTATTGTATGCCTATGGAGATGGTCTCGTTTCTACTAACATAATGATTTACATAACATAGACACCTTAAGAAATTATGTCATGATCGCGCCAAAAAGTGGGAGGGGTAAACAACTTGACAAATTAGTGAAGGCCATAAACAATAATGCTTGGCATCACCCCATGAGTTTTATATATGAGAGCTAGGGTAACAATGTAAGATGACTAACTTGTTTTGAATAAATTAGAAATATATTTAGGTTATATTTTAAAACCAAGTTTTTGTGTGTATGTACATACAAGTTTTTGTGTGTATGTACATACAATTTGCTTTTGAAGTATGAATTAAAATTATATATATAATTTTAAGTATGGAAAACGTTTTTGTAAATAACTTTTAAGGGTTTTCTTACATTTCGCGAGTAATACTAGGTATGGGGGTATTCCCAGTGATTAGTTACCCATTGACTACGTAGGAAACGTTTTAGTAACATTTTCATTCTTTGTTTGAAAACCACAACAAAGATTTGTTTTTGCTAGCTTGGGCCAGTATTTTTATTGTGATTAATAATGGAATAGGTTAATACTAGTTCTTCCCATTTTTGAGATTTCGTTGCATTCATTTCCTAGTCAATGAGTAATCATTTGTTATGACTTTGTTGGGGTTACTTTTTTAGTAACACAAAACATGGACAACCTTTAAAGCCTTATTCACAATCATGTCCTTGCCCATATTGTTATTTTCCATATTCTTCGATCTAGCTCCACTACTTGTTGGAAGACCATAAATTATTAGTTTCATAATGGAGCCAAGTTGTTGATGGTGTTCTACTTAATTAAAATATGGAAATTGTACCTCGTGGAATTTCGTAGCCCTTCCCATGTTTAAGCCTTAATTAGCATATATTTTGAATCTAGTGGAATGCAACAATGCCCGCTTGGGTTACATGTTTTGCATATTTTTTGTTTCCATTGAATTTGAATCTTATCCTCTCTGTTCCTTGTCTCAAATCATGGGTTCTTGGTTGTTTGTTTCAAATCACGGGTTTCTTGGATTTTGTCTAGACATAGTATTATTTTGATAACATTCTATGTTTTAAGAAATTGTTCATGTTTTATGAATATCTTTATAAATTGAGATTTTCTATGGAGCTTTCAAAATTCCATTTTAATAATATTAAACATTTCAATTTTTTTCTTACTAAAATATCTTATCCAAAATGGAAATATATTTCAATTCATAAATAGTTTCTTTGTGTAGTTGTTGTTCTATGAAATCTATGACACACATTTCACTTACCGGTATTTAATAAGTAGATTATTAATTTATTCAAAGTGTGTTTGTCTTTTGTGCAAATAAATCTTTCACATTTTTGTAGGTTCAATATCATCATATTGGCATATAGTTTAGACTACTCTCTTGATATCTTCATAATTTTGTTGTCAAATATCTTGTAGAGAGCACAAAGTAGAAGTTGAAAAAAGGTCCGCACTATAGTTTTTAGATCATCATAGAAACAAGAAAAGATACACTTTCTAAGAAGCAGTGAAACTGTTAGCTTCCTCTCTAATCAACAATTATTGTTGGGATTCCAAAAAAGCTCTTCTATGTCAATGTAAAGTTGTCACAATAGAGAGTGTTATATACCTTCATTGCATTGTTTCATCTGTTTAGAGTCCATGCAATGATCATAGATCGAAAATGAAATATAGGTCATCATGGATTCCTTTATTATACATCCATAGTTGCAATTTTAGAGCACAAATGGGTGTTTTGATAAGCCATGAACATTTTCATTGGTTTGAATTTACCTATTGTATATGTTTGTAGCCTCATCAGAATATCCTCTCTAGTGACCAAATTACAAATAGAAATGCAAACAAAATGGAAAAACCATTGAAAGAAGTTTCATATACCAAGTGTATTTTATAGTAACATGTACCTTCTTGTTCTCTAATATGTTGTGAACTTTTTTAATGTATTTGGCTAGCTATCCTTGATTCTGGTTTTTTCTTTAAGAAAACTCTATCACTGTCTTGACATGTAATAAACATTGTCATATGCATTGTGCTTATTTCCATTCCTTTAAATTTTATTTTTCCCTATTTCATGTTCCCAACTTTCCCACCTCTATATTGTTACTATTGTATAGTTAAATTTCCCATATCTATTATATGGTTAAATTTTCCATCTCTATTGTATGGTTGTTCCAATTATCAATTACTTGACATCCTATACCTGTCATTTTGATTGCCCTTCTTGTTCAACTTTAGTGTAGGTTTCTAACTATCTTTATCTTTTTTTTTTTTTTAGACATAGGGAAATATCAAAAAAGTTATAATGTAGAAAAAAATTTAAAACTAGCCCCCCCACCTCCCTTTGTCCTCCATGATCCCCTCACCACTGCATAAGAAAAAAAAAGGGGCAATGCAAAAGAAATAAACAAATGTAATAAAACATAATCATCGATATTTTTTTTGACAAAAATAGTTTTTCTTTTTATTAAATAAAAGAGAGGGCTATTGTCATACCATCCAACCTTTTAATACAAACAAAAATAGATGAACTTCTCCAAAAAAAAAAACCTCCAGAATGTTCAAAAGATGTTAGAAATTGCTTCATTTCCAAATTATTTTTAGAATTATAGGATTATTGTTGATTATGTATATTGCATAAAGGTTTACAAACTGACCAAGAAAAATTACAAACTTGTAATACACCATAAAACTATACATTTTTGTTAGCATGCCCAAAATGGGTAGTCTCCTTTCTTCCTACAACTGATGACAATGGAGATGGATTTTCTCTTTGGGCATGCTCAAAGTGTTGTTATACAATGTATTATTCCATAGGTACTTATTTTTCATGTCCAAATGAATCTACAAAAATCATTAGTGAGGAAAAATGCCTCAACTCTATAAATCCAGGGTTTTTCTCTAACTCTAGGTGCCTTACTCTCTCTTGCAATTTTTTTTTATTTTGTATTCTTTCTCTTCTATATTCTCCCAATTTCTCTCTTTCTTACCATCATCATGATTAATTCTCTCTTATGCTTCTCCAACCGGGTCTTGATCATGAGCATTTGTTTTCTGGTAGACTTCAGTTCATTTTTATAACTATGTTCATAGTCCCTTCTCCATGTTTCCGTTCTCCCCATTTACTATGATACAACCTATTGAATTTCATCACAAATCCACACACAATGTTGAATATAATCACAAAGGTGATCCTGCCTATTTTCCATTTTTACTAGAATCAAATAACCTAATACAAAAAGTTATCTAAAGTTCTATTATCCCTATAGAATAAGAAAGACAAGAAAACCTATCCCATATCTCATCAGAGAAATTGTTCAGTTTTTAAAAAATATTACAATACCAACCCAAGAGAGGAAAATCCTAGGTTGGCTCTAAATGCTAGGAATAGAAAACAATTAAGGGCCTTTCAGAATAAAGTCCACATAAATATAGGCAGTCCAACCAAGAATGTTTCATTAAGATTTGTAGTCAAGTAGACTCAAAGACAACCAATAGAGTACCTAAGATTGATCTCTAAGGTCAGAATACAAGATGTAGTTGGGCCCTTCTTTCCCATACCCAAAACAAAATCTCCAATTCTTCATAGCATTTTCCTTAGAGTCCTCACGTAAAACACTTCCTCAAACAACCTTCCAACTGAAGCTAGATATTTTGACTAGGAGAAACAAAAGCATATGATGAGAAGTGGATCACTTCTCCAAAACCATAGATGAAACTTCCATATGCACATCAAAATTCACAAATAAATCCTACTCACTTTGCACCATATCATCCTACCAATCCTAATAAATAATACCTCTATTGAGTGATAACAAATAGCACAACATCCTACCCTTATGGTCCTTCCTAAATTTATGTTTCTAATTTAATGCCACTTGTCACAAGCTATTAAAATATTAATTTAAAAGGAAAGTGTGTGTAGAACTTAGGGGAGGTTGTGAACTACCTCTTAGCCCCCATTTTTCCACATACAACCAAGAGATCAATAACAAGCATTATTGTCAATTTCATCTACCAGATGATTAATCACATTGAGATCATGAAATTTTTTGACTTCCTTGAATCCTTCTAATAATGTTTGGGGAAACATATAAGATTATTGATATGCGGGTGTTTAGGAAAATATTTGGAGATTAAGTGGCATATGAATACTGAATATCCAAGCATTTTCATCCTTTTAATGCCTTGATTCTTCATAAAGAGATAGAACCTCAGCCTAATTGTTGGAGGTTTTTCCAATTTCCCAGGTGTAAGAAGTTTCATGTTTTCCTTCGGGGTTTCCTTTGACATTGTGTCTTGAATGGATACTACAAAATATTCTACCTCCTTTGTTATGCTTTCAAATCTCGCTCCTATATTCTCTACTCAACTATGGAACAACTACAATGCTAAAATAATGGAACCGCTTCTCCTCCTAGAATCCCAATATTTAACATAGCCTAATAGCTTTCAAGGGTTAGGGTTTTTGCATGACCCATCCATTAATGAATGATAGGTTTTTTTACCCTCTAGAATCTTTTTGAAAGTCCACCTGTGACTAGCCCCACATATGCGAGTAATGGAGGTTGACATGGCATCCTCTCATTACCATGGTGGTAAAAAAGTAGGTTAACTTCCTGGAGGTATAACTTTTGCATACAAACTTCGATTAAGCTCATTTTCAAACTGTTGGAAATTTCTCAATGTTTAGAACAATTTCAAGGGGATAGGATCTACGTTCATGAAGTTTTGACCTCCAAAAGTGTCAATTGATACCTCAAACTATCTCTAGAAGGTTCCAGACCCAAATCTCCAAACTGTGACCTGCCACTAAAATAGACCCTACAAGCCAATTCATCCGATTTTCCACTTAAAAAGTACCAAGATAAATAAAAAATTATATGATGAGCCATTCTGAATAAAACATTATTGAGATTGTTTCTAGTAATGATAGCTCTCAAAACCTTAAAAGTATGCCAAATTTCTCTATGGCTACCCTTGATTTTGCTCATACATAATTAAAGACATCATTGAAGTCACTAAGGATATTAATAAATCAACAAAATTAGTGGAAATTGCTCGTACATAATTGAAGGCATCATTGACGTCAGACGGGATATTAATAAATCAACAAAATTAGTGGAAAATAAGTGTAATATATTATTTGGAAGATGGGTTCATGATGATAATGGGACATATTACCCCGAAGGTTCTTTCCCATATATAGATGTGTCATTAAATTGTTTCCTCAATAGAGGGCCTAAAAATCATTGAGTGGCGGAGATACAAGCCAAATAACGGTAACATATATAACGGTGAGGCCTCTATACCATACATGTCAACATAACTATATGAATGTATAGTTTCTATGGTGATTTGAACCACATCTAAGGTTTGTTTCTTTTGGTGACGTGATTTGTATGGAATGATGGATTATCTAGCCATATGTGCATGGACACTTTAACAAAAAAAAAAAGGTGATATGTACATTTATTTTCCAATCAAAATAGGTAGTATGTGAATGGATATTCTATTCCAAACAGTTTATCACTTTGTGAGCTGTAATGCCCTTCATTGAATCTGGCTTCTTGATCCTTTCAACTTGATGCTTATATTATTAAAAAGACACATTGTTCCATTCTCAGCCACCCTTACATAAAAACAGCCTTTCCTTACCTACCATGTAATTATGGAAAGTATTTTATTCACCGTTACATAAAAACAGCCTTTCCCTACCTACCATGTAATTATGTAAAGTATTGTATTCAATTAGTTGTTTACTCAAATTGAATGCAATAGATACGTTGGAGACACTACGAGGCAAAATGATGGATTTGGGGGGAGATTCATTGAATAGAAACACGTGGGAATCCCTAGTTTACATTTTCTGGCATGGTTTGAAAAACCAAAACCCGAGTCTATGAGATTTTAGGAAGAGTAGAGTTCAAAACTGAGGTTTCTATCTATGAGATATTCAACCTTTCCATAGTGATCTTCTTTTACTTTTCCTGGTTGTCGAAAAACCCATATAAAGGGTTTTTTTTAATGGGAGGTTTATAATTGTTCAATATAATTTGAGAGGGATCCTTTTTGCAGACGAGGGAAAGATAATAGAGAAGGAAACTTTGAGGTTGGAATCAATGATAGAAATCTCTGGTCAAAAGCACAATGAAGAAAACATTATTGTCTTCAATATAGATCATTGGTGGATTCATGGAAAAACTTTAAAGGGGTGCTTGCCCAAGCCTCAACCTTTTTGTTTTTATTTTGAAATCCCTTTTAATGCATTAAGAATATGATATTGAATTCATTGTAAGATTATAAGTCAATACCAGTCATTGTCACCAAAGTTTTTATAAGACTCAAAATCAATATTGATCATTATAAATTAAAGGATTAGTCAGTAGTTTTATATTAATATCGACCATTGTCACCCAAGTTATTATAAGGCTCAAAATCAATATTGATCATTATCAATTAAAAAGGACTAGTCAATAGTTTTATAGAAAATGGCCCTTTAGGCTATACAATGCTTCATTGGGACATTGTCAATTACAAAGTTTCCCATTTGTGAGTGTGCTAAAAGGATTCAATGACTCATGTAAATATTTCTTATGAAAAGGATGGAAGTCTCTCACGACTAGGGTGTTGTAGTTGTTATTATTTACCCACTACTAGGGTGTTGTTGGAATATTTCAATTTATTAAAAATAAAGGAGAACAAATATTATTTACCCAGAAGAGCAAAAATAATTATAAAATGGAATTATATGATAAATTTTGATAAATGGCGTGATAGAGAATGGCAGAAATGGATGAAATATGTGTCAAGAAATGGTAGAAATAATGATAGTTTAGTAGCCCAACATCTCCTCCAAATTGAACTTGTTGCATATCCTCATGCAACCCAATGCCTCTATATGAACCAAGTTGTGATTCAATAACCAAGATGTTTACTCCAACTCATGAAAACAAAAAACATAAAAACATCTTCCCCCAAAACAATAGTTATTCAATTCTAACAATGTGTGAAGCTGTAACAATTTTCACATTGACTGTTA
Organism: Picea mariana; assembly: GCA_032191745.1. Taxonomy (NCBI): domain Eukaryota; kingdom Viridiplantae; phylum Streptophyta; class Pinopsida; order Pinales; family Pinaceae; genus Picea; species Picea mariana. The sequence continues at coordinate 144,103 of JASDQU010104418.1, read as the reverse complement.
ATCATATGTATATGAAGTTGTAGAAAAATATGATATATGTAACAACGAACGTTTCCTAAAAATTAGATCCTGTTGAAATTTTACAAGAAGATTTCTACGATATTAATGCTTCTCGATACAGAAAATCAAATCAATCTGATGCATGGATTTTAAGATATCAACAAAAATGGTTGTAAGTGATAGTGCATGATTTCTGAAATTTTACAAATTGACTTACCTTGATATTTTTTGGGTTTGTACATATTAATGATATATTCAAGTTATCTGAAAATCCATTTATGCACTGTATGAAAGTGAAATTGTATGCCTTAAATGAGGAAGAAATGAGAAAATGTCCATCATGCATAACAACTCCTCCCCCAAACTGGAGAATTAGCATGTCCGCATGCAACTAGAAAACAAATTGAGGTGGATGCTACAATTATTGTTGAAACCTCAACTTGGTGTATAACAACAAGGAATAATGGAGGTTTCAGGAATAAATAAGGATAGTAATGGGTGAGAAAGAATATAATGACATGGTCCTGATAGGTTAAAAAACAAAAAATACCCTCCCCCAAACTAAAAGCTTTGATGTCTTTTGAAAAATGGAGAGTGGTAAAGAAATAGAAATAATGGTTTGAACAATGCTCAGTGGTTTTTCATGACATTCTCCTAAAATTTTAATAAAGTCATAAACTTATGTTATTTTACTTCAAGTTTTACCTCCATGAAAGCATGGAATGGCTTAGATGGACTGATATTCGTTGAAATTATTGTAGGATGGGTCGAGGTTGAAAGTGATGTGGAAGGTGGAAGTCATTCAAGTTGAAAGAAAGTAATCATAAAGTGTAGCATGGTTTCCTTCTCCCAAACTAATTAGTTGTCATGCCAACAAGATTTCTATAACACATCTCATTAGTAGCCTCAATCAATAACTCATCACCTCAATTACCTCATTATATATAAAAGTGACATCATCATGTTATGAATTCCATGTGATAATAATGGATAAAAAGGGAATATAAAAGAGGATAAAAATGACAGGAACAAAAAGCATTCCCTATGCCCATCAACTTTGGTTTCTATGGGCACACAAATGGTGAGAATTAGTTATCTCAGTCTTTGCTTCTCACTATCGATCAATTTCCTAGTGTTCATAATCAGAAATAAGCCTCTTTATTCTACCCCAAAATAATAGTAGTGTTGTTAAAATCCAAATAAATGGCGATTGATTGGGAAAAAAAACTATCTGGTGAAAGATATGAATCTTTCTAGAATAAATGAATGATAGGTTAGATGATACAAAATTTCAAATCTCAAATATCCTAAATTTTTGAGACCCTGATATGTAAAGTGAATATATAGAGCACATTAATAGATATAAACCATAACCATTATTATCTAAGAACTGATGAAATATTACCCAAAGAACCATGAGTTGTAGCAAACCTTATATATGCAACAATAATCTTTGTCGAGAATTAGTTTTGAGAAAACAAGGTAACCAAGTAGATCGTAGTATTGAATTAACTTCTATACCATAGGCATGGCCACTTCTTCTAGCAGGTGTCCATAGCCTTGACAGGGATTCCTTTTTATCCCATTGAGATGCTAGTGTCCCATCTATTATAAATAAGTACATAGTTGCAAGAGCATTTCAATTTACTTAGAATTCTATTGAAGATCATTGTTCTGGCTTGGGAACAAGTTAATAACAATGTCATTCATGGGAGCTAACAAAAGTGAGCAAGCCGGCTTCTGATGATACCTCTTGTCCTTCAATTTTCAACTCAAGGCCATTACCCTGGCTTGGTGACTAGTGGTGGTAATGTCACTTTGTTAGGACCTATGATCATGGTAGGTTGGCTAGTGATGAAACCTCCTATCCTTCAATTTACTATTTATGTTTAAAATTCATCTATGTTTATTTTTAATCTACAAAAGATTACTTAATAGATGGGGTGGCATGTCGACTCCTTAAGAGCTAGGGATGGCGTAAAAAAAAATTTAGTAACTATTTTCAACTTGGGTAATTTTGCTTCTCAAAAACTAAGAACCTTCCAATTACTATTGGTAAATATATTTTTCTTTAATAAGATTGAGTTTGAGGAACAATTCATTAGATAATGACAGAAAGATTTAAATGCAATTTTGTGGGAATCATCATAAATTTTACGAAATCAGGGACTTGACAATTTAAGAAAGTTGAAAGTTGGCATGATGAAATCATCTTTGAATAATTATTCCTTAAAAATAAGATTATTTTTATAAATAAACCAAGATAAATTGACTTCTCAATCATTATGTCAAAGAGGATCTATAACATTAAAAAATATTTCTCATTCACCAAGGAGAAGAAAAAAAAGAAAAGAAAAAGACCCATAAATGTCGAAAAAATAACAATTTTTCCAAAGGGAACAACAATCATTCCTTTGAAATGAATAGCAAAGGGAACACCAATTGTTCCTTTGAAATGAACAACAAAAGGAACAACAATTGTTCCATTGAAATGAACATCAAAGGGAACAACAATTATTCATTTCAAATGAACAACAAAGGGAACAACAATCATTCCTTTGAAATGAACAACAAAGGGAACAACAAAACTACCCACCATTCTAAGCTTGTGAACATGAAGTATCAAGCATGATTGTGGCAATCCCTCCCAAAAACTAGCAAGGTCACATGCAGAAGGATTAGTTATTCAACAATCATAGTCACTTTACAAAATAATGAGGAATTAATAGTGAATCATTCTTGACAAGACTTACCATAAAATTTTTTGATATTAGATCTGAGGCAATCATACACTTGATAATACTGGGGAAGAAAATGGATAGATGTAGCGCAACAACATGAAACTCAAGAACTTCCTCTTTTTTTTTTTTTTTATGAAGGAACAAAAACCGTGACTTTGAAGGAAACAATACACGTGACACAAAAACATAAGAGAAATAAGAAAATAAACAACATTTTATTGAAAAATAATAAATTAGTAAATAACTTAAGTTGCAACAACTGTGATTTCAAGTGTAACAATGTTGTTTTGAGGGACAAAAATTTGTTCTCGGATGAAATTGTCTTATGTTATTAACATTTTCTTCAAGAATCACTTTTTCATAAATGAACCTCATTTATTCTCTTGGGACCTGTAAAAAAATGAGCGTCTACCTGTGGGAGAGCGGTCTCTAACCATACTGACCAACAACGTTTTAATCATAACGTCTTCATTTTTTATCCAATTTGAGTGATTCCAACACCAAATGAAAGTGAATTTAGAGAAATATCTCCAATAGAAACAGCTTTTTAAAAATTCCATGTGATGGTATATCCAATTTACTAAAAAAAAACCTGCATAACAACGTTATTTTTTTATTTCCCAACTTAGACCAACAATTGATATTTTGAGAATAACTTTTTCGTTTGATGATGGATTGAGCTAATTTGAATTGGATATGAAATTAAATTCATGTAGATATATCCAATAGAAACTGGTTTTAAAAATAAGAATAATTAATGGGTCAAATACTCCAATGAACAGGCGGAAAAACAAAGTTGTAAGAGTGTTGATTTATGATAGGCAATCAATATTTTCGTCATAACTTTCTCATGCGATATCAAAATCGAGTGATTCAAATTGAATTGTAATCTAGACTCATAATATAATACACTATAGAAACAAGTTTGCAAAATATATTCATTTAGGCTTCCAAAAACTAAGTGTCCGAACTTTGTCCCTAAGTTGCCTAGTAGACACCCTGTCAATGTTTTGGACATAGTTTTTTTTGTTTCAAATCCAAATTGAGTGATTAAAATTGGGTTGGAAAATAGGCATAAAGGGAGACTTAGGATAGAAAAATGTTTTAAAAATATTTCCATTTGATCCTTCAAAGCATTATTGTACCGACGATGTTTCTAGTAATTTTCTGAAGCCCGCATGCCATAAAATATGATAAACAAACTTTTGTTTTTTTTCCAAAATGATGATGAGTGTTTGTAGAAATATGATTTTTAGTATAATATTTATAAATAAAAAAGAAATAACAATATATTCATCTACACAACATATTTCAACAATCAAAATGCTTTTTATAAATAAATTTATTTATGTACTTATTTTATTTTCTACTCTAACCTACTCTACATTGAAAAAATAAAATATGATTACATATAAGATTACTTCCACTGGATCCATTTTCGAAATAAGGTCTCAAGTATATACATACCGAAATTTTTAAAATGCATGTTAATAAATACTAGGGTATGAGAGACCATCTTCCCTTGAAACGATGGTGCCAAGAATTGTCGAAGTATGGAATGATGTTGCGAAGAAATGATGGAGTGAAACCAATCTTAAATATAGCTTTGACACTCTTGATTTCCCATGGTTGTCATATCATGATGTTCTTCCATGACTTTTGCAATTTCTAGATTTAAATCCTTCTCAGACCTTATATCTGTTTCATGTAGTGGTGGAGTTGAAATTGTATGGGTGGGAAGGGTCAAGAAATTTTGTAGTTCAACATTGTAAGTGTAAGGTCTCTTCCAACAGAGCCTTATAAAACAAAAATTTAATTAGAGAAGTGCTATCCTAACATCTTTACAATTCCTTAGTCGGCATATAACCATTCATAATCAACATATAACCATTCAACATAATTAAAATTTATGAGCAGATCATAATAAATTACATAACACAACAAAATAATGAAAATACATACCTCTAACTAATGCTACTGTTTTCCTCCAACTCTTCCTGATGCTCTACCCAAAACCGTCTAACCTTCCATCCAACTAGGAACAGAGCCTCTCTGGCTCCCTAGCTCGAGGATACCTGGCCCCCAAGCCAAAAAATCCTAGCAACAGGTGCCCCCCTGTAACAGTCCTCCAACCATCTTCTCCAGCCAAAAACGAGTAATACAGTCTTCCAATCTCCCCCCAAAAAATGCTCAAATACAGTCCTGCAATATGAAAATAATGCTCACCCCGAAAGTCCAAAAAGTCCCCCCTCTCGAATGCTTTTTCCTCCTCTTATCCTCCTTTCTCCCTCTTTCATTCACCGCCTTCTCCATTTCATTAAGACTCACCCACATTATCCCTCCATTCAATGCCAACCAACTTATCCCCTTTCTCTTAAATGGTTCCCTCATTCGATACATTAAGTTTTCATTTAATAAATTAAAATTTATTAAACTCAAATTCATTAACCAAATATTTAGTTAGTTAGTTAGTTAATTAATTAATTAACTAATATACATTAAACAATTATTAAATCAGGACAATTAATTACTTACTTAATTAATTAATATACATTAAACAATTAATAGTTCAGGAAAATTTATTAATTAATTAATTAAACTTAATATACTTTAAACAAATATTTAACTATGACAATTAATTATTTAACTAGGGTTGTTACATACACCCACCCATCAGGAAACTTCATCCCGATGTTTAAAGTATTTTATGATACAAGGGAAACGACACATGGTTCTCACATTCATATCCAATAAACAACGTTATCAGTAAGTAAGCCAAGAAAACTCATACATACTAGTGTACATGTGCAAGGAATGCATGTGTAGCTAGTACATACAAGTCTCGTGCATGTACTAATAACAATAACTATCACCTCTATAGTAATTATGTATGCATCCAATCCATTCAACAATACTATTCATTTTATAAAAGACAATAACCCAATCAAATGTTTGCGAAATCCTTTAATTACAATTATCTAGCTCAACAATGTTATTTAGACAATTGTAGTTTAGTTAAGTAATTATGAATATTCATATATACACATTTTCTTTTCAGAAGGAAAAACAATAAATTCCACCATAAGGAAAATCTCCATACTCTCTCAACTATTTCTACTCATCCTTCCTCCCTAACTTACTTTCATCTTCCATTCCTATCCTTCCTCTGCTAGACTATCTTGGAGCGTTAACTATATTGACCTAACTGCAAATAGAACCTGTAAGCGAAAGTGTCACTATCTTGACCAAGCTTCCCCAACAAGCAACTAACAGTCATCATCACACATCTAGGGGAGCATGAGCTAACACCGTCCTCCCATGACTCTAGGTTTCAGAGGATACACGATGGGAAATGCCTCCACCCCTCCTAATAGGACTAGGGTCCACACCCTACAATGGAATATACAGTGGCACCATGTTGCTGGAATTTTTGTCATCGTTTATTCGGTTTTGGGAAGTTTCACCCCCTGAAATCCTGCACTGGTCCACATATCATAGCAATGTATCTAAACCAATATAATTTCACATACAAAGACTCATACCATATTGTTTCTTGGTTGGTGGTCATGACATCCACTTTCATCACCATTATCCCTTAGCTATTTCATAGCCCAATAACCTACAGATTGGTCTGTGACACAAACTCATACATATCTATGCATTATCATCATGTAATTGCATACAACCATAATTTAAATTCGGTATCCACGTACCAACAATTTTAACATCAAGTTTTCAAGTTAGAAATAGATCTCATAATATCCCCATAATTCAATTAACGTTACCCATTCATAGAATTATCATTTACATAATAGATTGCATCATATCCAACATCATTCAAATAACATTTAAACCTTCATAGGATTCTCATTCACACAATATCTCACATCATATCCATCATCATCAATAACATTTAAACATTCATAGAATTTACATTCACATAGTAGATCGCATCATATTCATCATCATCAATAACATTTAAACATTCATAAAATTTACATTCTCACAATATATCGCATCATATCCATCATTATTCAAACACATTTAAACATTCATAAAGGTTCATACATATTAAAAGTTCAAGAGTATCATTTAATAGTTTCACTGTGAATAGAAACTAAAGGTGTTTAGGCCTCAGGTAATGTTAGTTGTCTAATTCAAAAGGTGGCGTTACATACTCCTAACCTTCGAGAAACATATTCTCGAGGTGGTCAAAAAAGTGAGGGATGATCTCGTCGTAATGTCTTGGCATCCTCCCAAGTAGAAGATCCTAGACCATACTTGTCCAACTGGACCTTAACTTGGTCTACTAGACGGTTCCTCAGCTATCGAACCTTATGGTCCAATATGGGTAACGGTTCTACCATGAGGGTTCTCGAATCCGATACCTGCAATTCCTTCCAATTTAGTTTATGTGATTCATCAGCAACATAATGACATAGAACAGATACAAGAAAAACATTCTGAGTTTTATGTAAGTGGGGTGGCAGTACGAGACGATAGGCAACGTGTCCAATTTTCTCTTGGATTCTGAACAGTCCTATAAATCGAGGTGAAAACTTTGTCCCCTTCCTGAACCATATGGTACTCTTATTAGGACTATTATGAATGAAAACCTGATCTCCCACTTTATAACTTCGATCAGTCCTGTGTCCATCCGCATAAATTTTTTGTCTATCTTGTGCTTCCTTTAGTCTCTGCCTAGTTTGAATCAGCTTTTCCTCCATCTCTTGAATCAATTATGGCCCAACTGTTACTTGGTCTTCTAACCTCTCCCAACTCAACGACGTTCTGCATGGCCTTCCATACAGAGCTTCGTAGGGTGGCATTCTGATGGAGCTATGATAACTGTTATTGTAGGTGAACTCTACCAAAGGTAGGTACTTCTCCTGATGGGTTTGATTATCCATGACATACATCCTAAGCATGTCTTCCATAACTTGATTTACTCTCTCATTTTTCCCATCTGTTTCAAGATGATAAGTTGTGCTTAAGTTCAACTGAGTCCCCAACGCTAATTGCAAACTTGTCCAAAACCTAGAAGTGAATCTAGAGTCCCTATCTGAAATGATCTTCTTAGGTATCCCATGCAAACAGATGACCTCACTTACAAACACGTGTGCCACATCAGTGACATCATAAGTGTCTCTAACCAGAATAAAATGAGCACTCTTGGTTAACTTATCAACTATCACAGTAATGGCATTGTGTCTATGAGATGTGAGAGACAATCCCACAACAAAATCTATAGAAATGACTTCCCACTTGGACATAGGAACATCATGTGGTTGTAGGAGGCTTGTCGGGTGTTGGTGGTCGGCTTTCACTTGTTGACACTCTAGGCACTTGGCGATGAAGTGGACTACATCGCACTTCATGCCTACCCAAAAGAAAAGCTTCCTCATGTCTGCGTACATTTTCTTCACACCCGGATGCGCACAATAAAGTGCTCTATGGGCTTCCTTTAGTATGATGCTTCGAATATCCCCACTTTTGGAGATGTACATCCTTCCTCGATATCTTAATAGTCCATCTGCTTCCAGACTATATCCTTCATACTTTGGATCTAATTGCCTCCCACTCTGGAGGTTTGAAGTAACCTTTAAATACCAACTGTCCCCAAGCAGTTGCGTCAACACATGTTCCCTCAGATTGACTTTTAAGGGTACCAAGGAGAAGACACATGGCCTCCTACTCAAGGTATCCATGACCACATTCTCTTTTCCCTTGATATATGAAATAACAAAATCATACTCACTCATGAACTCACTCCATCACCTTTTCCTGGCATTCAGATCCCTTTGAGTAAAGAGATGTTTTAAACTTCAATGGTCCATTTTGAGCTCAAAGTTTCTCCCTACTAGATAGTGCCTCCAAAGTTTCAGAGCTAGCATTACAGCTGCCAACTCTAAATCATGAGTAGCATAAGGCTCTTTGTGTTTCTTCAACTTCCTTGATGCATAAGATATAACTCCTCCATCCTACATTAGCACGGCCCCCAACCCTTGATTCGAGAAATCTGTGCAGACTGTGAAGTCCTTTTCCATATCCGTAACTCATAGAATTGGCGCATTAGTTAGTAACCTTTTAAGATTGATGAATGCACTATCACATTCTTCTATCCATTCAAACCTGACCCACTTGCGCTGCAAAGTGGTGATGGGTTTCGCTATTTTAGAGAACCCTTCCACAAATGTCCAATAATAACCTGCTAGCCCCATGAAGCATCTTACCTCATGATCATTTTTCGGCACTGGCCACTCCATAATGGCCTTTACATTTTTTGGGTCCACAGAGATTCCTTCCCCAGAAATGATATGACCTAAATAGTGAATTTCTTTCTGGAAGAAGGATCACTTCGACCAGGGATGATTTTAAGGATGGAAATTTATTTTAAAATGTGGAAACCTTGGCGAATCGTACTAATCCTTCATATGCCAAGTATAAATGTTTGGCGATATTTTTGTAAAAATATTCAAATTTCTAAGGATTTTATATAGTTTTTATAAAATTTTGGAGATTTTTAAGGTAAAATAATTTTATCCTATAGAATTTGGGCAAATCATTTTTAAAATAGCGAATCTCATTTTTGGAAAAACCATGGAAAATTAGCCCATGAGCGAAATTTAGCCCCTAAAATCATCCCCGAGTCTTCGACAACTTCCCATATAATTTGTTCTCTCTAAGGAAAGACAACACCACTTGCAAGTGTTCCTCATGTTCTCTTTGATTCTTGGAATAGATAAGGATATCATCTAAAAAGAGTTGTACAAAGCAGTCTAAGTACTTTCGGAATACACCATTCATGAGGCTCATGAATACTATTGGCGCATTGGTCAATCCTAAAGGTACTACAACGAACTCGTAATTCCCAAATTGAGTTCGAAAAGTAGTTTTAGGAATATCGCCTTCCTTAATCCTTAACTGGTGATACCCTGATCGCAAATCAATCTTTGAGAATACTGTTGCTCCTTTCATCTGATTAAAGAGATCATCTATTCGTGGCATTGGATACCTATTTTTTACTGTAGCACGGTTCAAGTCCTTGTAATCTATACACAGTCGTAATGAACCATCCTTCTTCTTAAAAAATATTACTGGTGCACCCCAAGGTTAGACACTAAGCCTTATTAGTCCTAAGTCAAGTATCTCTTTCAACTACATCTGCAACTCACAAAGTTCTGGCGTTGTCATCCTATATGGAGTCTTTGAAATTTGTTTTTCACCAGGTTTTATCTCAATAGTAAAATCAAGCTCCCTCTCATTAGGTAACCCTGGTAACTCGTTTAGAAAAACATCCTTAAACTCTGACAATACCGGGTACTGATCTAAGGAGGGTCCCTTCCTTACATTCATTGCTTCCACAACATACATTCAACACCCTTTCCTCATGCACCGCTTAACCTTCATAGTTGAGATAAAGCATAGAGACACCCGTCTCCGTACACCGTGGATCTCTACCGGCCTTCCTTCATCGTCAACACAAAGCATTCTTTTTGCAAAATAGTCTACCATAGCTTGATGTGCTTCTAACCAATCCATTCCAATGATTAGGTCATACATCCTGAGAGAACTGACGTATACCTTCAACCTGGTAGTACGCACTCCCAGGTCTACTATAAAATTATTAACGCTAGGTCCTACCGCTTGTTTTTCCCCCAAAGCCATCTTGACTTGTTTAAAGTCATCGTGCTCGTAGGCTACCAACCCACTCTTTTCTAATGCAGATGGTGAAATGAAACTATCTGTAGCACCAGAATCAAATAAAATTTTAACATTGATATGATTTAGTGTACCTGACGACTCCACCACCGTGGATTGATGTTCTATATGGCGATTATTAACTGTTGCATAAATCTGGTGGCTGCCACTTTCTCTTCCCATCGGGGCCTTTCCTTCTCTATGCACAAATCTCGCTTGCAACTCTAGGAAGTCACGTTGGTAATGGGGTCCTCCACACCTCCAACATGTAACACGAGATGGAACCTACGCACTACTCTGTGATAGTCTCTGAAATGATTTCTTTCCCTTGGAACCCCTGCCCCTACTAGATGCTCCCTGAGATGGTCGTGGACCTACCCACGTCGTTGGTGATGAATGGTATGTTGCACTCGCCGCCATTGAAATAACTGTGGCGACTATCCTTGGTGAGACTCTATTACCATATGGAGGTGGCTTGGAGCTCCCTCCCCTGGAGAATGTCCTAGGGGTCTTCCCCACGAATCCAGGATGATACAGAAAGGTAGACCTCATACCTCCATTTAAGTTCATGTGTTCCTCAGCATAACATGCATTTTCGACTACTTTCGCTACTGAAGCCGGTTTCCATATCCGTACCATGTCCCTTATCTTAGGGTTTAACTCATAGACAAAGTTTTATGCTTGTTGTTGAGCATTATCCATGTATGAAACATATTTGACCAATTCCATAAACCTGATCTCGTATTCTTCTACGATCCTATTTTCCTGTACTAGAGCATGAAACGCTCCCACCTGTTGTTCCTCATACTAAGCTGGTAGATATTTCCTTCGGAACCTCTCCTCAAAAAGTTCCCAAGAGATGGTGTATGAGGTAAGGTGCAATTGCCTCTCTAGTTTTCCCCACCAATTCAAGGCACTGTCCCTTAACTGAAAGATTGCTATCTTCACCTTTGATTTGGAAGCATAGTCTCTTAAGGTGAAACATCTTGTCATTCCTTCCAACCATGCCTCTGCACGTTCATTGGCACTACCCCCAATGATCTCTGAAAGTTTAATCTTCTGCAGTTCTCTGGTGATGTCTTCAGGTGGAGGCCCTCCCCCTAAATCCCTCGACGCTTTAGGATTACCCATTCCAGATGGTGGGGGTTCCACTTCGATCCCTGCTGGCTGAAGCCCCTTTAAAGTCTCATTTATGGCCTCCAAAGAGCGCATAATGAGAGCTAATTCAAGCGATGGTGGTAGCGGCACTGGCGGTCTCTACGTCGATGCCCCTTTGCCTTGATTTCCTCTCGTCCTAACCATCCTGTATACTTGAATCTTCATCAACCAAAGTTTTTCAGGGAGCTTCTAGGGAAATTCACATTTGCGCAACTTAACTAGAAAACAGGGTTACGCGTAAGTTTTTTTTTTACATGTCTGTAAACAGATGTTACTCTCTTTAGGGGAAGGGGATACGTTAGGGTCGAAAGCCTCTAAGCTCGATGTTTTCGCCTGAGGAAACTACTGACTCTCTCGCATGTGATAAACACATTTAACCTATCATTACTATCATGGCACAGTGGTGTACGGTCTTTGGTGAAAGCTCTGTACTTGGTGGATAGGTCATCTGTTCAAAACCTGTCTGCTCCAACAAAATTTAATCTAATCCAAAAATAATTTTTATTAGTATCGTAATGTTATGTTAATTACACATTTTAATTAATTAGTCATTTAATTAATTAATCACTATTATTAATCCATTAGTCATTTAATTAATTAATCACTAGTCATTTAATCCATTAATCACTATTATTAATCCATTAATCATTTAATTAATTCATCACTAGTCATTTAATCCATTAATCACTATTATTAATGCTCTGTAATAAAGTTAAAATTTAATTTAATTATTTAATATTAAGTATTAAAATTAAAATTAATCATTTAAAATACAATTAAAGTAATTAGAATAAAAATAAATAATAAAATAAATAATAAAAAAATAAAATAAAATAAAAATTAAAAAATAAATAAAATAATTTAAAATAAATAAATAAAAATAATAATAAATAAATAAATAATATACCAAGTGGTCGTGGGTCCTTGCATGAGGTCCAATTTCCTCCTCCCTCTTTTCCCACCTGTTAAAAAATAATTAATAAAAAAAACACTACTCAAACCCTAACAAACCCTAATCGCGAATTTGCCCCTGCATTTTCTAACTCCAACACATGAGGTCTTTCCTACTCTTGCCGCTATGCCCATGGTCTTTCTCTCATGGATTCTCCTTTTTGGGTGTTAGATGGCTCATGGCTTGGGTGATTGGTCTCGGTCGACCGCGTTGTCTACAACACTCGACCCGTGGGCTCCTGGTTTCGGTTGTTTTGTGTTGTGTTGTAGGTTCTTGGCTCGGTGCTTTATGGTTGGTGCCCTTGGTGGAACAGTTAAGATGCTAATGATATACATCAGGTCAAGGTTTCTATCTTGTGGGCTCGTTCATGGTGGCTTTGCGCTTGGGCATTAGGCTATGAGAAAAGAATGCCCCCATGGGCTCTGTCGCGGCTTCTCCTTCTTCTGGACTGGAAAGAGCCTTAACTGGAAGTCGATTTCATACCCAATGCCGCCTGCTTGCACTATAGAAAGAGATACCCTCTTATTCGGTCAACGACTGGTACACAGAGCTCCCAAATGAACAAGGATCTGGATTTTACTAGCTATGGGTCTGCAACCACAACTTACGCCTCTGCAACAGGAGAAGCCTAGGGATGAAAGAGACATGGCATTGACTCCAGGGAGGGAGGGGGTGGTGGCCGATGCTTGGTCGTAGGCCTTCACGTAGTGTAACAAAATTCGGTCTGTGAGCTCTCCTCCCCTCGCTTGCACTGAGTTGTTGCTTTGTGTTATGTGTTGCTAATCTGTGTGTTGTGTATGGTAGGTGTGCTTGGTTTAGTAGCTACGGATTTGGAGTTTGGGCCTGTGTAGTGTAAGGACCAACGCCCTCGTGGGCTCCTCTTCCACGGCTTTGCGTGTGGTCTTGGTCATTGGGCTTTGGTGCGCTAGCTTGTGTGTTGTATGGTTGATGAGTTAAGGAAAGGTTTTTTGGGTTTGATGCTGGGCTCTGTGTAAGGTTTATGTGTTGTATGGTTGCTATGCGCTACCTCAAGAATTATGAGCTTGGCCTTCAGTCCTGCTACGTCTTGGTCTTCGGCCTGCTTGGTCTTCGGCTTTTACTATTTTATGTTAAGTGAGGTAAGTCCTCATGGGCTTGGTCCTAATGTTGGGCTTTGAGTGTTTTGTTTATAGGTCGCATGGAGCAGGAGCTAGGCCTTCGCGCCCCTTTTTTTTTGATAAACAGGGCAAGACCTGGTTTTAGATGTCACTATGTTAGTTGATAAAATGGAGTGCTTAATCGCAGATGAGTTGTGTGTAAAGGATGGTATCATGGTCTTAACTCTTGGCGATGGTGGGATTTCAGAATGGAAGCCCACTTTTCTCCATTGTGGGCTCTTCCCTTGGCATTCAATGCTTGGGTTACTTCACTGCTACAACTATGGTGAGAGTGGCTTCGGTTACTGTGGCTTGGTTGCTTATGTGATGTTCAAAAACATTTGGTGCTTGGGCTTGGTTGCTTATGTGATGTTCAAAGACTTAGAGTAGTGGGATCAATGATTGAAACCCATAATTTTCATATTATTTTTTTATTTATTTAATAAATAATTTATTTATTTTATTTTTTGCATTATATTATATATGTATATATTCTTTTTGTTTTAATAAATGTTTTTTTTATAAGTTTATTTATGTAATAATAGTTATATTTATATTTATACCAATATCTATAGGCTTTGT
>JASDQU010104418.1:115004-129747 GCA_032191745.1 Picea mariana | reverse complement strand
TATATATATATATATATATATATATATATATATATTGTTTATCACTTTCAATATGTATAACATTATACCATTTTTAATTTCAATGAGCATAATGTTTATGTATAGATATGTATATAATAGATATTAGTGGGTTTGGCTTGCAGGTTAGGTGGAGCTGGAGCTGGAGCTTTGAGTCTGAGCTTGGCCCTCAGGCCCAAATTTATATCTGATTAAAGGGTTTTAGGGCCCCTCTTTCCCAATGTTTTCATGTTGCAAATTTTCAGGGTTGATTTCAATATATTTTTACCCTAAACAATTTATTCAGGGTTTCAATATAACTAATGAGAAGTTGTTTAAATTTTTGGGTGGGAACAGTTCCCTTCCTAAATTGGGTATGTGGGTAGGCCCTGGTCTAAATTTTTTAAACTAGGGCTCTGATACCATGTGTAAGGTCTATTCCAACAGAGCCTTATAAAGCAAAAAGATAATTAGAGAAGTGTTATCCTAACATCTCTACAATTCCTTACTCAACATATAACCCTTCATAACCAGCATATAACCATTCAACATAATTAAAATTTATGAGTAGATCATAATAAATTACATAACACAGCAGAATAATGAAAATRCCTACCTCTAATTGATGCTACTTCTATCCTCCAACTCTGCCTGATGCTCTGCCCAAAACCGTCTAACCTCCCAGCCAGCTAGGAACAGAGCCTCTTCGGCTCCCTAGCTCCAGGATTCCTATTCCCTGAGCCCAAAAATCCCAGCAACAGGTGCCCCCCCTGTAACAGTCCTCCAACCAGCTTCTCCAGCCAAAAACCAGTGATACAGTCTTCCAATCTCCCCCCCAAAAATGCTCCAATATAGTCCTGCAATATGAAAATAATGCTCACCCCCAAAGTCCAAAAAGTCCCCCCTCTCAAATGTTTTTTCCTCCTTGTATCCTCCTTCCCCCCTCTCTCATTCACCGCCTTCTCCCTTTCATTAAGACTCACCCACCTTATCCCTCCATTCAATGCCAACCACCTTATCCCCTTTCTCTTAAATGGTTCCCTCATTCGATATGTTAAGTTTTCATTTAATAAATTAAAATTTATGATTAATTAACTAACTAATATACATTAAAAAATTATTAAATCAGGACAATTCATTACTTAATTAATTAATTAATATACATTAAATAATTAATAATTTAGGACAATTAATTAATTAAACTTAATATACTTTAAACAAATATTTAACTATGACAATTAATTATTTAACTAGGGTTGTTACAGTAAGCATGTTGTGCTGGTTTATTGTTATGAGGGTGTGGACTAGATTGAACATGAATTTGTGTAGGGCGTGGAGGATTTTGAATATGTAGTGAAGAGTATGGATGATATGTTTGGCATGCTACAAGATGAAGGAGAGTAGTCATGTAGTCATAATATGAGCCATGCCAAACTTGTGGACAAGATTGGTGGGGGTCATAGCGAGGTTGGCATGGCTTCCCTAACATAAGAGTATTCCATGATGAATAATGCAACTAATAAAATGGAGAAATTTGTTTTTGAACCATGCATGTAGGCCACGATTTCCATGGTTTTGGGCTTGTTGTAGCTTCTCGATCTCTTTGATATGTTGTTTTCGTCACAGGTAAGAAAGAACAACTATCCATGGGATGTTTCTTTCATCATTGAGGGAGAAACACTTCTTCACTTTTTTCTTGATTTTTGTTAACCTGCAAAACATTCAATTGTGAATTTGGAGAGCTAATAAAATTGGTTTTAAAATGTTCAAATAAATCATTGATTTCAGCTCCTATATCTCTTATTTTTGTAGCATATTTGGAAGACAAAGAAGAAAGTTCTCTATAATTATTACCAACCCCGGAGATTCCTCTTGAATACCTTTTGCATAATTCACAAATATCATCATATGATAGCTTAAAAACATCACCATTTCCCATCAGATTTAAGAGTTCTAAAAATGTGTCCTTAATTCCTTTGAGTAGGAGTGTTTTCAATATGTCTTTTGTCAAATCCTTATGCTTTGATTTTTGAAGGTTATATTGAAATCGCTCCACATAGTCTTCCAAGCTTTCATCTACCGCTTGTATCAAACTGAAAATATCTTCATTAGTCTTTCAATAGTCTTGATACTTCTTCAAGAATACATTCTTCATGTCCTCCCATGTTTGAATGCAGTTTTCACCAAGGCTCATAAACCATCAGAGAGATGCTGCTTTTAGAGTAAGAGGAAACACTTTCAACCTTTGAGCATTAGTACAATAATCATATCCTCTACAAATTACTTCAAAATAAAATAAGAATGTATCAGGGTCTTCGTTTTCCAAACCATGAAAATTTGGTAGAGCGGATGGGGGAATGATGTGCATTTCTATCACTCCTTCTAAATCTATGAAAGGGAATTCAAAAGTAGCAGTGTGTGCCATTTCTTTCCAAAATAGAATAGTTTATTCATGTGCTACTTTGAGGCTCCTCCTTCAAATGTTCCTGTCAATTGGTTAGTGGAATGGGTGGTGCTTACATCAAAAGTTCAAGTTCCTCCCTTTAATGTTCCTAATTTTAATCGTGCATGCTATATGACCTGAAACTACCTATAGAGGGCATATGTCACCACAAGTTATCTAGGGTGTGTGCGTAGGTTCTTACCTTCCGTATTTGATATACAACTCTCTCAGAGTCAAGAATGCATCTACAACCAGATATTAGTGTGGTAGTGCTATTTTGATTGCCTCCCTGACAACAACGCCAAAATGTTGGGGACAATTAATTGCTTAATAAAGAAACAACTAATCACCTGTACATTAATTATCAAGTGAGTAATGTATTTTTCTTTCAATGCAGTCTGCAAAATATATGCAATAAATTATCCACAACTAACATTGGTCCTACATGATTATGTTCTACATTATCAAGCTCATTCAAAAGGAAATACAATGCAAGACTTAAATATCAATACTAAATTTAAGAAGCGGAAATCAAGTGTTAGGAAAGAAGACTTATGCTAATCACACAACTTGAATCAACAATTAAGTAAACAACACTTTGCTGAATCGGAAATTTAACTTATTTCACCCAACATAATTCAAATGCTAATCTAGAGAAATAAATTAAACGAAATCTAGAAATTGCAGGAAATATCAAATCTGGAAAATCCAGTAGCCAACAAATTACTTGAAGAAAATGAAATTTTATTTAAGGAACATAAATTGAAATTCAAAGAAACAAACACACAACTAAACTAGTTTCGATGTTCAAGGCATCACCTCATCCAGCGCAGTGGGCCCACCTGCCAAAGAGTCAGTTCTTCCTTGAAAATAATTCAAATCAAATTACAAATAATAGATGAAAAACTCAATGGGCATCTTCCTTCATTAAAATATATGAGAGAAATAATTACACCAGAATGAAGTTCTTAGCTTTGCCTCAAATTCAATAATTTTCCGTCAATTTCATAATTCTCCCCCCTCTCCCTCTAATCCGTTTTCATTTAAATACATAGAGGGGAAAGAGAAATTATAACTAAATGGATTACAAAATGATATTTTATTACAATTTTGGATTGTTTACATAATCGAAATAAACAATATCAAATTTGGAAGATCTCTGCATCATCAATCAGATGAAATAATTCGAATCTGGCATTACAATTGGAAGAATTTAGAAAACAACCACAACAACAAATATGATAAAATCGTCTTCAAAGAGCTTTTTGTTTCTTTCAATCCAAATCAAATTTTGGAAAAAATTCTCATGGGAAACTGAATGGGTCCGTTCTGCACAAAACCCATGTCTCGTATTTTCAAGATTATTCTTCAATTGCGTGAAGCATCCAACGTAAAACTACCATGTCTTATTCCAATGGATTTTTGAGTTGCAATATTTGATTATAAAATGAAAATCAATTTTGAAATCTGGAAGAGATATTGGAGGCTAAAATCATGAGTGATTTTATTAAAAAATCATTAATAAACCATTATTAGCAAAATCATGCATAATAATCTTCAATTTATTAAAAATAAAGGAGAACAAATATTATTTACCCACAAGAGCATAAATAATTATAAAATGGAATTATATGATAAATTATGATAAATGATGTGATAAATAATGGTAGAAATAGATGAAATATGTGTCAAGAAATGGTAGAAATAATGATAGTTTAGTGGCCCAACACATGTCTAATGCTTTTTTCCGAGAATGTTTTATCAGTGGCCTCAAGGATGAGATCTATGGCCATGCTTTCATGGCTCAACCTCAGAGTTGGGTGGGAGCTACTAAAAGAGTTAAGGAATCACAACATGTTGTCTCTTATCAAACCAAAAAACCCTCTTTTGTTCCTCTCCCTAAACCAGTCATTCCCACTCCTCCCACTCCACTAAAGATATGGAAATTGACCAGGGAAGAAATGGTTGAATGCCAACTTAAGGGCCTTTGTTTTAATTGTGATGAAAAATATTTTCCTGGGCACAAGTGTAAGGAAAAAAATATTTTTATGTCCATCTCTGAGGATGTTTCTGAAGATGATGCCAAGGCTCCCCCTGTGGCCGATTCACCTAAACCACTGACATGAATCCACCTTTCAACCCTCCCGAATTTGAACTCGTCATTTCCTTGAATGCTCTCATTGGAGACACACATTTTCTCTACTCCTCAAACCCTCAAGCTAATTGGTTACATTAAGCATTGAAAGGTCATCATCCTTGTTGACAATGGAAGCACCCACAATTTTATTCATCGCCACATTGCCCAAGAAACTAATTTCTATATCTATGCAGTCAATAATTTTCAAATCATGATTGCTAATGGTGGGTCCATGAAATGTAGGGGGTGTTGTGAAAATGTGTGTCTCCAAATTGGTCAATACCACTTGAAATCTCATATGTTTTCTATCGACATGGGTGTTTTTGACATTATTTTAGGTGTCGAATGTCTAATGAATCTCAGTCCCATTCTCGTGGATTTTAAGAAATAAACCATGCATTTCAACCAGGAGGGCCAACAATATAAGTTCCAAGGAGTCACAACAGGTTCCCCTGAGATCATCAGTTCCCATCGCATGGAAAAGATCCTAARAAAATGTCATTCCAGCATTATTGCACAACTCCATTCCATTCACGCCATTGAGACACCCTCTGTGCCACCAGACCTCCAATCGATCCYCTCCAAACATCAATTTKTTTTTCCACTCCCTAGGGACTTCCTCCTTCCCATGGTGTTCATGATCATTCCATTCCCCTTGTCCCCAACAACCTTCTTCCCAATGATCATCCCTATAGAAAAATTAAATTGAGAAAATTGTTCAYGAATTTCTCACCACAGACGTTATCTATCCTAGTACAATCCCTTATTCTTCTCATGTGTTCATGGTACTTAAGAAAAAATGATCTTGGTGCATGTGTCCTGACTTCTGCACCCTCAACAAACTCACCATCAAAGACAAATTTCTCATTCTTGTCATTGATGATTTCTTGGATGAATTGAATGGTGCTTAGTTCTTTACTAAACTTGATCTTTGTTCTGGCTACCACTATATATGTATGAAAGAGAAAAACATTCCTAAGACTGCATTTAGAACTCATGAGGGGTAATATGAGTTTTTGGTCATGCCCTTTGGCTTGTTTAATGATCCCTCCACTTTCCAAAGCCTCATGAATCATGTATTTTGTCCTTTTCTCTATCATTTTTTCTTAGTTTTCTTTGATGATATTCTCATCTATAGTAAACCTGAAAAACCCATCTTTCTCTTGTTGATCGAGTTCTACATTTACTCTCTCAACACCAACTTTTCTTCAAACAATCTAAATGTGCTTTGGAGCCTCGAAAGTAGAGTAATTGGGTCATATTGTTGGCAAGGAAGGTGTTAGGGTGGATCATACGAAGATTGAAACTATGCAGGATTGGCCTCGCCCAAATACTATCAAAATCTTATGTGGTTTTCTAGGTTTAATAGGCTATTATCACAAGTTTGTTAAGAATTATGGAGATATTTCAAAGCCTCTCACTACTCCCCTTAAAAAAAATTATTTCACTTGGACTCCCACAGCTGATCAGTCCTTTCAAGCCTTGATGGCGACTATGTGCACCACTCTATTTCTGGCCCTTCCTAATTTCACAAATACCTTTTTCCTGGAATGTGATGCTTCTGAGAGAGGAATTGGAGAAGTCCTTATGCAAGATGGTCAAACTTTGACCTTTACCAACAAACAACTATCAGAGTGATATTTGGGGCAATCAATCTATGAAAAGAAAATGTTGGCTATTCTACATGCAGTAGATCTCTGGCGCCCTTATATATTGAGGAAACACTTCCAAATTAAGACAGATCACCAAAGCCTCAAGTATTTTTTGGAGCAATGACCTTCCTCCTTGGAGCAACAAAAATAGGTGACTAAGCTCTTTGGATATGATTATGAGATCATTTACAAGAAAGAAAAAAAAATGCGGTTGCTAATGCTCTTTCCAGAAAATATGAAGATGAAGGGTCCCTTTTTTCCCTCTCCTGCATTGTACTAGATTGGCTCCAAGATGTTCGCTAGGAATGACTACAAGATGCCAAAAATTTCGCATATAATCCAACAATTGCAAGCCAATTCTCCAGTTTCCCCCACGTACTCTTGCCACAATGATGATCTTCACTACAAAGGTCGTGTGTATTTAAGTAAATAATCACAACTTAAATCCACGATGCTTTCTGAGCTTTATGCTACACCCATAGTTGGACACTCAAGGTTTACCAAAACCTATGACTGGGTCAAACGTTCTTTTTTCCTGGGATGGTATGAATCAAGACGTTCACACTTTTGTGGTAAAATGTGATATTTTTCAACACAACATGAGCGAAATAGTCAAAGCTCCTGGAACACTACAATCACTTCTGATTCCGCCCACTATTTAGAGGGACATCTCTATGGATTTTATTGTGGGCTTACCTAAATCGGGAAATAAGTCAGTAATCATGGCGTTCATTGATCGTCTTTCCAAGTATTCTCATTTTTGTGCTCTTCAACACCCCTTTACTGTGTCCACTGTGGCTCGACTTTTCATGGATCATGTCTTCAAGCTTCATGGCATGCATCATTCTATTATTTCTGATCAAGATCCCACTTTCACCATAAATTTTTGGTAAGAACTGTTCATTCTACAGGGCACCCAATTGAATCTCAACACAACCTATTATCCCCATACTGATGGTCAAACTGAAGTTGTCAACAAGTGTTTGGAAACATATTTGAGGTGTGTTGCATCTGAAGGGAAAAATCAGTGGGATCAATTGTTACCACTAGCTTAATGGTGCAAAAACACTTCTTACCATACAACTACTCACATGATTTATTTTGAAGCAGTATATGGAAAAAATCCCCCTTTAGTTCTCTCATACATGGCGGGTTTCTCAAAAGTCAATGTAGTTGACCAAACGCTTACAGTTTGAGAGGCTATTCTCCGTACCCTCAAAGAGAATTTGGTCGTGGCTCATAATCACATGAAGCAACAAGAAGATCAAGGTTGCTCTGAACGTCAATTTGCTGAAGGGGACCAGGTGTTTCTTCGACTGCAACCTTATAAGAAAACTTCACTTAATGTCGACCATTGTCAGAAACTGGAGCCCAAATTTTATGGTCCTTATACAGTTCTCAAGTGAGTGGGACATATGGCCTATCAGTTAGCTTTTCCCATTCATTCTAAGATCCATCCCATTTTTCATGTCTCCTTCTTAAATAAGGTTATTGGAACTAAGCTCCAAACTCAAACCATCCTTCCCGAGTTGGATGAAGAAGGCTCCATCTAGTTGAAGCTACAAGCAGTTTTGGAATAGTGTGAGCGTCGTCTTTGTCAGCACACTGTCAAGGAAGTGTTAGTCCAATGGAAAGATATAAATCCAACAGATGCCACCTCGGAGCCAGCTACCATTATGCATCAATTTCCTCATCTCAAGCCTTGAGGATAAGGTTGTTTTTAAGGGGGAGGGCACGTTAGGGACCTAACCTCCCTAACCCTTCAGGTAGGTAGAATAATATATTTCCATGTAATAAAGGCCAATATTAATAAGGCCTAGGAATAAGGAAGAATACGTCAAATGTAAGAAGACCTAATAGAATCTTTCGCTTCTAGAAGGATCTTCCTCTAGATTGTTCTTTTGGATAGATAGATTTAGTATAAATAAGAGTAGAGGGTGTGAGAAGTTTTGTCTTGAGAATTATTGTAATAGAGCGCTACTCTACTGGAGGTTTCCCCCTCRAAGAGTCAAGTGAACATTGTTCCCTATCAATAAAGGTATTATTCTAGAGTTGTGGTTTCATCTATTGTGTTGTTCCCTTGTTATTCTCTGCAATATTTTTGTTTTCAGCTATTATAATMGATCTCGTACCTTACATAATCATATCACTAATGTGGTGGTGTTTGAGCTTAACTTCACTTACCTGATGAGATACATAAATTTGTGAGTGGCTTGGCCTTCTCATGCCATGAGATCAATTAGAAATAGATAAATACCAACTCAAGATCATCGAAGTTTGGAACAAACTAAAGATGTTTTATGAAGTTCAAGCCATGAATCGTGATGATGCAACCCTACAACATGTAAGTTGAAGCATGAGAGGGAAGAAAATATGAAGACCAGGGGGTATGAATTCAAATTTTCATCACACATAGTCATAGAGTGCACCCACAATGGGTCTTTGGGTATTTGGATTATCTCTGTAGCATTTGCAGTTCTACAGGATGAAAAATGAATACCAAGAAAAAAGTATCAAGATTAGAGAATACTATTCAGGTTATTTGGTACAAAATTACAATGTTGATGTCTTTTTAGAGTGAGGACTGTCATGCATTTTTGTTTGACTGAATCTATTTGAATGAAAATTATCCCTATATATTTGATAAAGCAATTTTTATTTATTATGAAAATTGTGAAATTCTAAATATTAATATATCAATTTGAATAATGTTATTTGATGATTAATAACATAGTAGACATATTAATATTAATGTAGTATTATTAACTTTATATTCACAATAAAATTTGTTCTTGCATTTATGGTAAAAATTAACAAAAATACATATACAAATGGTACTTTAACTAAATTAAAAGAAAAAGATAAGTTATAAAAAAATTAGAGGAGTGCATGTCAAATTTATACAGGATATCAATTACCACTGATACTTCGCGCATTGACTAAGATGCACGCATCAATTAGTCGTATGGATTTTGGATGAACGATGTAGATCATTAAAATTAAGTATATAGTTTATTTAAAATGTTTTAAATTTTTTATTTCTGAATTTGATAAAATAAAAGGCAGTTTTAGTTCGTTTTAAAACATTTCAAGCTTTTGATGGCCTCAAAAACCTTCGAAACCATTGAAACGTTAAAAATCTGTAGCCTTTCAAATCCATTCAAACATTCGAAAACTATATTCTGTTTAACTCAAAACTTTGCTTTAAAAATAATTCATTTTGAATAATTTTTATCCACTACTAAAAAAAGGTGTTTTTTTAGCTTCAAACTTAAAAAAAAAAAAAACAATTTTCAACACAATTTTTATCACTTATAAGTTTTGCTATGCATCTAACTTGCAACTTCTATTTATTATAGAATTTGTAACTTCTACTTTGTATAGTCTTTGTTATAGAATTTATAATTTGTGTTATTTATATTTACATAAAAATTAATATTCAAATTTAAGAAATTATTATTATATTTACGCCAAAAAATATTCTTTTAAGAATTCGTTTCATCTTATCAACCTTTCAACCTTCACCAACAACTATTTAGCTGCTGTGCTAATATATTATATATTATATATTGTAATATATACTTGTTATATATATTATTATTATTAATATACTTTTATTATATTATATAGCATATGGATAATTTTTTTATGTTTTTCAAATTGATAATTTCAAAAATTAACATCATTAATAACCTATAAATATAAAAATTTCAATTATTTAACAATTAAAAATGGACAACAGGGAATTACACCTCACATTTAACCACCGGAGGTTCACAACGAGCACAGCAACAAGCTACGGAATATCGGTCTACTTGTCTTTAAATATGGATACTAAATTTTCCTTCTTTTGTACCAGGCATTTTGTTCGTGCTGTGGAGGTTTTATTTATTTATGGTTTTTTGTTTTTGGTGGCTTTGTTTAGTCGTTTTATTAAATAGTAGTTTTTTTTGGAATACTGTAATATAAATTTACATGAATTATTATATTTTGTTGTTCAAAATCTATTTTTAATGTAAAAATGAATTCAGTATGTTGAAAAAATTCTAAAATACTCCTTATACAAAAATAATCACACAAATCTACAAATCTAACAATTTTTTTTTAAAAAATATTTATAAAAAAAAACATAATTTTACTTTACAAGCGGGTACGGTTCGAATCTCGAAGCCTTGTTGATTTGGAAGATTCGATACAGGTTTTAATGGCCGTTTGTTCTATATATGATATTATCAGCTGCTCGCGTTTGATTGCCACCGTATTTCACGTTAATACGCACACATTCTCCCACCGATTTACCGGTTTCTTTGTCTCGACTGTATCCGCTGTCACTCTGCCTATCACATGATCTCAAGACTGTCTCACGTTGTCTACTCGGCGCCCGGGCCGGCTTCTGCTCGGGCACCGAGGCTGGTGTCAGATGATGATTTCTTTGAGTTAGGGAATCGGGATGGGCGGTATTGCCGCTCATGCCAGTTACCATCGTACTGATGACTCAAGGCCGAGGTGTAAAGGGTGGCTATGGTTAGCATGGTTGTGGTTGCAGTGATAGGGAACTGTCTAACTAATCCATGTGCTTCCCGCTTTGTTTGTGTCAGCAGTGGGATTGCTTCTGGCTGGAGTTTGTGGGTCCCGGATTCCAGTTTCTTGGCTGGCTCCAGTGTTTGCAGTGTGGGGCTAAGCTTAAATTGTATGCCTGCCATAATCTCCAAATATATATGTTTTCCACCTACCTTACATAGTAGTGGGTTCGCTGCTGATTCAATCATCAAACAGACGCGTACAATTTTTTCAAGTGTAAGTGATAGACATATAATTATTATATGGTCCAAAATGTCCATTCATACGTTTCTTTTAACTCCCTGCCATTTTTTTTTAACGTTTCATTGAATGTTTATAATTTAATTAATTTTTGGTTAAAAGTTTTATTTTTTAGGTTTTTGGTAGGAATTAGCGAGAATCCAGCTATGTAAATTTGAATAAAATCTTTATTTTCTGTTATTTAAAATGCCTTTTTAAATGCATAAATAGATTCAGAAAAACCCATAAAACATTAAAATTATACAAACTTAACCACTCAAATCAAACCAAAAAAAATTACAAAAAAAACCTAAAAAAAAAAAAAAACATAAAACATTTAAACTACTCTTATAATTGAAGCACTATTAATTGAAGGATAAGGTTGCCATGTGCGTTTCTGACTGTTCATTTAATTAATTGTTACGCATGTTCCTAAAACGCAAACCAAGCCCTGGTACGGCTCCCGAGTGAAATTAGGTTAAAATAATTGGCATAGCCGCATTATGCATAGGTCTGACGTCGAAATGGTCCCTTTCTAGAAACGGATTGATTGGGAAATTGATACCTTCGCCATGAAGCAAACCTGTCAGCGATATTTAAAGCGGGAAGAGATGGCCGACAGGAGCCATGCCTGCCATCTGCAGTCTTCCACACTATCATTCAAATCCCCTTCCCATGCCAAACTGTTCCTTCTGCCGCCAAATCCTCCCATTCTTTTTATACATAAGACTTCCCCTGCCTTGTCTTAGCTATATGTAGCAAATCCTTCTTTCCGCTGTTCTCGTCATCTCTTTGCTGCCCATCTGGACAATAATAGCAGGAAGATCAGTTCTTCGCTGCAGCTGAACTAAATCCTCTGATCGTTTCTTCCTACCTTTGTGTTCCGTGTTCGGAACTTCGGATCTTTGTGATATCGTTCAAACTTCAATCATGTCTGAGACGCTCAGAAAACGCAGCCGGGAGGCTGAGGCTATGCTGGACTCCATTGACGGCGGGGAGCAGAAACGCTTCCACCTCGAAGAAACAGACCGGTTTCTTCATTTGCTGCAATTAGACAAAACATTATCAGACGATGACGATGAAGAATGCTCTCCCAGTGAGGAGCTCGTGAACCGAGTCATGAGAAGCCTGGAGGAAGAGATTGCGGCAACATGTTCCACTTCTTATCACCCCTTCAACTCTCGTGATAATTCCGCGGCGGACGATATTTCTATCGGCCACGAAGGCCAAACCGGATCTTCGGACTCGGGCGATGATCTGTGTTATCTCCTGGAGGCTTCAGACGACGTGCTCGGCATTCCCCCTAGGCCCGTTCTGGACTTGAAGGACGAAGTCTGTGAGTCTTCCAAGGAAACATCCGATGGCTTATCGGAGAGCACGGATCTTAAATCCCTTGGTGAAAACTGGTACTTCGCGGACGACTTTGAAAACTATCAACAGTTTGCACAGTATGAATATGCCTGGGACGGCAGCCAGCTGCTAGATTATATCAATAAACAGGAAACTGCCGGTAGCATGAAAAATTTAACATCTTCTAAATTAAACTATCGAATCTTTATAAAACGACATTATTGTAATGCCGTTAGATCATTTTTTTTTAATGTCCTGAATGCCTGAGCACCAAAAATAATTTAAAGATTATATCACCGAAAACTTTTGTTGCAAAAGCCTCTATTTATCTTGGCAAAGGTCTGAGGGTTTTTCAAGTTTTCTTCATGAATGGAAAGCGATCCGTAACCATTTTCTTTAAATAAATATCAAGGTTCCACTGGAAATATGGGTGGAAATAAATATCAAGGTTCCAATGAAAAATATTGGTTGAAATAAATATCAAGATGGGTCATTCTATATATATATACGGCCAGGATGATGAGGGTGTCCATGGCCATATACGTCTCTTCGTTCGTTGCTAAGCGATGGCGATAATTGTATTCTGCCCTAAAATATTAACTACAGTTATTTAATCTTAGCTTCAGATAATTTTTAGATGGTCAATTATCATGATTTTGAAAGAGATGAAAAAATATAATTTATATTGTTTTATGCAGCATTTACAGATTAGCATTATCTATGCATATACCTATCAGAAGGATATTATAACTTCTTAAATGTACCGTGTATGATAAGTTTTATTTTCCGATTGCTTAGGGTTCACATAAAGCATATCTATTTTTAACAGATTATGAAGTGGCTCATAATGCCTCATCAAAAAATAAAGGTTCAATTAAGAAACAATATTAAATTTTTATGTAATTATTGATTGGTAAGTCAAGTTCACTGCAAGTAAATATTTTTTTTTAATATTAACAAGGATAGCTGTGAAGCAGCTGGGTCCTGTCTTCATATATTATGTTTATGTGATTGTATTATGATGTTAATATATTATTTTAATTAGTATTTTTTTTTTTTCAAAACACCAAAATCAAATATTATCAATTTTTTAAATGAATTTTAAAAAAGAAAACATAAATATTATCAATTTTTTTAATGAATTTTAAAAAGGACAACATAATGTGTATTGGTAAAAGTTATGTTTCCACTTTTTAAGTAAGAATAATGTGAATATTTTAAAAATGTGTTCTTATAATAATTTTTTTTTTAAATAAGTTTTATTATTATTTTATTATTATTAAGTAAGAATATTATGAATTTTTAAAAATATGTTTTTATAATTATTTCTTTTAAAATAAGTTACAATATTATTTTATTATAAAGAGATTATTATTTTTAAACATATTATAATTTTCTTCTTCCCTATTTATGTTATGTTGTTGTTGGTAACATGACATCATATATATATATATATATATGGATTGTTGACTTAATGTTGAAAGAAATGTGAGATATCTCATTTTACACACAATATTTATAGATTTCACTTCCATAGATTACTTTTTCTATTTTGAAAAATCTCTCCCTTTTATTTTTTCATCCAAAATGAACAATGGAATCTATCTTTTTGGAATATATACTGTACCTAAAATCAAAATCAAACATAAAATTTTATAAACTTTTTTAAGATGTATTTAAAATCAATACAATAAAATTTAGGGTTTTATTAAGTAAATTGCTTCAAACAAATAATCATTCAAAAATAAAAATAAGCTCCAAAATAATTAATTTCCAGCTATCTATATATATATATATATATATATATATATATATATATATATTGCTAACATAAACAATACTTAAATTAATCGAGGTTGAGTAAATAATAATATTTAAGAGGTTCTTAGTTAGTTTTAATTTCAATATAACATAAACATTAATTATATGTGTGTGTGTGTTTTTAATAATATGTAGATGAAAAAGTAAATAAACAAAGAATAAAAAAGAATGTGTGAGGTTTTAGATTTGCATAATCTAAATTCATTGTAAAACATTTGTAATATTTTTTTAAATATGAAAGTTTTTTTCTTTAATAAAGATTTAATAAATTTTTTTGAGTTATCAACAAATTTGTGATATGAAACATATTCATAATGTATTATTTAGAGAAATAAAATTGCAATTCTGAAAATTGTAATACTTTAAAAAATCAATGATAATCTATTCTATTGTATTGGATGTTATAGATTCATATCCATAACTAGAAAACTAAATCTTTCATATATTTTTTACTATAGAGACAACTTGAATGTAATAAAAACTTTGTACAAAGTTGAGAGATTGATAAATTTATAAGGTTAGAAATAAATTTAATAAAATAGC
>JASDQU010104418.1:69536-85435 GCA_032191745.1 Picea mariana | reverse complement strand
CCCTCCCACTATATATCCTCTATTTCTCTCCTATATATACTTCATATCTCTCTCTCTCCTCATTGTTAGTCTCACTCTCACACTCTCTCATTTACCCTCTTTCTCTCTACCCCTCGTTATACCTCCCTCCCTCTCCCTCTCTCTCTTCATCTCACTCTTGACCTCTCTTCTACTCTTGTTTTCTCTCTCCCTCCTCTCCTTCTCTCCCTCTGACCTCTCTCTCTACCCCTCCCTCTCTCTTGAACTCTCTTTTTCTCTTTTTGTCTCTCTCCTGCCCTCCTCTTATCTCTCTCCCCTCCCTCCCTCTCTTTCTCACTGTATCCCTCTCCCCCACTCTCCCCCCTTTGTCTATTTTCATCTATCTACCCCCATTCCATGTATCCCCCCACTTCCTCTCACTCTCTCTTTCTACCCCCCTCTTTGTCTCCCTTTCCCTCACTCTCACACACCCATGATGTTTTCCACTATGTGCTTCCACAATGCAATTTCCCACATCTACGTCACCTCATGATAGAAAAATCTAGTAATCATAATCAAATTTGTTTCTCATGAAAGATGTACTATGATTTTAATGTATTCTCTCCTCCAAATGGTAAAACATAACATAAAGGACAAGAGATCTGAAATTTCTCAACCCCTCATCAATTTGTGTGTTTATGTTTGGTGGTTGTGGTCGGTTAGGGTTTTTTGTGCCCTCGTATGCTTGTGTGGGGTTTTCATTGTCGAGATAGGTTCCATCTTAATAATATTTTCTACAATTTAATAAATAGTTTAAAAAATTAAAAAAACAGTAAAATAATCATGTGCATGTCCATGCATTATTTTATATTCATAATATATTTCCTTTTGCTATTGCGAACACTATGACAATTTGACAGATGAAGAATATATGACAGAAGAAAAAATACTTATACCATCAAGAAGGATGATGAAGCTATACAATTATTTCCATCGAAGGATGAAGACCCTAGAGAAGTGTTTCTAGCATTTGCAAAGTTCCTAAGCATGGTTAAAGAAATTAAGGAACATTATGGTGTTTTTTAGAGAAGACTTGAGTGAGGCATACAACACAATTATGAAGTTGAAAGCTCTTGGAAACATGCAATTTTTTAGGACATGGAATATTTTCTACAGGGGTATGTAGACATTGTGCAAAATGACAATTCCACTGGCTTGTGACCTAAGAGGATAATTGTGGATGACATAGACTTGATTATGCGCATGATGTTGTAATCAATTTGTGTATACGATGAGTTTGATGAAGAGAGTAAAGTTTAATTGATAGGTAGCATAGTTGTTGTCAAAGGTATATTGATTAGGGAAAGTATGAGCTTGTGTATGGTTTCAATATTGATTACACAAAAGAGGGAGGGTTATTATAGAATGCACATATATGTAGTCTAGAATTGAATATGATTATATCCATAAATATATTTCCTTTATCGATTATGGATGATTTGATTGGAAATTTGTGTGGCACCAAATATTTTTTTGAGATAAATATCAACAGTGGGTATCATTAAACTAGAATTAAAGAATGTGGCGAATGGAAAATTGCATTCAATAAAGAAGGACTATGAGTAGTTAGTTAGATGTAATCTAGTATCGCTAGTGTGCCAAGTACAATCGCGGTGTAATAATGCAATTGATGATAATGTTGTTGTTATTACACACTCGTAATTTAGTGGCTATGTATCTAGATGATATTTTGATATACAATGAGAGAAAATATGAACATATAAAATATCTAACATTGATGCTTGAGACCTTGGTTAAAGAGGATTTATGAATTAATTTGAAGAAATGTGAATTATTTAAACAAGAATTAATGTACCTATGGTTTATTGTATACCAAGAAGGTTTGTGCATGGCCTAAACCAAGTAAATGTCATTGATGTTATGGGATCTCGTGATATTTCAAATTTATACATGAAGTTCATCAAGAAATACTATATCATTATCTTAAATATTTTTAGCACACATTTATGAAAAATAAAAAAATTACTAGAGTGGGAGGAAAAGAGGAGAAATCAAGCATAGCTGACATGAGTTGGACATGGTAATAAGATATTGTAGATGCTTGGTGCTCTTCTCCTTTAGATTTTCTCAATGAATTGAAAAATGCAAGGTGCGGTTAGTTCAAATTAGCACAAGTTGCATCCAAAATCCTTTACAAAAGGACACGACAGGAACATGTGCATGTTCCTATGAATGCACTCACATTATTAAGAATGCATAAGCATTCCTAATAATTGTACACATTCCTAGCAACATGCCTATGTGGCATGTTGAGTGGAGGTTTAGGGTTTGATAAACCTCTAACATCATGAATGCATGCACTTTCATAGAAATGTGCACTTGTGTTCCTATGGGTGCATGCTCTTTTTCTCTCCTTGTTACTACTTTATTTTCCACCAACTTCATGCACTCACCCTGTGATATATACTATAATGCAACTGAAATATTATTCTCTCTAAAAATAAGTATTAAATTTGGTAAAAGTCAATAACATATGTCCACGTGGAATGGATATATAGCTTTCACTCCAAAGCACTCTTAACTAAGATGAATGAATTACTCGAGCATATATATAGCAGCTTCATGAACCTAACAAACACGATGATGGCGCACTAATCAAGTTAATTAACACTAATACTATAAACAAAAATGAAAGTTATCCCATAAATTTGAAATCATTTCAATGTTATAATATACTAAACTCCTCATACATAGATATGTATATTATCTAAAATAGCAGTATAATATTCCTCCACGCATAGTATACTTGTAATGATACTATTTTTCATTTCAATACATATACGTGTAAAAATCTCTTAAATAATAGTCTAAATTCATCCGCGTAGTATACTTGTCGTGAGCATGACCACTACTAGGAATTTGAACAAAGGATATTTGAACCTGGAAATTATCTATTATGTATTGTGGGATCTTATCGTAGACTACTTTCATCATTTCCATGCTAGCTACACACTTAAAAAACTAGTATATCATGAAATAGGTGCTTAGAAATCAGATTAGTCTAACTAGAGGGGGCTAACAAATGGTAGGTTAATATCTGGTTTTCCCACATTGTGCAGTTAATTGTATTCTGAGTAGATGAAAGAGAGTATCCAACAAAGAGAGAGGATAGTTCAATATTGAAGAACAATGATATATGAGTGCTCCTTTTCTTCATTCATCATTCTTTCTCATTCATCATTCTTTCTCTTTTGTTTTGTTTTTGAAAAAAATATTAACTTTAGCATACCTATTTATTACAACAAAATACTTGATGTATTTTTTCATCATTAT
The DNA here is from genome assembly GCA_032191745.1 of Picea mariana. Lineage (NCBI taxonomy): Eukaryota > Viridiplantae > Streptophyta > Pinopsida > Pinales > Pinaceae > Picea > Picea mariana. Next base: position 82,123 of record JASDQU010104418.1, on the reverse strand, counting down.
TGTTATTGTAATTTGATATTGATGTTTAATGTTTAGTATTGTCTTCTATATTGATTGTTGAATGTATATAATTTTGAGAAAGACCCAAAGCTGCAAGAAATTCAAAAGTCAAGAAGATATAACTATATGGTATGTACTTGGTTTTTGTTAATGAAATATATTATGCAATTTAGGAAGATGAATGAATTTTGAGCAGAATCATCTTTGTACTTCCCTTATATGTTTTGGACATTACCAATATAATTTAACAAGTGAAGAATAAATAAATCATAAAAAATGAACAATTATACACATACACAGTACACTGTATTTTTATGTGGACACCCAATGTGGGAGAAAACCACGAAATGTTTTTTGTTATATGTCTTTAAGAAGTACATTCATTGGAAACACCAACTTCCTTTGTTCTCCAACTATAACTAGAAGGAGGCTCCAACGTCCTATATTTTCAGGATACAATGTGAGGAGAGCTCCACCTCCTCAATTCTCTGGCTCCAACCAGAAGGAGGCTACAACCCCCTATATTCGTTAGCTACAACCAGAAGGTGGATACAACCACCTATCCTGCCCCGTCCAACCACCCCGAAATATAGGTGCCAAATATCTGATGAAACCACTATCACACTATCACTTTGAAATATGCCACTGTAATCCTATACCAATATGTGCCAACAACATGTAACCAACCTGTGCCAATAAATTATAGTCGACATGTACCAATAACTTGTAATCAACCCATACCAATAAATTGTACCAACATATACCAACATCCTGTACCAATAATATCCTTAATAGATCTATCTGATAACATATATCTCATACCCAATATCACAATAATATAACTCAAACCATGTACAACTATGTCTCTCTAGTCATGTGCCATACATGTGCATACAATCATAATCATGTGTAATATACCCTCACATCAACACGACATCAAACCCTCACTGTTATGCAGCCTCAAAATGTAAAACCAACTTCAGCAACACATCTCAACCCAAAACCCTCAAACATGTAATAATAAATACAAGATATGCCTCAACACTCAACCCAACAAGATGTACCAATGATAAATACCAGACATGCCAACACTTTATTTGTGTAGATCTATCTCATACAATATGTTTCATACAACCAACATCTTCTCTAGGGAAAATCCTCAATCTTGCATAACCATATCTCATGTACACAACAATATACAACCACGCATAAGAATATGACATACCTTTTTGCGCATGTAGATAGATATGTTGTGTCTTATCATTGTTGAACTTCCTGTAGACTCTTCTCAACGTCTGCAAATTGAAACTCACCTCAACCTTCACTTTTGGTAGTGCCTCGTGTGATGTAGGTGATATTTCTAGTGGGGCATTGCGTGACAGGCTCTACTCATCCTGCGGGGGTCCCTTGTGGGATGTCTACTAGGTGACCCGTGAGGATGACCCTAACTAGGGTTTTAACAAACATTTCACACTCCACTGCAACCATGAATTTTTTTTGTCACTATACATTCACATCCTCATACTTGCGTAACTTCAAATTTATCAATGAGTACCCGCAATAAACCTTTCACAATAATAGATATTCAATGTGCTCAATAGGTGCTAATAAAATACCCTTTCTCTCTTATTTATTCTCTCCAAGTAGCCTACTCTAGGGGTTATCTTCTAATTGTTTTACTCAATTTCCTTCTTTTAGGGCTAACTCACGTTTGACTACTTTTCCCACTTGAAACCACTTTATCCAAAAATAGTAAACTCACCAGTTCTAGTTGCAACTAAGTTATTTTTAATTATTTCTTTTTTGCAATAACTTAACTCATGATTAACTCCTAGTGACAACCACTTTGACTAGTAAAATTATTCTAGGAGCTTCTAGAATAAATTGAGTTCTTTGACCTTATAGGGGCTTCTACATAACTCATGAGAGTTCTCCAACTTTACTAATCCATATCTCCTTAACCATGAGGAAGTATGTGATGGACCACATATCAATGGAAATGAGATGATCTGTACTATCCATGTAGAATAATCTCACTTGCATATTCATTGATATTTATGCATTTATACCTCAAACAAACTCGAGTCCCTTAACCACACTGCTGGGTCTACTGAAATTTTCTACCGGACTTGTTTCAAGGGTTGACATCAATGAAAACCATACCAATTAATCAACATAGTAAAAACCTAGAAATGCCCAACATGTTTGTAAAACATAATCAAAGGTTTTATTATAACTTAGATTTGAGTTATAAAGATTTTGGGGTTGTGGTTTATCATATTATAACTATTCGTGTTGTTAATTTTTCAATTGAAAGTTTAAAAAGGGTTGTTGTGCAGAAGAGGTAAATTCTGCCTTGTAATTTGGAAGGTCGCAACTATACTAAGTGACCAAATTAAAATGCACACCCAAGATTCTTTGTAGCTCCACAAATTGTTTTATAAGTTTTAATATGGATTTTAATATATGAAAAATTTACCCATGCCATATAAAGTGCAATTTAAGAACATGATAGGTTTCTTTTGTGCACCAAGAATTGGGATTACATGTAAATTTGAAGTTAAAACGACATTAGAGTAAAATGCATATCCTAGTCTCAATGTTGACCAAATTGAGTGGTTCAACTTGAATAAGGTGTAATTTGTGATTATACATCTGCATATAACCTTCTAGTGTAAGTTTCATACAAACACCTACCTGATGTGCATAAAGGCTAACAATTTCCTTGTAAAATTGAAGGGAAAATTTGTTAAAGTTGGCTATAGCAAGGCGCAAGACCAAAGTTGGATTAGGCTCCATAATTTATTTTTTAAGTTGTAACTTGATGATTACAATAGTTTTATCATGTTTGTATAATTACGAGTGCATTTACACTCCAAAAAGGATGAGTTCTATGCACAAATATTCATGACCTTTTGATGAAATATAGAATGAATATGTCAATATTATAGGGATATTACAAGCTACAAGGTTGTAGAAAAGTTGTAGAAACGATACAGTGCTGAATTTTGTATGATGAGATGATGTATATATAGGAAAATGAGTAAGTATTTCCTTAATATGACATATGTATTCATTAAGAATAAAATGCACACTAAAAAATGGAAATGATTTGTTTTCTGCTTGAAAATAGGGTAAGCGGTGAAATTCATGCCCTTGAGTAAAAAATAAAATCCTTGTGTTAGGATTTGCATGATAACTTCTTGAAATCATAACATTATGGAAATTTATTATTGTTAGATGAATTATGCAAATTATGCACACTATCCTTATGAAATTTCATGAAAATGGAGCATCAAGAAAAAATGCACCTCTTGTTAGGGAAAAAGGCAGTATGTACATATGTGGTTGTGTCTCGAGAAATTGGTGCAGGGTGAAATATATTTTTGTTTTGGGTTACATGCATAAAATAATATGTATTGTTACATATGCAACTCTGAAAATGATTTATAGTGATAGATTATAGAATAATGATTACACAAGTGAGATATTTTGGTTGTGGACTATTGTTGTATATGAAGTTTGAACATACCTTGGAGTGAAAAATACAATCCTTGTGTTACGATTTGCATTATATATTCCTTAAATCACAATTTTATGGGAAATTCATATATTTAGATGAATTACACACATTGTGCACAATATCCATATGAATGTTCACGAAAAAGAGGGCATTGAAGAAAATGCATGCCCTGCTATGGAAAAATGTAGGTTGCATATATGTGGTTGTGTCCCGAGAATTTGGTGTAGGGTGAAATATACATTTTGGTTTGGGGTTACATGTATGAGATAATATATATTTTTTACATATACAACTCCAAAATTCTTTATAGTGATAGATGATGGATTAATGACTCCTCAAGTGAAACACTGTGGTTGTGAATTGTTTTTGTATATGAACATACTCATTAGGGTATTTGTGTAGGTTTGCTTGAATATTAGAGTTTAATACTATGTATGTAAAAAATAATATTTATGTGGGAAGGTTTGTTTTCAGGAAGATTCAAAGAGAGAACGATATTGACATTCGAAATTCATATATGTATGCATGTATATATATATATATATATATATATATATATATATATATATATATATATATATATATATATATATATTGCATCTACTAAGTGCTAGTTATATGTATTTTATCCATATATTGGATTATGGGTGATCATGGTATGAAAATTACCATTGTGGAGGAAATGGGGAAAATGTTGCATTTGTAGCTTGTTTGAATGCACATTTATTGCTTTACAAGACATATTCATACTTGATACATATAGGTTTTGTATTCATTACACAAAATCTAAATCTATGCAATTACCATTATTATATCAAAATGTCAAGTACATGAAACTAACGTTTAACTCAAACATCTTGCAAACAAGATGAAAATGGTAGTGTATATGTCTATAACTCAATCTCGAGTAACTTTTAAAGTATTAGAGGGATTTATATGTGACTATACACAGTCATACATGTCATTAACTGCATAAAATAAACTACATTGTTAATAAACTACCAAAATAATGATATATATTACATCTTTAAATGTGATTACATGAAGTACACAATATATAAACTAGTGCTATTTTGTAACTACCGTAGGATTCTTGGGAGGTTTCGTCAAGCCCTTCTCTTGAGATGAAGAAAAATATGCATAGCCTCTCTTTGTTGTTGTAGAGGCTTTTGATTGTTCTGTATATGCAATAGGCACATGTTGTAATTGTTTCTCTAGATATTTAATTTTTTTTGCATAATTTCCCAATTTCTCTTCCAATCTTATTTTTTATTTTGCTTGTTGTTGCAGGAGCATCGCTAGAAAAGTGTGCGTGGAGGATAGTTCGGTGCACTAGCACGTATTTTGAATAAATTTTGAATTCTGAAGTTCTCATATTAATGTAATATCTGGGAAGGATTTGGATTCATGAGAATCTTTAATGTTTGGAGGCTTAGCCATCGCATAAGATCGATGAGGGAATGTATTTTCCTGTAATATTAAAGATTGCAGTACAGATCTAGAGCTCTCACTCTTATCTGTCTGACTCAAATATTTATTGTAATGAATATTAAGTAGTTGAATGCTTTTAATTTGATAGGATAGCCTAGAGTAGTTGGAGGGAAAGGCTCGAAGAGCCCCTCTTGTAAAAAACTTTGTATTGTTTCCCAATAGAGGTTTTTGTTGTTGTTGTTGTTGTTGTTGTTGTTGTTGGCTCTCTAGTTGTTGATGAGATACTGAATCTATTGTGTATGTTGTAGAGTGTTGAAGAAAAATGTATGAACCCATGTATATGACTGTTGAATGAATATAACAAAGGAGTATTATTCCAAATGTATGGTGTTGTTGTGTCTATCTAGATGAATGAATGGTAGAACTTTTGCTTATTTAAGATTCTTTGTTATTCATTGTTCTTGTGGTTTATGAACACATTTACATGGTTGTATGGATGATTCATTGTAAAGATTGAGTAATTTTCAATCATTTATCTTCTATGAGTGAGTGCAAAGTGTGCATAGTGTCCGCAAGGTGTGCGTGACTGAGTGTGTGGAACTTATTCATGTCAAGGGTGCATAGGCATCCGTAAGGAGTGCATGACTGAGTCTGTTTTGACTCAACGTTTTAGCTGAGATAGTTTAAGTTGGCGTGTAGGAGGAATTATGCTCGGATTCATATTGCTCAAGAGGAACAATCGAGGATAAAAGAACTATTTCAAGGAGTGCAAGTTCATCCTTCCATGGTCAAGATTGAAGGAAGTTTATCTACAAGGAGTGCATGATAGAGTCTCAGACTCATAAGCTTAGGAGGAGTAGTGTGACTTTATTCATAGAGAAGTGGTTGGATAACAGTCATAAAGTGTGTTCAATCATCCACAAAGAAGTCGATTTGTGGAAGAGAACTTGTCGCAAGGCATGCATAGGATGAAAATTCGAATAAGTGTCAAAGAAATCTTTTGGAGGAAAAAATAAAGTCGAGGAAAGAAAATCTCACGAGGGAGAGCGGGGAGAAATCTTCAAAGGGAAGAATCCTTTAGGGTTTCCTAAAATCTATGAACCAGATCCATTCCAAAGGGAGGCGAGATTGTTCCAGCCCATCATATCTAGGAGAATTATGCGAAGGTTGGCCATAATGTGTTTCGGCACTTTGTGGTTCGGGATGTTTGGAGGTGTTGTAAGAGTAGAACCACGAACTAACGAACTCGCGAAGTAATATCAATCATCGGCTACGAAGAGGACACATGGAAGTGGATTAGTAAATCCGAAAGTCGGAGGTCCAGAGGTTTGTGTGTGAGGTGACCAAGAGTTTTGAGAAGTCGCGAAACCTGAAACATAGTTGGGCCGTTAAAATCCAAGGAGACACATGGTAGAGACCTAGAAATTCAGAGGAGAGCGCTTCAGAAAGAAAGAAGTTAGAGATCACAATATATCTTAAGCCTAAAATCACGGGTTGTTCCATGGTCATATCTCATGGTCACTTAGGAGGAAGACACTAGTGCAGCACTAGTACAAATGAATTTTGTGTTAGCAAGAGTGTTGGAGAGAGGAGTCACATGTAGTTTGACCCTGTGGGTAACAGTAAGAGTGACCTGTGCTTCGAGCATTCAGGGACCATTGAGGACCCGCAGAGTCAATCTGACTCAGTATATTGAACGATCCTTGAACGAGAGGTCGAGAAGTCCCTAGGAGGATGGGAGGTCTACGTCAAGTCATATTGGAGCGAGTACAAAATTGATTTTTGCAGAAAGAGGAAACGTATAAGTAGACTGATATCATCGAGTGGTATGAGATACATCATCACAATGCCACCTAGAAGACGTGTAGAGCCACCCATAGAAAATAGAGCTATGGAAAGGGAGATGAGATAACTCAGAGAAAGGATGGATACCATGGAAACAACACAACGAAGAGAACCTGATGCTGGATACGTCAGCGATGCAGAGAATGAAGAAATGGAAGTTGAAGAAGTTGTAGCCGAGGATGCTCCGGAAGAATGCTTGTTGAAAGCGGTTGTCAAGTTGGGAGCTAGAGTGAATATCGACATCCCAATGTATGAAGGTAATTTAGACACTAAAGAATTGCTTGATTGGATACGAGAAATGGATAAGTATTTTGACTATGAATATTTCGATGAGGAGAAGAAGGTGAAACATGATGTCACCAAGTTAAAAGGACATGCAACACTGTGGTGGGATGAACTTCAGGCTGACAGGAGAAACAAGGGAAAACAAAAAATTAATATTTGGGATAGATTGGTAGCCAAACTAAAGGCTAAATTCATACCCAAAGATTACCATATAAACTTATTTAGGAGATTGCAGAACGTGAGACAGAATGGAATGAATGTGAAGGAGTACATAGAGGAGTTCTACAGACTGAACATCAGGGCTAGACAAAAAGAGAGAGACAAGGAAAAATTTTCCAGGTACATAAACAACCTAAGATATGAAATCTAGGATGAAATCAACATGATGACAATTAGAACCATTGAAGATGCTTATCAGATCGTGTTGAAAGCAGAGGAGAAGTTGGATAGAAAACACATTCAATGAGGAAGATGACAAAGTCCAAATAGAGGAAAAGGAATCACCCATGATAAGGCGTAGAAGTCCAAGGGTGAGACAGAAAAACCACAAAGTCACTCTGAAAAGTTCCCAAGGGAGATACACCGGTGGTAGTAATTTTTTTCCTTGAGGAAGAGGAAGAGGTAGAGGAGGAGAAGTAAGATGTTGTGCCTGTGAAAAAATAGGGCACATGTCTTGGGAATGCCCCAAGAGAAAGAAAGAAGGAAGAAAAGCTCACATTTTGGAAGTGCAGAAGTGAAATGTTGAGGCAGAAGGTGTAGAAGACGATAAATATTTGATGATGAACAAGGTTCTTTTGAAGTAAGAGCCGAAGATTGAAAAGCCAATGCAACAGAACAATTTGTTCAGAACAACTTGCAAGACTAAGGATAGAGTTTGCAAGGTAATAATTGACAGTGGGAGCACTGACAACTTAGTATCCATAGATATGGTGGAGAAATTGGAGCTGGAGACGACTCCATGTCTGACGTTGTACAAATTCTTATGGTTGCAGAAGATTCACCAGGTAATAGTAACTAAACAATGTGTTGTTGGATTTAAAATAGGTGGATACAGAGATGAGATTTTCTGTGACGTGATCCCCATGGATGTATGTCATGTTTTTCTGGGAAGACCATGGAAATATGACAGGAATGTCATCCATGATGGGAGAAAAAATACCTATACTTTGGAAAAGAATGGTAGGACACACATGTTTCTGCCAATTGAGGAGAAGAAATTAAAGGAGGAATCTAGCACGAGCATACTTCTCATGAGTGTGAAGGAACTCCTTAGTGAAGTCAAGAAGGAATAGGAGATGGATTTTTCTATAGTGAGGAAGCCGAGAGTTACCTTACAAATACTTCAATGGAATATTTTCCTAAGGAAATTTAGGAATTGTTAGAGAATTTCGCTAACATAGTAGTGGATGAGTTGCCAAGCTCATTGACACCTATCAGAAGTATCAACCATCACATTGATTTGATACCAGAAGAAAGACTTCTAAACTAATCCATGTACAGGTTGACACCTCAAGAGAATGAGGATGTGAAAAGGTAGGTTCAAGATCTGTTAGACAAAGGATTGGTTAGAAAAATCTTGAGTATGTGTGCAGTGCCAACTGTATTGAGTCTGAAGAAGGATGGAGGGTGGAGAATGTGTACAGACTCAAGGAATATAAACAAGATCACCATCTGATACATATTTCTGTTGCCAAGGATGGATGACTTGATGGATTGTTTGAGTGGAGCGAACTATCTTTCAAAGATAGATTTGAAGAATGGATATCACCAGATAAGGATGAGAGAAGGTGATGAGTGGAAAACAACATTCAATACAAATGAGGGATTGTATGAATGTCTTGTTATGTCGTTTGGTTTAACAAATTCCCTGAGTACTTTTATGAGACTGATGAATGAAGTGTTAAAAAATTTCATTGGCAAGTTTGTGATTGTATATATGGATGATATACTAGTTTTTAGCAAGAATAAAGAAGAGAATTTGAGACATTTAACATTGGTGATGAGAAGGTTGCAGCAAGAGAAGTTGTTGATTAATTTGAAAAAGTCCTCTTTCATGTAGACATAACTCATATATTTGGGTTTTTTGATTTCTTCAAATGAATGGAAGATGGATCCCGAAAAGGTGAAATCAATCAGAGAATGGCCGTCACCAAGGAATATCTTCGAGGTGATAAGCTTCCATGGATTAACAAATTTATATCGGAAGTTCATCAAAAATTTTAGCGAGATTAGTGATCAAATGATGGATACAGTGAAGAAAAGACACAAGTCTTTCAAATGGATAGAAGAGGCTGAGAAGAGCTTCAATATATTGAAGGAGAAGATAACTGAACAACTGATTCTGGTTTTACCAGATTTCGGGAAGACATTTCAAGTGAGATGTGACATGAGTGGAGTTGCAATTGGACCGGTCTTGAGCCAAGATAATAGACATGTTTCATATTTCAGCAAGAAGTTGAACGATACTAAGAAGAAGTACTCCACATACAATAATGAGTTTTATGTCATAATTCAAGCTTTGAAGAAATGGAGACACTATCTTGTACCAAAGGAGTTTGTTTTGTATATTGATAATCAAGCTTTGCAATTCATAACTAGAGAGGAGAAATTAAACCAGAGACACTCTATGTTGATAGAGTTTATGCAAAATTTCACTTTTGTTACTAAACATATTTCTAGTAATGCTACCAAGGTTGTTGATGCATTGAGTAGGAGAAGTTTGATTCTGCATAAATTTCAAGACAAAACCTTGGGGTTTGAACACCTTAAGGAAATGTATCGTGATGATCCAGATTTCAGAGAGGCATATGAAGCATGCACAAATATTGTGCTCAGAGAAAAAAGCCAATGGGATGAATATTTGATTCAAGATAGATTGTTGTTCAAAGGTTTCCAGCTGTGCATACCAAAATTATCGATGAGGGAAAACCTGTTGAAGGAGAAACATAGCAGAGGTCTATCCAGACATTTCAACCATGACAAAATGTTTCTACAGTTGAACGGTTTGTATTATTGGCCAGGTATGAAGGCATCGGTAAAGAGGTTTGTGAATAGATGTAAGATTTGTCAGTATGCAAAGGGGATGAGACAAAACACTGGGTTGTATCAACCATTTCCTATTCCAGAGAGGCCTTGGGGTGCAATAAGTATGGATTTCGTGTTGGGATTGCCAAGAACAAAAAGAGGAAGTGATTCCATATTTGTGGTAGTTGACAGATTTTTGAACATGGCACACTTTATCCCATTCCAGAAGACGATTGATGCAACACACGTTGCAAATTTGTTTTTCAAAGAGATTGTGAGGCTCCATGGATTGCCTAGGATTATTGTTTCAGACAAGGACACCAAGTTTGTTGGTAATTTTTAGAGAATGTTGTGGAAGAAGCTGGGGACAAAGCTATCTTTTAGTTTTGCATATCACCTACAAACAGATGGACATACTGAAGTGGTGAATCGAAGTTTAGGAGATTTGCTGAGAACTTTGGTTACTGAACATCATAGTCCGTGGGATCAAATTCTAGCACAAGAAAAGTTTACATATAATGACTCGGTGAATAGAAGCAACATAAAGAGTACATTTCAAATATTGTATGGAATGAATCTGAGGGGAGTTTCAGAGTTAATAGACATGGAGAAAAATGAATTTATGAGCGATGGAGCTGAAGACTTCATTGCATAAATGCATAAGATCCATGATCAAATTAAGAAACAGTTGCAGGACAACAATAATGAGTATAAGCACAGAGTTGATCAACACAGGAGGCAAATTCCATTTGAATTTGGAGATCAAGTTATAGCACATTTAAGAAAGGAGAGGTTTCTAAGGGGAACATACAATAAGATGAAGCTGAATAAGATAGGACCGTGCAAAATATTGAGAAGATTTGGTGAGAATTCTTATGAAACATAACTGCCAGAGAATGTGGGTATATCACCCATATTCAACATTGCATACATGTATCCTTACGGTGGAGTGGAACCAGATGATCAAAAGATCAGAAGAAGATCCAGTGGAAACAACAGATGCATGTAGCAGAGAATCTGTAAATGGAGAATATCGTGGATCGACAGATTGGCAAGAAGACCTGAAGGACAACGTATTTTGAGTATTTAGTAAAGTGGAAAGCATGCCCAATAGAAGATGTCAGTTGGGTCAGTGAAGCAGACATCTAGAAGCATGGAAGGTCAGTGCAGGAGATAATGGACAAGAGTCCATGAATTTTTCAGCTAGAGGAGTATGATGCAGGAGCATCACTAGCAAAGCGTGTGTGGAGGACAGTTGGGCACACTAGCACGTATTTTGAAGAAATTTTGAATTCCAAATTTTTCATATTAATGTAATATCTGGGAGATATTTTGATTCATGAGAATATTTGATGTTTGGAGACTGAGCCATCACATAAGATCGATGAGCAGACATATTTTGATTTAATAATAAAGATTGCAGTATAGATTTGAAGCTCTCTCTCTTATCTGTCTGAATCGAATATTTATTGTAATAAATATTAAGTAGTTGAATTATTTTAATTCGATAGGATATACTAGAGTAGTTGAAGGGAAAGGCTCAAAGAGCCCCACTTGTAAAAAGCTTTGTATTGTTTCCCAGTAGAGGTTGTTGTTGTTGTTGTTGGGTCTCTAGTTGTTGATGAGCTATTGAATCTATTGTATATGTTGTAGAGTTTTGAAGAACAATGTATGAACCCATGTATATGACTATTTAATGAATATAACAAAGGAGTATTGTTCCAAATGTATGGTGTTGTTGTGTCTATCTAGATGAATGAATGTTAGAAATTTTTCTTATTTGAGATTCCCTGTTATTCATTGTTCTTATGGTTTATAAACGCATTTACATGGTTGAATGTATGATTTGTTATAAATATTGGATAATTTTTAATCATTTCTCTTCTATGAGCCTGTGCAAGGTGTGCATAGTGTCCGCAAGGTGTGCATGACCGGGTCTGTTTTGACTCGAAGCTTAGAAGAGGTAGCGTGGAACTTATGTTTTCCAAGGGTGCATTGGCATTCACAAGAAGTGTGTGACCAAGTCTGTTTTGACTCAGAGGTTCAACTGGGATAGTTGAAGTTGGCGTGTAGGAGGAATTACACTCAGATTCATATTGTTCAGGAGGAACAATAGAGTGTAAAAAAATTGTTGCAAGGAGTGCAAGTTCATCCTTCAATGGTCAAGATTGAAGGAAGTTTATCCACAAGGAGTGCGTGTGTAGCACACCTTTTCAGCTACCATGGCTTAATCACTCTTAAAAGGAAACTTTAACACCATAATTAACAATCAATAGCATTTCATACTAATTCATATATACAACGAAAGTCATGATAACATAAGCAGTAGAGTCATGCAAAACATGATTAAAACATAATCAAATACTTATCTTTTAACAATGGTAGAATCCACCAACCAAGTTCAGACCTTCCACGAACCTCCCAGCCTTAGACCACACTGCTCATCAGCTCAGTAGTGGGTCACCCCCGAGCTGGGACT
>JASDQU010104418.1:41390-69486 GCA_032191745.1 Picea mariana | reverse complement strand
TCTCTATTTTCATCTATCTACCCCCATTCCATGTATCCCCCCGCTTCCTCTCACTCTCTCTTTTTACCCCCCTCTTTGTCTCCCTTTCCCTCACTCTCACACACCCATGATGTTGTCCACTTTGCGCTTCTACAATGTTATTTCCCACATCTACGTCACCTCATGATAGAAAAATCTAGTAATCATAATCAAATCCATTCCTCAGGAAAGTTGTACTATGATTTTAATGTATTTTCTCCTCCAAATGGTAAAACATAACATAAAGGACAAGAGATCTGAAATTTCTCAACCCCTCATCAATTTGTGTGTTTATGTTTGGTGGTTGTGGTCGGTTAGGGTTTTTGGTGCCCTTGTGTGCTTGTCTGGGGTTTTCATTGTCGAGATAGGTTCCATCTTAATAATATTTTCTACAATTTGATAAATAGTTTAAGAAATAAAAACAGCAGTAAAATAATCATGTGCACATCCATGCATTATTTTATATTCATAATATATTTCCTTTTTCTATTGTGAACACTATGACAATTTGACAAATGCAGAATATATGATAGAAGAAAAAATACTTATACCATCAAGAAGGATGATGAAGCTATACAATTATTTTCATCAAAGGATGAAGACCCTAGAGAAGTGTTTCTAGCATTTGCAAAGTTCCTAAGCATGGTTAAAGAAATTAAGGAACATTATGGTTTTTTTTAGAGAAGACTTGAGTGAAGCATACAACACAATTATGAAGTTGAAAGCTATTGAAAACATGCAATTTTTTAGGACATGGAATATTTGCTAAAGGGGTATGTAGACATTGTGCAAAATGACAATTCCATTGGCTTGTCACCTAAGAGGATAATTGTGCATGACATAGACTTGATTATGCGCATAATGTTGTAATCAATTTGTGTATAAGATGAGTTTGATGAAGAGAGTAAAGTTTAATTGATAGGTAGCATAGTTGTTGATTGATTAGGGAAAGTATGAGCTTGTGTATGGTTTCAATATTGATTACACAAAAGAAGGAGGGTTATTATAGAATGAATATATATGTAGTCTAGGATTGAATAAGATTACATCCATAAATATATTTCCTTTATCGATTATGGATGATTTGATTGGAAATTTGTGTGGCACCAAATATTTTTTTGAGATAAATATCAACAGTGGGTATCATTAAACTAGAATTAAAGAAAGTGGTGAATGGAAAATTGCATTCAATAAATAAGGACTATGAGTAGTTAGTTATGTAATCTAGTATGGCTAGTGTGCCAAGTACAATCTTGGTGTAATAATGCAATTGATGATAATGTTGTTGTTATTACACGTGCGTAATTTAGTGGCTATGTATCTAGATGATATTTTGATATACAATGAGAGAAAATATGAACATATAAAATATCTAACATTGATGTTTGAGACCTTGGTTAAAGAGGATTTATGAATTAATTTGAAGAAATGTGAATTATTTAAACAAGAATTAGTGTACCTATGGTTTATTGTATACCAAGAAGGTTTGTGCATGGTCTAAACCAGGTAAATGTCATTGATGTCATGGGATCTCATGATATTTCAAATTTATACATGACGTTCATGAAGAAATACTATATCATTATCTTAAATATTTTTAGCACACATTTATGAAAAATAAAAAAAATTACTAGAGTGGGAGGAAAAGAAGAGAAATCAAGCATAGCTGACATGAGTTGGACATGGTATATGAGTTGGACATGGTATTAATATATTGTAGATGCTTGGTGCTCTGCTCCTTTAGATTTTCTCAATGAATTGAAAAACACAAGGCGCGGTTAGTTCAAATTAGCACAAGTTGCGCCCAAAATCCTTTACAAAAGGGCACGATAGGAACACGTGCATGTTCCTATGAATGCACACGCATTATTAAGAATGCATAAGAATTCCTAATAACTGTATGCATTCCTAGCAACATGCCTATGTGGCATGTTGAGTGGAGGTTCAGGGTTTGATGAACCTCTAACATCATGAATGCATGCACTTTCATAGAAATGTTCACGCGTTCCTATGGGTGGAAATTCTTTTTCTCACCCTGTTACTACTTTATTTTCCACCAACTTCATGCACTCACCCTGTGATATATACTATAATGCAAGTGAAATATTATTCTCTCTAAAAATAAGTATTAAGTTTGGTAAAAGTCAATGACCTATGTCCACGTGGAATGGATATATAGCTTTCACTCCAAAGCACTCTTACCCAAGATGAATGAATTACTCGAGCATATATATAGTAGCTTCATGAACCTAACAAACACGATGATGGCGCACTAATCAAGTTAATTAACACTAATACTATAAAAAAAATGAAAGTTATCCCATAAATTTGAAATGATTTCAATGTTATAATATACTAAACTCCTCATACATAGATATGTATAATATCTAAAATAGCAGTATAATATTACTCCATGCATAGTATACTTGTAATGATCACGTCCACTATTTTTCATTTCAATACATATACGTGTAAAAATCTCTGAAATAGTAGTCTAAATTCCTCCGCGTAGTATACTTGTCGTGAGCATGACCACTACTAGGAATTTGAACGAAGGATATTTGAACCTGGAAATTATCTATTAGGTATTGTGGGATCTTATCGTAGACTACTTTCATCATTTCCATGCTATCTACACACTTAAAAAACTAGTATATCATGAAATAGGTGCTTAGAAATCAGATTAGTCTAACTAGAGGGGGCTAATAAATGGTAGGTTCATATCTGGTTTTCCCACATTGTGCAGTTAATTGTATTCTGAGTGGATGAAAGAGAGTATCCAACAAAGAGAGAGGATAGGTCAATATTGAATCACAATGGTATATGAGTGCTCCTTTTCTTCATTCATCATGCTTTATCTTTTGTTTTGTTTTGTTTTTAAAAAAATATTAACTTTCGCATACCTATTTATTACAACGAAATACTTGATGTATCTTTTCATCATTGTTGTTATTGTAATTTGATATTGATGTTTAATGTTTATTATTGTCTTCTATATTGAATGCTGGATGTACATAATTTTGAGAAAGACCCAAAGTTGCAAGAAATTCAAAAGTCGAGAAGATATAACTATATGGTATGTATTTGGTTTTTGTTAATGAAATATATTATGCGATTTAGGAAGATGACTGAATTTTGAGATCATCTTTGTACTTCCCTTATATGTTTTGGATATTATCAATATAATTCAACAAGTGAAGAATAAATAAACCATAAACAATGAACAATTATACACATACGTAGTACACTAGTATTTTTACGTGGAAACTCAATGTGGGAGAAAACCACGAAATGATTTTTGTTATATGCCTTTAAGAAGTACATTCATTGCAAGCACCAACTTCCTCCGTTCTCCAACTATAACTAGAAGGAGGCTCCAACGTCCTATATTTTCAAGATGCAACCTGAGGGAAAATCCAACTCCCCAATTCTCTAGCTCCAACCAGAAGGAGGCTACAAACCCCTATATTCTTCGGCTACAACCAGAAGGTGGATACAACCACTTATCCTTTCCCCGTCCAACCATCCTGAAATATAAGTGCCAAATATCTGATGAAATGACTATCACACTGTCACTTTGAAATATGTCACTGTAAACCTATACCAATATGTGCCAACAACATGTAACCAACCTGTGCCAATAAATTATAGTCGGCATGTACCAATAACTTGTAATCAACCCATACCAATAAATTGTACCAACATCGTGTACCGATAATATCCTTAATAGATCATATCTGATAACATAGATCTCATACCCAATATCACAAGAATATAACTCAAACCATGTACAACTATGTCTCTCTAGTCATGTGCCATACATGTGCATACAATCATAATCATGTGTAATATACCCTCACATCAACACAACATCAAACCCTCACTGTTATGCAGCCTCAAAATGTAAAAACAACTTCAGCAACACATCTCAACCAAAAACTTTCAAACATGTACTAATAAATACAAGATATGCCTCAACACTCAACCCAACAAGATGTACCAATGATAAATACCAGACATGCCAACATTGTATTTGTGTAGATCTAACTCATACAATATGTGCCATACAACCAACATCCTCTCTAGGGAAAATCCTCAATCTCGTATAACCATATCTCATGTACACAACAATATACAACTACGCATAAGAATATGACATACCTTTTTGTGTATGTAGATAGATATGTTGTGTCTGATCACTGTTGAACTTCCTGTAGACTCTTCTCAACCTCTGCAACCTAAAACTCACCTCAACCTTCACTTCTGGTAGTGCCTCGTATGACGAAGGTGATATTTCTAGTGGGGCATTGCGTGACAGGCTCTACTCATCCTACGGGGGTGCCTTGTAGGACGTCTACTAGGTGACCCCTGGGGATGACCCTAACTAGGGTTTTAACAAACTTTTCACACTCCATTGTAGCCATGAAATTTTTTCATCACTATACATTCACATCCTTATACTTGTGTAACTTCAAATGTATCAATGAGTACCCACAATAAACCTTTCACAATAATAGATATTCAATGTGCTCAATAGGTGCTAATAAAATACCCTTTCTCTCGTATTTATCCTCTCCAAGTAGCCTCCTCTAGGGGTTATCTTCTAATTGTTTTACCCAATTTCCTTCTTTTAGGGCTTACCCACGTTTGACTACTTTTCCCACTTGAAACCACTTTATCCAAAAATAGTAAACTCACCACTTCTAGTTGCAACTAAGTTATTTTTAATTATTTCTTTTTTGCAATAACTTAACTCATGATTAAATCCTAGTGACAACCACTTTGACTAGTAAAATTATTCTAGTAGTTTCTAGAACAAATTGAGTTCTTTGACCTTATAGGGGCTTCTACATAACTCATGAGGGTTCTCCAACTTTACTAATCCATATCTCCTCAACCATGAGGAAGTATGTGATGGACCACATATCAATTGAAATGACATGACGTGTATTATCCGTCTAGAATAATCTCACTTGCATATTCACTGATCTTTATGCATTTATACCTCAAACAAAATCGGGTCCCTTAACCACACCGTTGGGTCTACCAAAATTTTCTACCGGACTTGTTTCAAGGGTTGACATCAATGAAAATCAAACCAATTAATCAACATAGTAAAAACCTAGAAATGCCCAACATGTTTGTAAAACATAATCAAAGTTTTTATTATAAGTTAGATTTGAGTTATAAAGATCTTGGGGTTGTGGTTTATCATATTATACCTATTTGTGTTGTTAATTTTTCAATTGAAAGTTTAAAAAGGGTTGTTGTGCAGAAGAGGTAAATTCTGCCTTGTAATTTGGAAGGTCACAACTATACTAAGTGACCAAATTAAAATGCACACCCAAGATTCTTTGTAGCTCCAGAAATTGTTTTATAAGTTTTAATATGGATTTCAATATATGAAAAATTTACCCATGCCATATAAAGTGCAATTTAAGAACATGATAGGTTTCTTTCGTGCACCTAGAATTGGGATTACATGTAAATTTGAAGTTAAAACGACATTAGAGTAAAATGCACATCCTAGTCTAATCCATATAACCTTGAATAAATTACACACATTATGCACAATATCCATATGAATGTTCATGAAAAAGAGGGCATTGAAGAAAATGCATGCCCTGCTATGGCAAAATGTAGGTTGTATATATGTTATTGTGTCCCGAGAATTTAGTGTAGGGTGAAATATACATTTTGGTTTGGGGTTATATGCATGAGATAATATATATTTTTTACATATACAACTCCAAAATTCTTTATAGTGATAGATGATGGATTAATGACTCCTCAAGTGAAACACCATGGTTGTGAATTATTGTTGTATATGAACATACTCAGTAGGGTATTTGTGCAGGTTTGCTTGAATATTAGGGTTTAATACTATGTATGTAAACAATAATATTTATGTGGGAAGGTTTGTTATCAGGAAGATTCAAAGAGACCATGGTATTGATATTGGAAATTCATATATGTATGCATGTATATAAATATGCAATCTTTGGAAGTTATATATATATATATATATATATATATATANTGCATCTACTAAGTGCTAGTTATATTTATTTTATCCATATATTGGATTATGGGTGGTCATGGTATGAAAATTACCATTGTGGAGGAAATGGGGGAAATGTTGCATTTGTAGCTTGTGTCTGTATTGTAGTTTGAATGCACATTTATTTCTTCACAAGCCATATTCATACTTGATACATATAAGTTTTGTATTCATTACACAAAATCTAAATCTATTCAATTACCATTATTATATCAAAATGTCAACTACATGAAACTAATGTTTAACTCAAACATCTTGCAAACAGGATGAAAATGGTGGTGTATATGTGTATAACTCAATCTCGAGTAAATTTTAAAGTATTAGAGCGATTTATATGTGACTATACACACTCATACATGTCATTAACTGCATAAAATAAACTACATTGTTAATAAACTACCAAAATAATGATATATGTTACATCTTTAAATGTAATTACATGAAGTACACAATATATAAACTAGTGCTATTTTGTAACTACCTTCGGATTCTTGGTAGCTTTCGTCAAGCCCTTCTCTTGAGATGAAGAAAAATATGCAGAGCCTCTCTTTGTTGTTGTAGAGGCTTCTGATTATTCTGTATATGAAATATGCACATGTTGTAATTGTTTCTCTAGATATTTAATTTTCTTTGCATAATTTTGCAATTTCTCTTCCAATTTTATTTTTTCTTTTTCTTGTTGATGCAAGAGCATCGCTAGAAAAGCACGTGTGGAGGACAAGTGGGTGCACTAGCTTGAATTTTGAATAAATTTTGAATTCTGAAGTTCTCATATTAATGTAATATCTTGGAAGGATTTTGATTCATGAGAATCTTTAATGTTTGGAAGATGAGCCATTGCATAAGATTGATGAGGGAATGTATTTTCATTTAATATTAAAGATTGCAGTACAGATCTGGAGCTCTCACTCTTATCTGTTTGACTCAAATATTTATTGTAATGAATATTAAGTAGTTGAATGCTTTTAATTTGATAGGATAGCCTAGAGTAGTTGGAGGGAAAGGATCGAAGAGCCCCTCTTGTAAAAAGCTTTGTATTGTTCCCCAATAGAGGTTTTGGTTGTTGTTTTTGTTGTTCGCTCTCTAGTTTTTTATGAGCTACTGAATCTATTGTGTATGTTGTAGAGTGTTGAAGAACAATGTATGAACCCATGTATATGATTGTTGAATAAATATAACAGAGGAGTATTGTTCCAAATGTATGGTGTTGTTGTGTCTATCTAGATGAATGAATGGTAGAACTTTTTCTTATTTGAGATTCTCTGTTATTCATTGTTCTTGTGGTTTATGAACACATTTACATGGTTGTATGTATGATTCATTGTAAAGATTGAATAATTTTCAATCGTTTCTCTTCTATGAGCGAGTGCAAGGTGTGCATAGTGTCCAGAAGGTGTGTGTGACTGAGTGTGTTTTGACTCGAAGCTTAGAAAAGGTAGTGTGGAACTTATGCATGCCAAGGGTGCATAGGAATTCACAAGGAGTGCATGACTGATTCTGTTTTGACTCAAAGTTTTAGTTGGGATAGTTGAAGTTGGCGTGTAGGAGGAATTACACTCGGAGTCATATTGCTCAGGAGGAACAATCGAGCGTAAAAGAACTGTTGCAAGGAGTGCAAGTTCATCCTTCCATGGTCAAGATTGAAGGAAGTTTATCCACAAGGAGTGCATGATAGAGTCTCATACTCATAATATTAGGAGGAGTAGTGTGACTTTAGTCATAAAGAAGTGGTTGGAGAACAGTCACAAAGTGTGCGCAATCATCCACAAAGAAGTCAAGTTGTGGAAGAGAACCTGTTGCAAGGCATGCACAGGCTGAAAATTTGAATAAGTGTCGAAGAAAGATTTCAGAGGAAAGAAAATCTCACGAGGGAGAGTGAGGAGAAATCTTCAAAGGGAAGAATCCTTTAGGGTTTCCCAAAATATACGAACTAGATCCGTTCCAGAGGGAGGCGAGATTGTTCCAGCTCGTCATATCTGGGAGAATTACACGAAGGTTGGCCATAAAGTGTTTCGGCACTTCGTGGTTCAGGATGTTTGGAGGTGTTGTAAGAGCAGAGCCACGAACTCTCGAAGTCACGAAGTAATATCAATCGTCGGCTATGAAGAGGACACATGGCAATGGATTAGTAAATCTGGAAGTCGGAGGTCCAGAGGTTTGTGTGTGTGGTGAAAATGAGTTTTGTGAAGTCGCGAAACCTGAAACATAGTTGGGCCGTCAAAATCCAAGGAGACACATGGTAGAGATCCAAAAATTCGGAGGAGAGCACTTCAAAAAGAAATGAAGTCAGAGATCAAGACATCTCTGAAGCCCAAAATCGCGGGTTGTTCCATGGTCATATCTCGTGGTCACTTAGGAGGAAGAGACTAGTGCAGGGCTAGTACTCACGAATTGTGTGTTAGCAAGAGCGTTGGAGAGAGGAGTCATGTGTAGTTTGACCCTATGGGTAACAGTAAAAGCGACCTATGCTTAGAGCATTCAGGGACCATTGAGGACCCAAAGAGTCGATCCTACTCAGTATCTTGAACGATCCTTGAACGAGAGGTTGAGCAGTCCCTAGGAGGAAGGGGGCTCTGCGTCAAGTGGTATCAGAGTGAGCACAGAATTGATTTCTGCAGAAAGAGGAAACGTAGAAGTAGACTGATATCATTGAGTGGTATGAGATACATCATCACAATGCCACCTAGAAGACATGTAGAGCCACCCATATAAAATAGAGCTATGGAAAGGGAGATGACAGAACTCAGAGCAAGGTTGGATGCCATGGAAACAATACAACGAAGAGCACCTGATGTTGGAGATGTCAGCGATGCAGAGAATGAAGAAGTGGAAGTTGAAAAAGTCTTAGCTGAGGATGCTGCAGAAGAATGCTTGCTGAAAGTGGTTGTCAAGTTGGGAGCTAGAGTGAAGATTGACATCCCAATGTATGAAGGTAATTTAGACACTGAAGAATTGCTTGATTGGATATGAGCAATGGATAAGTATTTCGACTATGAATATGTTGATGAGGAGAAGAAGGTGAAACATGATGTCACCAAGTTAAAAGGACCTGTGACACTGTGGTGGGATGAACTTCAGGCTGACAGGAGAAACAAGGGAAAACAAAATATTAAGATTTGGGATAGATTGGTAGCCAAGCTAAAGGCTAAATTCATACCCAAATATTACCATATAAACCTTTTTAGGAGATTGAAGAACGTGAGATAGAAGGGAATGAATGTGAAGGAGTACACAGAGGAGTTCTACAGACTGAACATCAGGGCTGGACAAAAAGAGAGAGACGAGGAAAAATTTTCCAGGTACATCAACAACCTAAGATATGAAATACAGGATGAAATCAACATGATGATAGTTAGAACCATTGAAGATGCTTATCAAATCGCGCTGAAAGAAGAGGAGAAGTTGGATAGAAAACAGATTCAACGAGGAAGAGGACAAAGTCCAAATAGAGGAAAAGGAATCACCCATGATAAGGTGCAGAAGTCCAAGGGTGAGATAGAAAAACCACATAGTCACTCTGAAAGAGGAGGAAGTTCCCAAGGGAGATAGTCCGGTGGTAGTAATTGTTTTCCTTGAGGAAGAGGAAGAGGCAGAGGAGGAGAAGTAAGATGTTATTCCTGTATAAAAATAGGGCACATGTCTTGGGAATGTCCCAAGATAAAGAAAGAAGGAAGAAAAGCTCACATTTTGGAAGCGCAGAAGTGAAATGTTGAGGCAGAAGGTGCAGAAGATGAGAAATATTTGATGATGAAGAAGGTTCTTTTGAAGCAAGAGCCGGATATTGAAAAGCCAGTGCAGCGAAAAAATTTGTTCAGAACAACTTGCAAGACTAAGGATAGAGTTTGCAAGGTAATAATTGACAGTGGGAGCACTGCCAACTTAGTATCCACAGATATGGTGGAGAAATTGGAGCTGGAGACAACTACATATCCAATGTTGTACAAATTCTCATGGTTGCAGAAGATTCACCAAGTAACAGTAACTAAACAATGTGTTGTTGGATTTAAAATAGGTGGATACAGAGATGAGATGAGAGTTTTTGTGACGTGATTCCCATGGATGTATGTCATGTTTTTTTGGGAAGGCCATGGCAATATGACAGGAATGTCATCCATGATGGGAGAAAAAATACCTATACTTTGGAAAATAATGGTAGGACACACATGTTTCTGCCAATTGAGGAGAAGAAAGTAAAAGAGGAAGCTAGCATGAGCATACTTCTCATGAGTGGGAAGGAACTCCTGAGTGAAGTCAAGAAGGAACAGGAGATGGAGTTTTCTATAGTGAGGAAGTTGAGATTTACCTTACAAGTACTTCAATGGAATATTTTCCTAAGGAAATTCAGGAATTGTTAGAGAATTTTGCTAACATAGTAGTGGATGAGTTGCCAAGCTCATTGATACCTATCAGAAGTATCAACCATCACATTGATTTGATACCAGGAGAAAGAATTCTAAACTAAGTCGTGTACAGGTTGACACCTCAAGAGAATGAGGATGCGAAGAGGCAGGTTCATGATCTGTTAGACAAAGGATTGGTTAGAGAAATATTAAGTATGTGTGGACTGCCAACTGTATTGAGTCTGAAGAAGGATGGAGGGTGGAGAATGTGTACAGACTCAAGGGATATAAACAAGATCACCATCTGGTACATATTTCCATTGCCAAGGATGGGTGACTTGATGGATTGTTTGAGTGGAGCAAACTATCTTTCAAAGATAGATTTGAAAAGTGGATATCACCAGATAAGGATGAGAGAAGGTGATGAGTGGAAAACAACATTCAAGACAAATGAGGGATTGTGTGAATGTCTTGTTATGTCATTTGGTTTAAAAAATTCCCTGAGTACTTTTATGAGACTGATTAACGAAGTATTAAAAGATTTCATTGGCAAGTTTGTGATTGTATATATGGATGATATACCGGTCTTTAGCAAGAATAAAGAAGAGAATTTGAGACATTTAACATTGGTGATGAGAAGGTTGCAGCAAGAGAAGCTGTTGATTAATTTGAAAAAGTCCTCTTTCATGCAGACATAACTCATATATTTGGGTTTTTTGATTTCTTCAAATGAATTGAAGATGGATCCCGAAAAGGTGAAAGAAATCATAGAATGGTCGTCAACAAGGAATATCTTCGATGTGAGAAGCTTCCATGGATTAACAACTTTCTATCGAAAGTTCATTAGAAATTTTAGCGAGATTAGTGCTCAAATGATGGATACAGTGAAGAAAAGAAACAAGTCTTTCAAATGGATAGAAGAGGCTGAGAATATCTTCAATATATTGAAGGAGAAGATAACCGAACAACTGATTCTATTTTTACCAGATTTTGGGAAGGCATTTCAAGCGAGCTGTGACACAAGTGGAGTTGCAATTGGAGCAGTCTTGAACCAAAATAATAGACATGTTTCATATTTCAGAGAGAAGTTGAATGATACTAAGAAGAAGTACTCCACATACAATAACAAATTTTATGCCATAATTCAAGCTCTGAAAAAATGGAGACACTATCTTGTACCAAAGGAGTTTGTTTTGTATAGTGATAATCAAGCTTTGCAATTCATAATTAGAGAGGAGAAATTAAACCAGAGACACTCTAAGTGGATAGAGTTTATGCAAAATTTCACTTTTGTTATTAAACACATTTATGGTAATGCTAACAAGGTTGTTGATGCATTGAGCAAGAGAAGTTTGATTCTGCATAAATTTCAAGTGAAAACCTTGGGGTTTGAACACCTTAAGGAAATGTATCATGATGATCCAGATTTCAGAGGAGCATATGAAGCATGCGCAAATCCTGTGCTCAGAGACAGAAGCCAATGGGATGAATATTTGATTCAAGATAGATTGTTGTTCAAAGGTTTCCATCTGTGCATACCAAAATTCTCGATGAGGGAAAACCTGTTGAAGGAGAAACATAGCAGAGGTCTAGCCGGACATTTTGGCCATGACAAAATGTTTGCACAGTTGAACGATTCGTATTATTGGCCAAGTATGAGGGAATAAGTAAAGAGGTTCATGAATAGATGTAATATTTGTCAGTATGTAAAGGGGATGAGACAAAACACTGGGTTGTATCAACCATTTCCTATTCCAGAGAGGCCTTGGGATGCAATAAGCATGGATTTTGTGTTGGGATTACCAAGAACAAAAAGAGGAAGTGATTCCATATTTGTGGTAGTTGACAGATTTTCGAACATGGCACACTTTATCCCATGCCAGAAGACAATTGATGCAACAGACTTTGCAAATTTGTTTTTCAAAGAGATTGTCAGGCTCCATGGATTGCCCAGGATTATTGTTTCAGACAAGGACACCAATTTTGTTGGTCATTTTTGGAGAATGTTGTGGAAGAAGCTGGGGACAGAGCTATATTTTAGTTCTGCATATCACCTGCAAACAGATGGACACACTGAAGTGGTGAATCGAAGTTTATGAGATTTGCTGAGAACTTTGGTCACTGAACATCATAGTCTGTGGGATCAAATTCTAGCACAAGAAGAGTTTGCATATAATGATCAGTGAATAGAAGAAACAGAAAGAGTCCATTTCAAATAGTGTATGGAATGAATCCGAGGGGAGTTTTAGAGTTAAGATACCTAGAGAAAAATGAATTTATGAGCACTGGAGTTGAAGACTTCGCTGCATAAATGCAGAAGCTCCATGATCAAATTAAGAAAAGGTTGCAAGACAACAACGATGAGCATAAGCACAGAGTTGATCAACACAGGAGGCAAATTGAATTTGAATTTGGAGATCAAATTCTAGAACATTTAAGAAAGCAGAGGTTTTCGAGGGGAACATACAACAAGATGAAGCTGAAAAAGATAGGATCGTGAAAAATATTGAGAATATTTGGTGAGAATGATTATGAAACATAACTTCTAGAGGATGTGGGTATATCACCCATATTCAACATTGCATACTTGTATCCTTATGGGGGAGATGGAACCAAATGATTAAAATATCAAAAGAGGATCCAGTGGAAACAACAGATGCCTATAGCACAGAATCTGCAAATGGAGAATATCGTGGATCGACGGATTAGCAAGAAGACTCAAAGGACAATGTATTTTGAGTATTTAGTAAAGTGGAAAGGACACCCAATAGAAGACGTCAGTTGGGTCATTGAAGCAGACATCCAGAAGCATGGAAGGTCGGTGCAGGAGATAATGGACAGGAGTCCATGAATTTTTCAGCCAGAGGAGTATGATGCAGGAGCATTGCCAGCAAAGCACATGTGGAGGACATTTGGGCGCACTAGCGTGTATTTTGAAGAAATTTTGAATTCCAAATTTGTCATATTAATGTAATATCTGGGAGATATTTTGATTCATGAGCATATTTAATGTTTGGAGGCTGAGCCATTGCATAAGATCGATGAGCGAACATATTTTTATTTAATATTAAAGATTGCAGTATAGATATGGAGCTCTCTCTCTTATCTGTCTGACTCGAATATTTATTGTAATAAATATTAAGTAGTTGAATGCTTTTAATTTGATAAGATAACCTAGAGTAGTTGGAGGGAAAGGCTCAAAGAGCCCCTCTGGTAAAAAGATTTGTATTATTTCCTAGTAGAGGTTGTTGTTGTTGTTGTTGGGTCTCTAGTTGTTGATGAGCTACTGAATCTATTGTATATGTTGTAGAGTGTTGAAGAATAGTGTATGAACCCATGTATATGACTATTTAATGAATATAACATAGGAGTATTGTTCCAAATGTATGGTGTTGTGTCTATCTAGATGAATGAATGGTAGAAATTTTTCTTATTTGAGATTCCTTGTTATTCATTGTTCTTGTGGTTTATGAAAGCATTTACACGGTTGAATGTATGAATCGTTGTAAATATTGGATACGTTTCAATTGTTTCTCTTCTATCAGCCTGTGTAAGGTGTGCATAGTGTCCACAAGGTGTGCATGACCGAGTCTGTTTTGACTCAAAGCTTAGAAGAGGTAGCGTGGAACTTATGTTTGCCAAGGGTGCATAGGTGTCCGTAAGGAGTGTGTGACCAAGTCTGTTTTGACTCAGAGGTTCAACCAGGATAGTTGAAGTTTGCATGTAGGAGGAATTACACTCAGAGTCATATTGTTCAGGAGGAACAATAAAGCGTAAAAGCATTGTTGCAAGGAGTGGAGGTTCATCCTTTAATGGTCGAGATTGAAGGAAGTTTATCTGCAAGGAGTGCATGCCAAGGTCTTAGACTCGTAAAATCAGGAGGAGTAGCATGACTTTAGTTGTAGAGAAGTGGTTGGAGAACAGTTGAAAAATGTGCACATTCATCCACAAAGAAGTTGAGTTGTGGAAGAGAACCTGTCACAAGGCGTGCACAAGATGAAAATTCGACTAAGTGTCAAAGAAAGCGTTTAGAGGAACAAAGAAAGTCGAGGAAAGTCAATATCGGGAGGGAGAGCGACGAGAAATCTTCAAAGGGAAGAATACTTGAAGGTTTCCAAAAATCTACGAACCAGATCCATTCCGGAGGGAGGCGAGGTCAAGAGGAGTTTCATGAAGTCGTGAAACTCGAAACATAGTTGGGCCATTAAAATCCAAGGAGACACATGGAAAAGATTCACAAATTTAGAGGAGAGCACTTCGAAAAGAACTAAAGTCAGAGATTACGATATCTCTAAATCCCGAAATAGAGAAGGGGTTGGTCCATGGTCATAGATCATGGTCACTTAGAAGGAAGAGACTAGCGCAGGGCTAGTACTCATGAATTTGGTGTTACAAAGAGCGTAGGAGAGTAGATTCACTGGTAGTTTGACCCTATAGGTAACAGTAAAAGGGACCTATGCATTGAGCATTTGGGGACCACTGAGGACCTGAAGAGTCGATCTGAATCAGTATCTTGAACAATCCTTGACCGGGAGGTCGAGCATTCCCTAGGAGAGAAGGTGGGTCTGTGTCACTTGTGTTTTTAACAAAAATGCATTCTTCTTATACTTCTCATCATTGGCCATTTGATTCTTTTCAATTTATTCCTTCTCTATTCTCAATTTGGATTCAATGTTATCCAATTGAGCCCCGAGTTTTTGTACTTCATTCCCAAGCTCTTGTTCCTTCAAATATTGTTTCTTTGATGCAACAGACAAACATCTCACTCTCTTAATTTTTTTTGTACTTTGTAATTTATGCTACAAATGAACAATTTGGTATTTCAACTTTTTTATATCTACGTCAGATCCCAAATGTTGTGTCTTTCAGTTATGCAAGAGTTCATAATTAATCTCTTTAATATTTTCATTTCTCTTAACTATTATCATATTCAATGATTCCATCATTAGTGATGGGGCATAAAAATAATCTAGAACACAAATTAATACTTTAGCTTTCTGAGTCATCTTCTCTCTTCTTCCTCCAAACTTTTCCAAGTCATTTGAAGGAATTTGATTTTATAGACTTCCCTAGATTATATCTTTACCCTTAACCATACCCTGAATTTTACCTTTATCCTGATCTTTCCCACCTTCTTTACCTAACTTTCTATCTCCTTTTCAATTTATGTACTCTTATATTTTGCTGCACTATCCTTACTTTTACCTTTTCCCTTACCCATGCCCTTACTTTTACCTTTATCATTTGATCTGAATTTTAAGGGGGTATATAGTCTAAATACAGATGCAAAATTCATAAATTTATAAAAATAATATATTTCCCATGTGGATCAAGAAGATTCCCACCTCCTCATTAATTAATTGGGCTAACAGGTCGCCCATATGGGTCTAAGAGAGTCCCACCTGTCCATTATTGTAATGTGTTTTATTTTCCACTAATTAGTTAGCTCGGTAGTTAGATCTATGATTATAATAATAGAGACTAATTTAATGAGCTATTTCCATTATTGTATTGGGTTTTATTTTCTACTACTTCTAGTTAGTTGGGTAGTTATATCTATTATTATAAAAATAGAGACTCATTTAATGAGCTCTTTCCATTATTATATCAAGTTTTATTTTCCACTACTTAGTTAGCTAAGTAGTTAGATATATTATACTAATAATAGAGACTCATTTAATGAGATCTTTTTGAATTTGTCCAATGGACCATTTTGTAATGCGATATAAAGTCCTAGCAAACCTTCTCGTAATATCAAGTTACTCGTTTTGGATTCTCTCATATTTTTTATCGTTCAGTGTGAGATTAATTAGCTCTGAGTTATTTACTAGTAATTATATTTAGAGGTCAGACTCCTCTTTGAGCCTCACCTCCCAAGTAATTCATTTACATGTTTTTTTTCCATGCTTATTTTCATGCAAGATTGGCATGTCTAAGCTCCTCCTCTCTCTAAATTCAATCCATCTAGATCTCATCCCCTGAGATCTGGATCAGTGGTATCAGAGTGGGTACTCTCTCCATCAGAAAAGGTTTTGAATCATGTTGCGGGTTAATACATTTGCAACAATCACCAACATCCTTTTGATACTATCAAAATCCAATTGTCGGTCCATACACTATAAGCATCACAATTGGTCCAGATGCACTACAAGGCTTTGCTTTTACCCTTGGATATTTGTTCATCATTCAAAGGAGAGACATAAATGTATTCACTACATCCATACATGGATCCACTACATCCATTAGTTTGCAACATTTTCAACAAATTTGCAGGGTGTCCATGTTGTCCACATAGGTTCCACAACCTCTACAACTACTCATGCTGCTCTACAAACCCATGGCATCCTTTTTCACCCTCTACACTCAACAAACTTTAAATATGTGTAGAAACCTATACACAACATTTGAGAGGCTCTACCATATATCCTTGGAAATATATCTTCAATGTATAAAATGGGTATTTGACATAATCTTATTTGGTTTCCTAGTTTGGGAGGTATCATCGATTGAATTTCAACATGTATTTGACCCAAGGAGGCCACACGTACCACCATATTCAATGATATTTTTTTCCCTTATTAGGAAACTACAGAAGGATTTACACACATGGATGGAAATATATCTTCAATATATCAAATGGGTATTTCATGGAATCTCATTTTTCTTTTTGGTTTGAGAGATATCATCGATTGAATCTCAACATGTATTTGACACAAGGAGGCCACGCGTACCATGATATTCAATGATATTTCTACCCATGTTAAAGAAAATAAATAAGGAGTTCCACATATATTTGGAAACATATCTTCAATATATCAAATGGTTATCTCACGGAATTTTATTTTGTTGTCTGGTTTATGAGATATCTTTGTTTGAAGAAGCACATGTCTGTAACCAGCATGGCTGCGTGCCCTTCCAATTCGGCCTAGTTTTTCTCACTCCATGGGCCACCTAAGAACAAGTTCCATATACCTATGGAAATATATCTTCAACAATGCAAAGGGGTCTTTTATGGAATTGTATTTCATCACCTATAGCAGAATTTATGAATAGATTTGTAGAAGGATGCTCAGAGCCCCCAAAGTCACGATTTTTCCATATTATTTTTTTAAATTTTGGGATTTTATTAGAATTTGTTTATTTTTCTACCCATGTACAGTGCCATTGTCAAGTAGGTTACAGTTCAACCACAAACCCACGGTTATGGGTCAACCACACAAAAACCAAAACCCTTCTCTTCCTTGGGTGTTTTCATATTGTAATCATAATGGTACGATAATAGGGTTTCTATTTTTACCATGGGTGAAATGACAGGGAATATCATTTTCTAAGGGGGGAGGAATGATCCAAATTTTAAGGGGGTATATGACCTAAACTCAAATGAAAAATTCATAAATCTATAAAGTTAATAGCTTTCCCATGTGGGTCAAGGAGATTCCCACCTCCTCATTAATTAATTAGGTTAAAATGTTGTCCATATGGTTCATAAAGAGTCCCACCTCTCCATTATTGTATTGGGTTTTATTTTCCACTAATTAGTTAGCTAGGTAGTTATATATATGATTATAATAATAGAGACTCATTTAATGAGCTCTTTCCATTATTGTATTGGGTTTTATTTTCCACTGCTTCTAGTTAGTTGGGTAGTTAGATCTATTATTATAATAATAGAGACTCATTTCATGATCTCTTTTCATTATTGTATTGGGTTTTATTTTCCACTACTTAGTTAGTTGGGTAATTAGGTCTATTATACTAATAATAGAGGCTCATTTAATGAGCTCTTTTTTACTTTGTCCAATGGACCATTTTGTAATGCTATATAAAGGCCTAGCAAGCCTTCTCATAATATCAAGTTACTCATTTTGTCTTCTCTCATATATTCTATTATTCATTGTGAGATTAATTATCTCTAAGTGATTTACTAGTAATTAGTTTTAGAGGTGAGGCTCCTCTTTGAGCCTCACTTCCTGAGTACTTCATTTACATGTTTTTTTTTCATGCTTCTTTTCATGCAAGATTGTCATGTCTAAGCTCCTCCTCTCTCAACATTCAAGACATCCAAATATCAGCCACTGAGATCTGGATCATTCTTATAGTTTTCATGCTCTTTAGTAAGCATTTTGTTTTCCTTTTTAAGTTCTCAAATATTCCCATTTACACCAACAATTTGTAGATTATAACCTTGTACAATATTTACTGCAAACAAATTAGTAAAAGAATAGAAAATATACAATGGCAAATACAAACATTATACAAAGATTTTTCCCCCGGAAACCCAAACCGGGAAAACCATCATATTCTATACTCATTCATATTGATACATTGTTTACAATACAATATACATATAGGAGCCAACGACATCCAAAACCCTAACCCAATGAGTTGGATTAGTCAACAACCCTAATTCCTTAACTAGAAATAGAAAACCATCAACAAAAAACCATGTGCCAAAAAACCGCCCAACAATGGACACGAAAATCGAGGAAACACAAAAGACGAGGAAAAAAGAAACACATTTCTCGAGGAAAATAATATAACGCTACTGCTCGTGCAAACAATATAACACATGCTCAACATTCTCCCACTTGTTGTTTTCTTTACATACAAGGGGTTACAGGGTTACATAGTCAACAATCTAGGGAAAAAATGTCCATGGATTCTCTACACCAAGAGAAATTCTTAGTGCTCACATATTTTGTTAATGAATCTACAACATTTTTCAAAGTGTCCACCTTCATCAACAACACTTTCTTTTTTCAACTATGTCTCTCACAAAATGATATTGAATATCAATATTCTTTGTCTTTGAATGATAAGCTGGGTTATTCACCAGAAAAATTGCACTCTGACTGTCACAATCTATCCTTATAGCTTGATGTACCATCCCAATACATGAACGCAATCTTTATAGCCATACTTCTTCCTTACTTGCATGAACGGTTTCCATGTATTCAACTTCTATAGTTGAAAGTGCCACTACATCCTGTATTTTTCTCATCCAACTTATTGCTCCTCCAAACAGGTTAAACACATACACAGTTGTATATCTCCTACGATCCAGATCTCCATCCTAGTATGCATTCACAAAGCCATGTACATCCAACACTCTATCCAATCCCAATCTTCCTTGGTAGCACAATCCATAGCTAGCAGTGCCATGAAAATACCTAAAAACCCTTTTTACTATTGTCCTATGCTCCTTCCTTGGTTTTGACATATACCTTCTCAAAACTCCCACTGCATGTGTAATGTTTGGTCTAGTATAGACCATTGCATACATAAAACTGCCAACTAAAATTGCATATGGAGCACGAGACATGTCCTCCTCCTCTTCATGTGTCTTGGGAAACTGATCCAGAGATAACTTTACACCAATAGTAATATGAACCTTGACCGGTTTACATTCCTTCATATTAAACCTTTGCAATATTGTCTCGACATATCTTCTCTTATTTAACCTTAGTTTCCTCTTTTTTCAATCTCTTTTAATTTCCATGCCCAAAATGAAATTTGAAGCACCGATATCCTTCATGTCAAATTTAGAGGACAATTGAGTTTTCACATCCTGGATAATCTCCTTGTTGTTTCCTATCAGCAACATGTCATCCGCATACAAGACCAAATAAATCAAATGATCACCAATTAATTTAAAATACACACAATGATCCTCTTCAGTTCTTGTGAAACCAAGCCCCAGCATATAAGTATCAATTTTTTTATACCACATCCTTGGTGATTGTTTTAAACCATACCAGTACTTTTTCATCTTGCATACCAACTCCTTATTTCCCTTCACAACAAATCCTTCAGGTTGCTTCATATAGATTTCTTATTCCAAATCCCCATGTAGGAATGTTGTCTTCACATCCATCTGTTCTACTTCAAAATCAAATGCAACAACAACATATAACATAAATCTTATAGAGGTTAACTTGGCAATAGGAGAAAAAATCTGACCAAAATCAATTCCCTCAACCTGGTAATAACCCTTTGCTACTAATCAATCTTTGTGTTTCTCCACTTTTCCTTCTGCATTCAGCTTCTTTTTAAATACCCATTTGCTTCCAATGGGATTTCTTCTAGTTGGAAACCACTAGATCCCAAGCCTCATTCTTATCCAAGGATGCCATTTCTTTGTCCATGGGGTTTTTCCATAGATTTCCATCCTCTGAATCGACTGCCTCCCTGACAGTTCTAGGATCATCATTAGTAATAGACAAAGAAAAATTTGATTGTAAATCAGATGGAGTATAACTTTCCGTTAGCCTTCTTTATCGAACCGATCTCCTCAATACTGGAGTATGAGAATCTTATTCTTCTGATTCATGTTCTTCTATAGAGTCTGATTTATCGTCCTTTAAATCAAACTCTATTTTCTCTAGTTCTTCCTTACTTGGTTAGAATTCATGTTTAACAACATCCTTCATTTCTTTAAATACCACATCTTGGCTATACACTACCTTCATAGTTTCTGGTTTCCAAAGATTATAACCTTTGAGACCATATTTATATCCAATAAAGATACACTTTTCAGCCTTCTTATCTAGCTTACTCTTGTTTTCCTTTGGAACATGAACATATGCATCACAACCAAATACCTTGAGATGTGTGAGAGAATTTTTATTACCAGTCCATACCTCTTGTGGAGTTTCGTCATCCAATGTTGTGAGGGCGATCTATTGACCAAGTAACATGCAATACCCTCTGTCTCTGCCCAAAATTTCTTCCCTAACCCGACACCACTGAGCATGCATATTTCTTTCTCCATCATCGTCATGTTCATACTTTCTTCAACTCCATTATGCTAAGGTGTATATGGAGTAGTATTTTTACTTTCTATACCACACTTCTTACATAATTCTTCAAATTCATTCCCGCAAAACTCTCCACCATTATATGTCCTCAACACCTTAATTCTTTTCTCAGTTTGATTCTCAATAAGAGCCTTAAACTCTTTAAACCTGTCAAATACTTCAGATTTATTCCTGATTAAATATATCCAAGTATTCCTCGATAAGTCATCTATAAATGAGACATAGTACACATATTTTCCCAATGATGGGACCAACACAGGTCCAAAAACACCAGTGTGAACTAGCTGTAAAATTCCTTTTGCCCTCATTACACTAGAGGGGAATCTTACTCGATTTTGCTTCCCATAAACACAATGTTCATAGAAATAAAAATCCAAAGAGTAGTTAGACATACCTTCAACCATACCTTTACCGTGTAGTAGTCGAAGACCCTTCTCTCTGATATGCCCCAGTATTTGACGCCACATCATAACCTTTTCTCTAGAGACTGTAGAAGTTATTTCTTCTTCAACTCCAATATCAGGAAAAATGGAACTATTAAACCCATCACTAATAGTGCTTCCTTGCATCTTATATAGAGTTCCAAATAGAACTCCCTTCAACAACACCATTTCTCCTCGAGCCATCCTGCAGGTTTCCTTTTCAAATATTGTTTTTACCCCTACATCATCCATTTTTCTTACAAAAATCAAATTTCTGGCCAAAATTGGGATGTGAAGAACACCAGGTAGTGTTCTAATCCTACCATCTATGAGCCTCAACTTGAATTTTCCTTGTCCTATGATTCTGGTTGTCGAATCATCACCTAAGAAAAAATTACCCCTATCATACCTTTCATATTCACAAAACCACTCCCTGTGGGGATTCATATGAAAGGATGCACCTGAGTCAACCAACCATGCCTCATGATCTACATGTGTTCTTGAATAAGCCAAGTACACATACCCTCCTTCTTCCATGGAGGTCTTTTCTTTTATAGAAGGAGATTCTTAAGATCCCTTCTTTTTCTCAACTTTGGATCTACACTACTTCTTGTAGTGCCCTTCTTTTCCACATCTCCAACATACCTTTACAAAATTTCCAAGACATTTAGATCTACCCTTAGACTTAGATCTCCCACTTGAGAACTTAGATCTATTTATTTCCTGGGAGCGTCCTATTGCAAATAATGTGTCTGTGCTCTATCCTTCCATATTCTTTCGTCTCATCTTCTCCAACAACATGGATGAGACCACTTCATCAAAATTCAAGGAAATTGTATTACTACCTATGGCCAAAACTAGACTATCCCACGAGTCTGGTAAAGAACAAAGTAAACGGATACACTTATCTTCATATTAAATTTTAATCTCAACATATACTAACTGACTTAACATAGTATTGAAGGTGTTCAAATGCTTTGCCACTGAGTCTCCATCTCTCATCCTCAGGTTAGACAACTTCTTTCTCAAGAAAAGTTTATTTAATAGGGACTTAGATTGATACAACTTCCCCAACTTATCCCATAAATCCTTGGTTGTAACTTCCTATGACACATTCAGTAATACTGAATCTGAGAGACACAGTCAAATTGTGCTCTTCGCCTTCTGGTCCAACTTTTTCCAATCATCTACTGAAGTTACTGTAGGTGCAATACCTAGATCTACCACAATCAACTAATCTCTGTCCATCAAAAAATCTTCCATCTTGAGCTTCCACAACTCAAAACTTTTCCCATTAATCTTCTCGATCTCCATTTTTTAATTGCTTTCCATTTATTTTCACCTGAAAAATCAATACCACAGATCTCCCACTATAACAAGGCTTATCACAGTCTCGAGCTAAACCGTTGACCACAAAGGCATCCCCCTGAAGCCAACAAAGCTCTGATACCAAATGTATATTTTAACCTTGTACAATATTTACTGCAAATATATTTTCAGTAAAATAACATAAAATATACAATGGAAAATACAAAGATTACACATATATTTTCCCCCTGGAAACCCAAACCGGAAAAACCATCATATTCTATATTCATTCATAGTGATATATTTTTTACAATACATTATACATATAGGAGCCAACGACATCCAAAACCCTAACCCAATGACCTGGATTAGTCAATAACACTAATTCCTTAACTGGAAATAGAAAACCATCGAAAAAAAACCATGTGGCAAAAAACTGCCCAACAATGGACACGAAAATTGAGACAACACAAAAAATGAGGAAAAAATGTGAACACCCTGAACCCATGCACAGGGGTATTTGCCGCCCCTGCACCCCCCTCAAACCCCCCTACACACCCAATGCAACATATTACCTTTGTTACAAAGAATATAACACATGCCCAACACAATTGTCATCTTTCTCTTATTCAATTTATTACCTTGGTTACTATTTTCTTTCTTCAAAGTGGTCACTTTGTTCCTATATTATTCAATATTTGAATTATGCTTCTGAAGTAGTTCTATTACTTTATTTTCAAATTCAATCTTTAAAATTTGAATCATTTCCTCTTTCTCCTTCAAACTCTTTTTTAATTCATCCAAATACAGATTACTTGTAGTATGCAATGGAGGTATATTCAAAACTTGTGGTCTACTTTTCAATTCTTCTTGAAGATTTGAAATAGTTGTTTTATATGTAGCCAATGACATTTCACAAATATCCTTGGAATAATCAATATACCTCTTACATTCCTTTGTAATGTTGGATACTTCACTTTTTAATCCATCTCTAATACGACGTCTACCCTATATTTTGCTGCTTGATTCTTGTATTATCTTTGTAATTGCTTGTTCAATATTTCCATTGTTATTAAAGCATTCAATATTATCGATTTGATTTAGTGCACACTTTTCCTTCTAGTTGTATAAAGAAAAAGAATCCTCCATTGCAACAAGTCTATGATGGATTATTCTATCCAATTCCTAGAAAACAAATATGTTATAAAAATGTGTCTTTCATTTTCACATTTGAACTTGGAGAGGTAGAATTAGTTCTCATAATAGGGTTATTATACTCAAGTAATGCCATTTTAGAAGGAATTCTATCAATTATAGTTTATAAATTAACACAAATATCATCATTCTTTTTTCCATATAATGGTCCATACCTCCCTTCTCCTTGAATTTATTCATAGATTCATGTAGGTCTCTTAAAGTTCTGACATCATTAACTTCATCTTGGGAAGCTGTATCAGAACTAAATTCCACACCATCAATTCCAGTCTATTCAAGTATTTATTCAATGGGTTTCTTTGTTTTTGATATCCTAATGTAGGTTTTAAGAGGGACTGTTTGGTCATTGAGTCGATATGAATCAATAATTTTCTACAGTGTGCCTGTGAAACTAAACTTAATCTTGTTTTTTTTTACTTTCTTCAAAGGTAGAATGTAATTTTTTAGAAAATAGATTAGGGACATCTATGACCCTATCTTCAACCCAATAAATGACTAGCCTCATGCAATCATTGGAAATACCAGTCTTGTGATGATACATAATTTTCCTAAGGACAATTTGAATCAAATATTTGTATAATATATGGGGAACATTTAGCATTCTTAAACAGTTCTTGGAAACAAATACATTTTTCCCACATATTTTACCAGTCACCTCCATATTTTATACATTTGGGTTTTTTTTGGAGTTAAATGTTGCTCCCCCTCTCTGTGGAATTTTTGTTTATTTGGAAAGAAAATAAACATATAGGTAAATGGTTTTTCCAAATAGTTTTAGTTCCATAGCTATGTCATCATAATTACCTATGGCCATATCTATCTCATCATTTTCAAAATGTAAGGGTCAAAACGTAAATTCATAAACCTCTTCTCTTCTCAGTATATTTAGCATACCTATTGGACAATTCTTTGTATCTCTCCATGCTTCAATACACTTCTGGAATTTGTTGAAAGTAACATTTTCATCCTAGGAACTGATTGTTTCAACTACTACACCCATGATAGAGGACGCCCATGTTTCAATTGTGGACATGTTTTTATGGGTTCAAAGTTGAAATGGTTTTTTGAGGAATGCATGCTCAAGCTGAGAAAACCCTTGGCAGGAAAATGACTTTTTTTAAATGATTTAGGGTTATATTGGTATATTTTTCTATAAATCACTTTTGATAAGAAAAGTAAATTAATATTTATAGATAAGATATTATTTATTACAAATAACACTTTTACAAAACTTATGGTGCATTTTTATAAGCACACTCAAGTACATTTGTAGCATTTTTTAATAATGGACTTGGGATTTTTGAGCATTAATGTACACTTTCCATACTGTAAATGAGGGGAAGTACTTAGGGATTTTCTGATGTAGGAGCATTGTGAGAAAGCACACATGGAGAGATAACTTAGTGCCTCAATGTGCCTTTTCAATTATTTGGAATCTTAACCGTTGGCGTTTCCTGCAAATCTTTCTTGAACTGATTGAAATCTAAAGAAGATCAAAACGCTTGGGATTGAATGATCGCAACTGATATAGGAGTTTAAATCTCCTAGAATTTAATGTAACGATTCTTAAGGGGTAGTTAGCTTCTTTCGAGAAGATAGATATTCAGGGGGAACCCTAGGAACCTTCTGGGATATGTAGATGCATTGTATGCCCAAATGAGGTTGGAGGAGTATTGTTACTAAATAGGAGATAGAATAGTTCTTTGAGAGAGCTTGAGATAGATGAGACTCTGTTGTTGTCAAGCCTGCACATATTGTAATCAGATTTTCATATTAATGAAAAGACAACACTTTTTCCTGCACACGGTTGGTTTTGTGTTTACGTGTTTATGTATGTTGTAGATGTATGATATGTTTCATCTGCAGTAGGAAGATAGATTTATTTATATTTTTTGAGTTCGTAATATCATTTTCGATTCTTTAGGCTATGCAAGGAGTGCACAACATAACATTGGAGGTTCCATAGCCAACACAAGGAGTGTGCATCTGAACTCTGTGGAGTCAGAAAAGAATGTGCCAGGAGGGCACACTAGAGTGATTAAAAATCAGGGAAAACCTCAAGGTTGTTGAATACCTTGGAGGGTAAACTGCGCAGAGGAAGGACAAAGAGACAGAGTCATTGAGAAATCTGTAGAGATTTGCCAAGTGGGCATCAAGAAGGTGCAAGTGTGCACAAGGAGAAATCTTTGTCGAGTTCAAAGAGAAGAGTATCATAGGAAGATACTCGCATAGTTTCTTCACACTCTGTAGAAAATGCTCAACAAGGTGTTCTTTGGGAAAGAGGTTTCCAGGAGGGCACAAAAACCCATTGAAGGGAGAAGAAGGGCTGAGACGCTTAGGAGACTGAGTAAACTAAAAATATCAGAAGAAATAACGCTTTCAGAAGTGCAGATGAGACCAAGGAAATCAATCTTGCAAGAGGAGCAAAGGCTGAATCCTTTGAATACTTACAAATTATTTCAAGTAGGAAGAAATCGAAAGCTCAGGAGGAAGAGAAAAAAAATACGTCGAATCCATTGATGGAAGAAATCTAGACCATTAGATTAACGTTCAGGTAAGCGAGGAAGAACGTGAGAAGAGGAATAGATCCCATCCATAGGATCTCAACACAGAAGGTTGACATTCGTCCGATCTAAAGGAAGTTACATAAGGGAGTGAGATAGCCAAAGTCTCTAAGCCAGTCGGGACCATCCATATTCAAGGTTGACAGGTGGTGTAAGATCCAGAACTCCATAGAAAGAGCACTTCGAAGGTATTGTGGTTAAGGAGAAAGTGAAATCATTGAATAGATGAAATATATCCAGGTTGTTGGATGCCAGGAGACATGTGTCGAGAGATATGAAACATTGTGGATAGTCACTTCGGAGAATTCCAAGTGCAGAGTGTGAAAAAATCCTGAAGTCCCGAAGGCCGAAATAGATCACAACAATCCACTGTGAAGAATATGTGGTGAGAGATCTGAAATTTCAGAGGCTTCATGCTCTGAAATGAAGTCAACGTGACCAGAGAGAATCTGGACCGTCATATCCAGAAGGACGTGTGGATTAAATCCGTGAACTTCGGGTGAGAACACTTCGGGAGGAACAAGTGCACAGGATTTTGAAACTCCCAAAGCGCGAAGATCCGAAGTGGATCATTACCGTTAGATCCAGAAGGAAACACATCGACAGATTGTGTATTTCAGGTGAAAGCACTCCAAGAGGAAGCCAGGGTGAAGTTGAGACTTCTAAAGGCTAAAGTACCAAAGTGGACCAGAGTCATTGATTTGAAGAGGATGCATGGCAGAAGATATACCATTTAAGAGAAAATTCACTCTAGGTGAAAAAGGAGTACGTTGAACAAGAACTCCCAAAGGCCGAAGATCCAAAGTTCATTTGATTTGTTCATTTGCTGAGGACAGGTGTCAGCAGATATTCCACTTCAAAATATAGCCACTTCGGGAAGAAGCAAGTGCAGGAGTTTGAAACTCCCGAAGGCCGAAGAGTCAAAGTTAATCATAGCCCTCGATCTAAGGGAGACATGCATCGATAGATCATGGTCTCCGGGTGAAAGAATTTTGGAAGAAAGCGAAGGAATGAAGAGGCACCACCTGAGATCACAAGATCGACGACCGTGCTTAATTGTAGGGACATAAAGTGATCAGGTTTTAAAAACCTTAGAGCAGGCCACAATTGAAACCATAATATTTCCAAAGGGATACGTGGTAGATGATAGTGAATTGTGGGGAGAAAAGTGGTGTGGTATCAAACCACTCTTGGAGACCTCACAATCGTGTGTTTACGTGAGGAAACAACCCATGGTCATATGTGAAGGAAAGGACCTAGCGAGGGGAGCTAGTGTTTGTTATTTAAATTCTTTGAAGAGCCCACGAGTTTGGAAAAACCTACACTTTGAAGGAAGGGGGGCCTATGTAGA
>JASDQU010104418.1:16035-26103 GCA_032191745.1 Picea mariana | reverse complement strand
TATTACCTTCATAACTGTTAATGAGTTTGTCCCACGTTTCTTTAGCAGTTTGAAGATGCATCACCTTCACAAACTCGGCTTCTGCAAGTCCATTCAAGATAGCATTCATTCCCTTAGCATTAAAGATAAATTCTAACTTATCATCCTTGGAAGCTAGCACAATAGGCTTTATGTATACAGTCTCTACTACATCCCAGACATCAACTCCTAAGGTCATTAGGTATGTTCTCATTCTGACCTTCCAGAAGGAAAAATTCATTCCATCAAATAGAGGAGGCCTAGTGACTGAAGTCCCTTCATGGCTTATCATGTTTAAGCTCTAGGATCTACCCTTAGATAAAAGGGGGCTGACTCTGATACCAATTGTTGGGAAACTAAGAGGGGGGGGTGAATCAGTTGTTACCGTGCTTAAACAATTATGCTTCTTTTAAACTCTTTGCAAAAACATTGAATGATGATCACTATAATGTGGGGACATAAACAATGGCACATTCAATATCAGTCACATATATGAGAAACACAGAGACAGATATATCCCAAGGAAACCCATACAGGGTAAAAACCTCTTTTTCTTTTTATGATAAGTAATAGTTACATTCTTTACATTATCATACATATGAGCACCAACTCATAATGAGGCTATAACCTCATTTTTCCAGGCTGCTACTTGTTGAGAGCACCAACTCTCTGTTTTCTCTAGCACCCACTAGAAGGAAGCACCAACTCCCTGGATTCTCTAGCACCAACTAGATGGAAGTACCAACTTCCAATCATACAAACACCAAACTGTATAACATAGAAAAATAGTTCTCCCTTGCACCACCCTGCCACCCTGGTTTCTCTGGCTGCAACTAGATGGAAGATACAACTCCTTGTGTTCAAGCACCCACTTGAACCTATGAGGACAACAATCCTCCCTAGCACCTCCCTTGCACCCTGAAATATGAATCTTTGCTACTGAAACTTATTACAGTGATATAATGTTCAACAGTGGCTTACCAAACTCATCACTGTTTTGTTGCATTTCGTTGCTCTGTCTGCCTCACTGCCTTCCTACACACATGACTTGCGCTATCTTTTCGTATTCTTTTTATGCTCTGTGCGACATCTTCATTCGCTGCATAATTCCTTTTTTGTTCAATTCAGCTGCTGCACTCTCCTCCTTCTTCTTGCATGAATCACCTTCAACAACAACAACCACAGCAACTCCAACAACAACAACATCCACATCTCTTCTCTGTACTGTGTATTTATAGCTTTTGTGCAGCTTGTGCATGCAATGCACACAATATCTTTGCATCCTCACACCGCACCAATATCTTCCACAACTTGAGTGCTCTGTCTAATCATCATCGTGACTCTGCAGCTTCTCTAGTCGTTTTTCCACTCGTTCAGCATCATTATATGTTATCCTGAGATTCCTCAGCCTCTCTGGCAGTTGAGAGTCTTCGTCTTCTCTGTGACAGTCGAGCTCACCTTCTCTATTCCAGTTACAAGCTTCAATGCTCATCCAGCTGTCAATCGCCTCCACGTGCATCTTCATCCCTCTTGAAGATTCCTAGAGACTCTTCATCTCCTCTGTCAATCACCCCGAAGTGTCTTCATGTCC
Source organism: Picea mariana (assembly GCA_032191745.1). NCBI lineage: Eukaryota > Viridiplantae > Streptophyta > Pinopsida > Pinales > Pinaceae > Picea > Picea mariana. The sequence goes on along the minus strand of JASDQU010104418.1, from coordinate 24,494 downwards.
TCTGGCAGAAACCATCAGTGGTTTCTGGAAATTACACTGTGAGGATCAACATTATCCCTCCGATCGTGCTCATGTTCACCTCCATCGTTGGATTAACTCTGATGGGTACTTGCGTTATTTACCCATTTCACACTTTCACAATTCAGAGATTTTGCGATGAGACATCTTTAGTCTCCATGTCACGTGCTCTGAAAAGGATCTTGGCTGCTTTAGCTCCCTCCTCTACATGACCACAGGCGGTGACCTTCGGTTACACCGACAATTCACCTTTTCGATATTTTGGCATTCATATGATCCAGTGTCTCGACACTCCCATATGTGATCCCCGAAATTTCAAGGTGAAGCTTATCTGCACTAGTTCCTTCCTCCACGTGACCACACACGGTGACCACATGATGCACTAAAAGGCGCTTTGAACTTATTATCTTCATCAACCCTGATCAACGGTCCACGATCTCGATGAATCAACGGTCCAGATCTCATAATGAATTCGCATCTTATTGTTCCTTAGATGGAGATTCTCATCACTTCAAGTCACGATGGGTGAGACTCTGAGATGGAGCTTGATCAATGGTCCAGATCACACCTTGATCTGACGGCTGTGGTTAAATCATGATTTTGCATATCACGATTTCGGCATTCCTATGGTGAATGTTCTTTTACATCTCTAACTCTCGATCCATGAAACTCCAAAATGGAGTCAGATCGACGATCCAGATCACACCTTGATCTAACGGCTCAAATCATTTCGCGATTTCGGCCATCTTGTGGTATTGTTTCTTGACTCTCCAAATCGTGATTCATGAAACCCTGAAATGGAGTCTTTGACATGCTCTAATCTTCTACCACGTGTCCCTCTTGAATCAATGGTCAATATCTTGTCATGATTTCTCATATCGCGATTTCGGCATTCCTGTGGTATTGTTTCTTGACTTTGCAAGTTGCGATTCACAAAACCCCGAAGTGATGTAAACCTGCTGATGTCACATGTGGATTGACACGTGTCAAATAACTGCCATGTGTCACTCTGATTCATGACTTACATGTGCCTGAGATGTCGAATCATCTTGACACTTGTCATTGCCTGGTTGTGCCACGTGTTCTTAGCTGATGTGGTTTGCTGACATGTCTATTTCGAGATTTATCATTTTGCGATTTCGGGACTCATGTTGTAAAGAAACTTTGACATTTCCATCTCCCGACATCCAAAATTACGATAGCCAAAACTCCAAAATGGAGTTGGACCACCGCTTCGATATTTCACTTTAAAGAACGTGCAGGTTCTTCCCGATCCACCCATGATCGAAACTTGTGCTCAGATCTGACGCCTGAGATCTGTCCTCCTCTTCTATGCGTTCTTCTTGTCTACAATCTGATCTGACGGTCCTCCTTCTTTTGGGAATTTAAATGGGTTCCAACGATCACTGATGCTTCCCCTCCCAAGCTTAGGCACTGCGATCGAATCTGCGCTAATTACTCCTGAGCTTACTTTGTTCCTGTTTTTCCATTGATACACACTCTGATCCTACCATCAATGATAAGCTCACTTTACCTGTTAAACCTGCCAACAATCCTCTGCACTATCTCTTCTGAACTTATCGAGCTTTCTATGCAGTGTCTTCCTAAAATACTTTTGATGCCTGTCTGTTACATTCTTCCTGTACTCATGCCATCTTCACTGCTATACTTGCCATCAATGACAAGCATATGCTGCCTGTTAAACATTTGCCAACACATGGTAGCTAATAGTGAATTGTGGGGAGAAAATCAATGTGGTCTCAAACCACTCTTGGCCACCCCGCAATCGCATGTTTACGTGAGGACACAACCCGAGCTCATACGTGAAGGAAAGGACCTAGTGAGGGGATCTAGTGTCTGTTATTTAAATTCTTCGAAGAGATCACAGGTTTGACATAACCTGCACTTTGAAGGAAGGGGGACCTGTGTAGATTGATTGGGATCTAATAAAGGCCCGAAGAGTTGATTTGACTCCTTGATTTGAATGATCCTAGACCTGAAGGTCGAGCAAACCCGAGGAGAGAATGGGGGGGTATGCATCATTTTCCCCAGGCATTGTAACTTGGAAAGAAAAAAAATGATTGCCAGAATGTGTTAGGGTAATTTTGAAAGAAAAATTACAAACATTGTTGAATATAATACAAACAAACACACACTCAATCTCAAATTAAACAGTAAGCAAGATATATTTCATGCATTTGAAATTAATCATAGGTGTGGGAGACTTACAAGGACTTCGAGTTTCTAAGATTCAAGGATTCATGAAACAACTCAACATACAAGGTTAACTACATATGTGTGTTTCGAACCAGCTTGCCAAAAATGGGTTCATGATTTTTATAAGATATGCCATAGTAGAATCAATCATACACAATGGATCAACATCCATTTTGATTCATATTCCTATGAAAATCATTCAAATGAGCAAAGGAAGAACAATTTCAGGTTTAGGCTAGCATGGGGTTGTGTAACATGCCAAGGGATTGCATTTTTATAGTGTAGGCATGCATTTGTCATTAACAAGGTGTGCATATTCCTCCTTACTATGTAAACATGCAATCGCATGCCCTCAATGTACAATTTCACATTGAGAGATGCATTTTTCCCTTACAGAGCATGAATTTTCCTCAATACCTTGTTTTAAATTAATTTCATAAGGTCAACATACAATTACCAACACAAGGCATGCATTTTTGTTCCTTGGATGTGCATTTGTCATCTGACCTATTTTCATGTATTTTATGCATTTTTCCTTTTTAGGGCATGCATTTTTTAGCATGGGGAGTGAATAATTTATCTGACGGAATGGAAGTTTCATAATCCTATATATCCCTAATATAATCATACCGTTTTCACCATTGGGAGTTAATTTCCCTCGGTCTAGCATGCATTTCAACAAAGCCAATTTCAACTCGAGATACACATGTTTACCTTACAGGGAATGCATTTTCCTCAATACCCTTTTTTCATGTAATTTCATAAGCTCAACATACAATTACCAATACAAGGCATGCTTATTTCTTCCTAGGGTGTGCATTTGTTACCTGAAATGTTTTCATGCATTTTATGCAATTTTCCTTTTGAGGGCGTGCATTTTTCACCATGGGGCATGCATAATTTATCTGAATGAATGTATGTTTCATAATCCTATATATCCTTGATATAATCATACCAATTTCACCATTGGGCATGCATTTCCCTCACTTTGGCATGCATTTCAACAAGGCTAGTTTTAACAATTTCAACTCTTTGTTTTACAAGGCAGTTTTTACCCTTTCTGCACAACATAAGGTTTTTTGTCCTAAAATGACCACCGTGTCCTATAAAATGCAATACTAAGGCATAAAATATTATATTCCTTATTGTAGGATAGGTATGTTACAATTTCCCACCCATCCAATCCTTGTTGTTTCCATTACTAATTTTTCAAGCCAACCATTTGGAAAATAATGGAAGGATTATTTGATTTTTCTTTGTTGCATAAAACTCTAATTCAATATAGTTATAGTATCCACATCCAAAAATTCACACACACATAACAAATACATTTGTTTCTTTTAAACTCAAATTTCTTCCCCTATGTAAAATGCAGGCCATGCTTCACAAAAATGCATGCCCAGGTCTAAAACACCTCCAATTTGAGTGATTTAAGCTATGAAGGGTGTATTAGATAATTTACACCCATGTACATATTTTTATTTTCAAATTAAAACATAAATGTGGATTCTCTGTAAAAGAGAGAAAATATTCCTTCAAAATTGAAAGACCAAAATAGTAGAATGTGACCTAATGGAAATGCATGCCCATGCTTCTATATAGCTTCAAATTTAGTTATAAGATATTTGGGGTGAATTTAATAATAGTATAAACCTACGTATATCACCCTAAGTGCAGTTTAAAATGAAATAGGACTTCTACCTTGAACCAAGATTGAAGACTTTTTATAAAATGGAGGGTAAGATTTTCTTTCTGTAAAATGCATGCCCATGACTCATATGGCCTCCAAATTGAGTCATTCAAATTGTGGAGTTTGTATTTTATAATTTGAAATCTTGTAATACATTTAGTTATTCATTTTAAAACCAAAATCCCTCTTCTCTTAATAGAGTCTAAAAACGTCCTTGTAAATGAAAAAGAATGCATCAAGGGAAAAACAAAGTGAATCATGAAAACATGGCATGATGAAAAATGCACGCCTTGATAAGAAAAATCCATGCATGTTGTTGTTAATTTACCTGTTACAAGTTGCATGATTGTCGATATGTTGTAAACCCTAAAGAATGTATACTAGGGTGATATCTCATGTTTTTTTTCCCTTCCCTAATTTCAACAATATTATATTTTGACCCAGTGCGAAGGGTTGGAAGATGCATGCCAACCATTTAAATATATTTTTTTTCAAATGTTGGAAGGATGTTCCCCAATTTTTTTAAGAAATGGAAACCATATAGTTGTTTCCCTTTCCTTTAATTATGCTCACATGGGTTGAAATATCCTCTTCCTCTCTATTATGTGTATTATGTTTTTTCGCCTATATAAATTCATTTACATGTGTGAAATTGGTAGAATATATTTGTATATTGTACTTATATTCCTTCATTTTATTTTTTTGTAAAAAATAATTACAATGCCATACAACATTACTCCAAAGGAAAATGATAGGATGCTTCAAAGTTTATTTGCGGCATTGGAAGCAAGGGGTGATAAGAAATTTTATTTCCCTTGCAATAAATGTAGTGTCTTCAATACAAGAAGACTTTTAATAAAAATTACTGAAATGCATTGTAAATAATCTGTACACGTTTAAGGGGGGTATGAATATCACCCCTTGGTTGTTTTTTTATCGTAGATTCAAGAGGTATTCCCATAAGAGGCCAATTTTTCAAGCATGTGGGAATCTTGATTGGCACCAGATAAACCTTTCATCTCAGTGAAATCATCCCCAAAATGAGGTTAGGGCCTCATGGGAAAGTTGATGGGATTTGCGGTCTTTTGTGGGGGTGCCACACCCACTAAGAGGATTAAAATATTCTAATAAATTATTGAGTTTAGAAGGGGTGCCTAAACATAGTCATTAGACATGGATATAAGGGAGAAATGTCATTGTGACATTTTCTCATTATGAAAGGATGGAGTTAGGATAAGTGAGTTGGCACTTGTGCTAGGAGGCTTGGTGATTTTAGCAAAGGGAAATTTTCCAAAGGTGGCAAATCTAGCCTAGGATAGAGGAAGCCTATTAAGCCCTAATATTGGCTCATTACCCCTTAATTGGGGCATATTACATTAGTAATGTTATTTTATTTATGTCGGCTTTATTCCATTAGTTGTAATTATACCTCCTAGTCTCCTATATATACCAAGGAGACATTTTCATTTGGAATCATCTGAGAATTGTATATTTATGTGGGCATAGGAAGGTTGCCCCCTCGAAGAGGCTTATTATCTGAATTTCTCTCTTTTTCAAGGCGTTGAGAACTTATTCTAAATTTTTTCTATGCTATATTGATATTTGGTTCCTAACATATGGTATCAGAGCTCAAGGTCTTGGGGTTTGGCTGCTACATCTGAGACACCTTGGAATTTTCTCTATAACGTTATTTCTACAACGTTTCAGAAGGAACAACTTGGAGGATATTTAGTACACAGATCAAGGTACGTTGGGTTAAAATTTTATCTCTGGAGTCCTTATAATTTCGGAGATACATCTTGTGCAAGATAGGGTTCTAGAATCATCCTGAATTGCGTCATTGCGGACATTTCTCTATAAAAAAAAATTATGTAACGTTTCAGAACTTGAACACCATTGGATATTCACTTAAATTAGTAAGGTATCTATGGTAAAAAATTAAGCTTTTGGGTCATCTTACATTTGTAGATACACCCTGTGGAAGATAGGGTATCTGACTAGTCTTATTGACTAGTCTCAAGAAGGTGTTCCAGGTAAAACAATCATAAATTCTTCCTAGAGTATCCAAATTGAGTGAGATTGGTTGCATTGGATAGTGTACAGTCTGTAGTATTTCTGGTATGTGTTTAATAATTTTATATCAATTATTTTGTGCGGCGCACGCTATACAAGTGACATCTCTCGAAAAGGAAAAAAATCAACAAGTTGTGGGGAAGTTACCATAAATTCCACTTGGAACATCCAATTTTGATCATACCTATGGCATTGCAGACAAGAAATATTAGATAACTACAAAAAATAAATTTTCATACCCAGAAGGGCCAAAACTTTGGAGATACAACAAAATAAATATTGTCTAGCAGAACAACCTCAAAATCAAGGTTCAAAAGTGATACTTGGCCAACATGCCACCCAAAAAGGAAACTTCTACACCAAATAAGTCTCCAGATAATCCTACATGTAATCTTGATGAAGGTGAAGAAATGTGTAGGGACATAAATGATTTACAAAAGAAGACAGTAATAAAATATGAACTACAAGAGATGATGGAGGGTTTAAAAGGGGATATCATGGAAGAATTGAAAATTTTCATAATAGAGAGGACACCTAAAAGTGAAAATGTATCCCATGAAATTCATGATGAGGACACAAGGAAGGTGAATCAAGAATGGAGAAATTCCAACTTTGAGTTGAAGACCAACCATGTTCCTAAGATCGATATGAGAAAGTTTGATGGCAAAGACCCAATCACATGGATACTTCAGATGGAGCAATTCTTTGATCTACATAATGTGCCACATACACAAAAGGTATGAATTTCTTCTTTGTATTTAGAACCCAATCAATTTGTATGGTATCGATGTCTTTGTTCTCACAAATCACTTGTCACTTGGACAATTTTCATGGAAGAAATGATAGCACACTATGAGGATACAAGGAGCAATACCTTCTTTAGCCAATTGATAAATCTCAATCAAAAGGGTTTAGTTACAGAGCACATTGAGAACTTCCAAAGATTGAATATACAGGTAACAAATATTCAAGATGAGCACTTGATTGATGTATTCATAGGAACTTTAAAGGATAACATTCAACATGAGTTTTGCCTTTGGGAACCCAAATCAATGGAGAATGCATTTAAGGTGGCAAGAAATGTTGAAAGTAAACATATAGCTATGGCTACTAGAAGGAACAATCCCAACATCTATAGAGAGAATAATTCTCCTTCTTCTAAAACACCTCAACCTAGAAGGTTGACACCTCAACAATTGGAGGAAACAAAAGAAAAAGGTTTATGCTTTAATTGTGACAACAAGTAAAGTAAGGGACATAAGTGTGGTGAGAAGAAATTATTCTACATAGATTGTTAAGTGGAAGAACAAGAACAAGAACCATCTCAACATGAAAATGTAGAAGCAATTTCGTCTAAAGAGTTGACTCCCATGATATCGTGTAATGCATTGAATGGAATTAGCACTACTCAAACCCTCAAGATCGAAGGATACATCAAAAATAAAAAGTTAATAGTCCTAATTGATTCTGGTAGTACTCATAATTTCATTCACTATAAATTAGCCAAAGCTCTCAACTGCTTTGTATATCTAGTGCTAGAGTTTCATGTAATGATTGTAGATGGAGGAGTTATCAATTTCTTAGGAAAATACAATAAGATCAATCTTACAATGGGGGAATATGTAATGAATAGTCCAATGATTGCTATACCCATGGGTGGTGTTGATGTCGTACTAGGAATCCAATGGTTACAAACATTAGGAACAATGGCTTTTAATTTTCAAGAACTTTTCATGAAATTTTCATTGGAAGGAAAATAAATTGAGTTAAGAGGTATCACAGGGAAACCTGGAAAGGTGATAAGCTCTAATGGCATGAAAAAATTATTGAAAAAGGGGAATCAAGGCGTTATTTCACAACTATGCTCACTAGATGTTCAAACATCTAAGCCATCTATTCCTCAATATCTCCAAGTGATCATTCATAAGCATTCCAAAGTATCTGAATATATTCCCAAAGGTCTTCCACCCACTCGAAATCGTGATCATGAAAATCACCTAATTCCTGGGAGTGTTCCTCCTAACATTAGGCCATATAGATACCCTTATGCCCGAAAGAGTGAAACTGAGTGCATGGTTGAAGAAATGTTAGAGGCTGGCATTATTATACCTAGCCAAAGTTCTTACTTTGCACCAGTGGTAATGGTATTCAAGAAAGATAGCTCATGGTGTATGTGTCTAGATTATAGAGAGATCAACAAGATCACTATTAAAGATAAGGTTCCTATTCCCATCATTGATGAATTGTTAGATGAACTACATGGAGCAATCTATTTCAAAAAATTGGATCTCTATTTAGGGTATCATCAAATTAGAATGAAGGAAGAAGATATCCTAAAAACAACATTATGAACTCATGAAGGCCATTATGAATTTTTGTTCATACCTTTTGACCTTACAAATGCACCTTCCACATTCCAAGGGTTGATGAATTCCATTTTCAAGCCCTTCCTTCGAAAATT
>JASDQU010104418.1:0-15935 GCA_032191745.1 Picea mariana | reverse complement strand
GCAAAAGATTGGTACTATGGCATACAAAATGGAGTTTCCTGCATCTTCATGAGTACACCCAGTTTTCCATGTTTCATGCTTAAAGAAGGTTATAGGCGACAATATCCCAGTTCAAACTATATTTCCAGAACTTGACGAGGAAGGAAAAATCATATTGGAGCCTGAAGCCATCACTGACACAAGAGTTCACCAGATGAGGAATAGATCCATTTCAGAGTATCTCATTAAATGGAGGAAACTACCAGCTGAATATTCCACTTGGGAAGATGAGTCATTTATACAGAAGCATCCATAGTTACTCAAGCATTGCAGACAACACTTGTCTCAAGGGGAGGGGCATGTTAAGCCCTAATATTGGCTCATTACCCCTTAATTGGGGAATATTACATTAGTAATGTTATTTTATTTATGTTGTCTTTATTCCATTAGTTGTAATTATACCTCCTAGTCTCCTATGTATACCAAGGAGACATTTTCATTTGGAATCATCTGGGAATTGTACATTTATGTGGGCATAAGGAGGTTTCCCCCTAAAAGAGGCTTATTATTTGAATTTCTCTCTTTTTCAAGGCTTTGAGTACTTATTCTGATGTTTTTCTATGCTATCTTGATATTTGGTTCCTAACAAAGCCGCAAAGAGAAACCCCTTAATGAGGTTTTTCTATGCTATATTGATATTTGGTTCTATCATATGTACGCAATTTGCAGGAAGGTGAATAACACATATAGGGGTTGCAGTGGGAACGATCGCATATGTACGCGGGTTGTATAAAGGTGAATCATGTACAGAGTTCTATGGGAAGGAGTAGGTCTGTACAGGATGAAAAGTGATGTCAGTAGGATGTACAGGTGATCTGCACCAAATTTGCGGGCAGAGTAATTTTCCAGGAATATTGTTGAAGTTTTATTTTTTGATTTGTATGGTTATTGGAGGACAAGACTGTCCTCATATTTTTGGTGGATTTGTATTGGTTGGGAGGGATCATTTTTCCCTTAGAATTTATGAAATTAACAAGGTTATAGAACAAAAAATTGTGTCTCATATATGTGTTGATGATTCATCTCTGATCTTGTTGTTTCCGTTGCATATATTTTTATTCAATAATTTTTAGTGTAAAATTTTTCAGTGATAACAACTAGGGTTTTATTGTTATCTCACTAGGAAGCAATTTTCAGATCTAAAAATTAGTCACATAGAGTCACATGTGAAAATTGACATTGGTAAGTTAGTACTCATTATATGTTTTTGTATTGATTGTATTCGTATAACTTTCTATCCTTTCAATATTCATTACATACATTAATATAATTTGGTTGATTGTGATTATAAAGAAAGGACATCCTAGGTGTGATCTTCAGAATGTGCCAAGTAGTATAATAAATCTTATTGTACACACCAAGGAAGATGGAGAAAATATTGGAGATCAAATTATCCCTATGGAAGAAGATGAAACTAATAATGCAAGCATAGTTGAGAATGATCGTACAAATAGATGGATCCAGGACATATTTGCTCCAATGGATGACAATTTTGATTATATTCATGATGTACCTCTGATTGAGAAGTTGCCACAACCCATTTATGAAGGCTCAAGGAAAAATATTCTCTCTAGTATATTTTTGTTGGTGAACTTGAAAGTATTGAATGGTTTGTCAAACACTTGTCTCACCCAGATCCTAAGGTATGTAATATAATTCATCACATATACATAAAAGGTATAGATTTTTTTTGTTTCTATATTCTTAGTGTTATTAATTAATCTCTAAATTAAGGATGAAATATTTAATATCAATATTTTTTACATTAACTAGTTATATTTTGCATTGTATATTGTTAGGTGAATTTCTCCTACCATCATCAAATACTTTACATCGCACATACTGAGAGTTATTTTCCATTATGAAAGATATTGGAATGGAGTACCAAGCTATTGATGCATGTCCTAATGATAATAATATATATTATGGAAAATATGCATCATAAATGAAATGCCCACAATGTCAAATCAGTAGATATTGAACCGATGAAGTAACACAACACATGCCTCACAAGGTTCTTCATCATATTCTCGTAATTCCACATTTGTAGAAACTATTCAGGTGCCAAACCATAGCACAATTTATGGATTACCATGCATGGAAAATAAGTGAATATGGTGTTATTTGAATGTCTGCAAATGGTTATGCATTTAGGAACATCGAAGAAATATGGACAATTTTCAAATAAAAACGTTGTAATATTAGGATTTCATTGGCAGGTGATGGCGTCAATCCATTTGGAGAGATCAAGTCTATTTACTCAGTGTGTTATTTTTTGTTATAAAAAATGACCTTCCTCCTTGGATGTCAATAAAGAGGGAGAACATAATGTTGGAAATGAGTGTTTTTGGTATTTGTTTACAATAATTTTTCGAATCAACATTTCATTTGTCTTGTTTGTTGCATAATTTCTTATATTTACATATATACAAACTAGTAATGATGTGTATTTTCAATCAATTAGGTAAGTACCAAGTTAAATATATGAATGAATATATTGAGCCTCTTATCGATGAACTACTAAATTTATGGGTTGACATCACTATGTATGGCATCTCTAGACCAATAGGGAAAAGGAAATTTCAATTCCATGGAAAATTCATGATGTGCCAGGGGTAACACATTTTTGTGGTATATAATGTACTAAGTTGCACTTTAATAGTATATAAATTTTTCAAAAATATCATGCATGTTTTTTAAATAATTCGTTGGTATATAATTTACACTGACATTAATCCATATGTTGTTTTCCTACAAACAAAGGGTAAATTTTCATGTCCAATATGTGGTCCTGGGACGAAATACCATCGTTCAAGAAGTTTAGGAAAGGGGGTGTTTGATGAATATAGGAACTTCCTCCCTAACAACCATAGGTATCAAACTAAAGAAAACACCTTTTCAATTTGAAAGAAGAGACTGGAATAAAACCACGAAGAATGACACCTCACCAATGGAAGTTGGAATATAATAGAAATTTTCAAGGTAAGAAATTAGTATATGTATCATATATATTAATGTTTTACAATTTTAATTTGTATTGAATTTTGTTTACTATATCTAAAAATTATTTTTGTCATCTCATTTATTTTTCATAAATGTCATCGAGGAATTAATGGGCTTCCAAGAGGAATGAAAACATACCCTATACAATTCAATAGGCTTCAATACTATGAGAACCTATAAATAAATGATTTTTTTAGATGCATTTCATGTAAGGAAGAATGTAACATAAACATTATGGAGAATATTATATGGAAGGAGTGAGAAATAAAAAAATGGCAAAATTTGTAGTGACATTTAGGAAGCCAATCATGCAATGAAAAATGTGATTAATTCAAAAAACGATGGAAATTGAGATAGTCTTCCATGGTTGTGTACAGACAAAATATTGAATGATTGGTTGTCAATGATTTCAACCCTTAAAGAAGTCCGGTATCCCCAAAGGTATGATTATTGAACCCATCATTGATCAAGGACAAAGGTCATCAAGGATGGTGTGAATGTAGGTAACTCACTCATGGATGGATAGTCCTCGTCATTCAATTTCCGGTGATAGGTGGTGCTCCATGTAGTTCCTTAGGGTTGAGGAGTCATGCTTGATAATAAGTATTTAATGAAAGGGTAATGTGGTGGTAACAGGAAAGTTGAGAAGACCCTGAGATTAAGGAAAGAGGCTACCCAACAAAAGTATAAATACACCTCAAGGATTCATTCACAAATACATTCACTCACTTCTTCCATTCATCATCTTCTAGTGAACTAGTTATCTATTTGGAAAATTTGCGACGGTGAAATCTGACGTAGCGAGGAGTGATAAGTGCAGGAGTTTTGGGGTTGTAGAGAAGAGCGAAGTTCGTTGAGGAAACACTAGTTTGGTTGTCCCCCATGGTTCATAACACTAGTGTACTATGAGGCACCCCTGCGGGTTGCAATATAACTGTCACGCGAGGCACCATGAGACAAGATGTCTTAGTATTGCAAGGACAAGAAAAGTTTGGTGGAAATTATAGTACTAGGTGCCTAAAGATAACTTACGGGTCAACATTTCAGTGTTTCAGGTCAGCTACATGGGTATTGGTATGCTTGTGTACTTGTTGTGAAGGTTATGCTTGATCATGATGTGGCATATGCTTGAGGCATGCTTGGCATATCGATGAGGTTTTGACAAATGATTGAGGTAAATATTGGGTACATGATTGAGTAAGGTATTCTGATATATTTGGTTTAACATATGGTATGTTTTTTATGGTTCATATCTTTGATATTATTGTTCATGGTTGAGGTATACACTTGATGTATGGTGGCATATGCATGAGGGACATGCATTGGTTCTTCATTGATGATATGGTACAGGTCTATACTTGATTGTTGTTATGGTATATAGTACGGGTCTATATTTGACTGATGTTATGGTATATGGTATAGGTTGTATTCATGGTTGACATATGGTACATGATTGGATACTTATCATTGATTTTGTAGTTGTTATATATTATTCTTGCATATATGTTGGTACATAATTGATGGATGATGTGTTTCAAGTTTTGGTATAGTAAATGTTGATGGTGCAGGTTACAGGTTGGATATAGTGAAAAGCTGATGTGACATGTTTTAGGTTGAAGTGACAGTGACAATGAAAATGGAAGATACTGTGGTAGTGATAGTTGGTCTACACTTATATTTTAGGGTGGCATGACGAGGAAAGGAAAGGGGGTTTTATCCTCCTTTCGGTTGGAGTTGGTGAATCAGGGAATTGGATCTTTCATTAGTTTGGAGCCCGAGAATCAGGGGGTTGTAGGGTCCTTTCGATTGGAGCCAGAGAATCAAGGAGATGTATCTTCCTTTAGGTTGGATCTTGAGAATACGGGGTTGTAGCCTCCTTCTAGTTGTAGCTGTAGAATTGGGAAGTTGGTGCTTCCGATGAATGTATTATTTTGATATATAAGAAAATAATTCCATGGTTTTCTCCCATTTTGGTTTCCACATGTACTATGGTGTACTTTGTCTCTATGAATGTTTATTATAATTGATTGATTTATACTACTGGTGATATATTGATGATATTAATGATTACATGTTGTGGTTAAAAAATGGTAATAAGGTTCTCATACAGATTTATCTCACCCCTCTCAGTATTCCAACAATTGTATCAGAGAAGGACTTTCAAGAAAACATTTAACCACTAGAAGGAGATCATGGAATATGCTAAGATTAGAGAACCAAGGTTTGATGGACAAAAATATTCCTTTTGGGCAGGTACATGGATTTGATGTTTTGCAGTCACTAGTAGATGGATATGTAGCACCAACCACTCCCCCAATTGACAAATATGGAAATAAACTCAGTTAAAACAACTCAAAGGCTAAATGAACCATTTTGAGTAGTTTGGATGATTCAATATTTGTCAAAGTTATGCATTGCAAGACCACAAAGGATATTTGGGACAAAATTCAAAATATTTACGAAGGAGATACTTTCGTGGTGAACATGGAATAAAAAGACATTTCTCAATAGATAGGACACCTCAACAAAATGGAGTTGTTGAAAGAAAGAACTGAACATCATAGGAAATGAAAATAACTATGTTCAACGATTCCAAGTTGAGTGAAATATTTTGGGCACAAGAAGTGCATACAACAATCCACATCCTAAATAGAGGAATGGTTAGAAGTAAAAATGTTAATACTCTGTACAAGTTATGGAAAGGGAGACCGGAAAATGTGAAGCATTTTAGAGTATTTGGAAGCAAATGTTATATCAAAAGAGAAGATGGCATGCTTGGAAAATTTGACTCTCGAGCAAATAAGGACATACTAGTTGGGTATTGAAAAAAAATCAAAGCATATAAATGCTTCAATCCAAGACTCAACATAATCTTGGAAAGAATTAATGTAACAATTGACGAGACTAATGTACATAAGGGAAAAGAAGGAAGAAAAAATTCAGAAGTACATGATGATGAGGAAGATCTGAAAGAAGAAGAAGTAGATGAAGAAGAGCACCCAAAAGAAGAACAAGAAGAAGCTGAGTAGCATATTCCTTCTAAGACACCTAGCCGACGAATATAAAAAAATCATCTACCAGAGCATTATTGGGAATAAATATACATGATTTGAAACCAGAAGAAGAAGAATTTCACCATAAAAACAACATCTAGCATTGTTATCTATAGTTGAACCAAGCAGTTTTGAAGAGGCCAACAAAGATGAACATTGGAACAAGGATACAGATGAAGAATTGGATCAGATAGAGAATAGTGACACATGGGAATTGGTTCCAAGGCCAAAGAACAACAACATTATTGGTACAAAGTGGGTTTTCCAAAACAAACTGAATGAGGATGGATATGCAACTAGAAAGAAAGAAAGGTTAGTATGCAAAGGATACACTCAAATTGAAGGTATAGATTTTGAGGAGACCTTTTCCCCAGTTTCCAAGATGGAAGGAATCATATTTATCTTAGCCTATGCATGTTCCAAAATAGTCATGGTATATCATATGGATGTTAAATCATCTTTTCTTAGTGGAGAATTAGAATAATAGGTCTACATCGAAAAACCAGAAGGATTTCTACTGTCAAAAAGGGAAGATTATGTTTGTAGGCTGAAGAAAGTGTTGTATGGAATCAAACAACCCCCAGAGCATGGTATTCAAGATTGGAAAGGTATCTACAACAACAAGGATTTAGGAAGGGAAATGTAGACAACAATATTTACATAAAATCGTATCAAGATAGTATATTAATAATTGAATTTTATGTAGATGACATCATCTTTGGAAGTGATGATGACAGGATGAGTCAAAATTTTTCCAGAGATATGCATAATGACTTCGAAATGTCTTTTCTTGGTGAGTTGAATTTATTTTTGGGACTATAGATCTGTCAACATGATAAATTTATTTTCATCTCTCAGATCAAGTATATCAGAGAAATGCTAAAGAAATTTGGAATGGAAGTTGCAAACCTGTGAGTACTCCTATGCAAATCAGTTGCAAATTAAGAAAGGAGGATGAATATAAAGATGGAGATCATAGAATCTATAGGTAGATGATTGGAATCTTACTCTATGTAACAATGTTAAGACCATATGTGATGCAATAATTTGGACAGGTTGCGATATTTCACGCAGCATTGAAACAAACACATGTTTTCGCAATAAATGGAATATTCAAATATCTCAAAGAAACAAAAGAGTTTTGATTATGGTATCCAAAACAGAATGATCTATCTTTAGTCGCCTACAGAGATGCATATTGGGAAGATAGAATTGATGATAGAATAAGTACAAGTGGAGCATATTTATACTTATGTGAGTGTTTTGTATCATGGCCAAGCAAGAAACAATCATCAATATCTTTTTCCACAACAGACGCAGAATATATTGTAGCAACAACATGTTGCACTCGATTTATCTAGATGAAGTAGACCTTGCAGGATATACATGTAGAATATGATGATCCCATTCCAATCCTCTATGATAACACCAATTCCATAAGTATCTCCAAGAATCCAGTGATGCATTCCAAGAAAAAACACATTCTGATCAGGTGTCACTTTCTATAGGAATAAGCTACAAAAAGGAACATCAATATAGACTACATGTGGACAACCAAGAAGATTTCAGATATCTTCACCAAACCTATTCTGAGGGATACTTTTGAGTATCTTCGAAAAAAACTTAGAGTATTTTCTACCCCACAGTGATTAACATGACACTAGACACAATAAGACAGGGGAGAGAATCTACAGACATGAAGAATACAAGTAAAGAATACTTTGAATTATTTTCATATACTCATAGGTTTTACACGAGGAGGAGCCATGAAAAGAAAGAACAAGATTGTATATAGGGGGAGAACCCACAAGAATAATTACCCTTTTCCATTGATTCTAGAGGGGGAGAGAAAGAATAGGTGCATGGAAACGAAGAGAAAATAGATGCATGAATAATTCATGGGGATAAATGGTCATAGAGGAAGTGATGATCATAGGGGGAACATGAGCAGGAGCATGATTGTTACCATGTAATATGTTATCACTAAGAATCACCCTCATATTTCAAAGAGGATAAGCCCAGTATGCATCGAATTATGTGTAAATGTAAATGAGTGTTTAAAGGTCAAATGGAAAAGACTCATAATAATAATGTTTTAACTCATAAATATAGTCTAGGATACACAAGAAATTGAGGTCTTGATGAACTTCAGTCAGTGAATGGGAGTCAAAGTGAATCGAAGGAATAATTTGGTGAGTGAGGTGTAAAGGTCTGCTATTGACATCAGGTCTTCAAGCAACCCAAGAAGGAGAAAATCAAACACAAGATCTTTTTGAATTCAAAGTTTAAGAACACTGAAAAACATCATAGTAGTACTATCATCGAAAATTCATAATAATACAACCATAACAATCTCATGTGAATCATTCAATCATGAAAACTTCATCGTAAGAGGAAACAAGATGGAATAAGAGAAAACTACTTATATTAATAAAAAATTCTCAAGTCCAGTACATAACCAGAGAAGTAGTCTACTTAGTCAAAAATATTACTATAAGGGAGCCCAACTCAACCATTCAAACCTTCTTAATCATTTGGAATATCTATTTATAACAAAAAAGGGAAAGCAACAACTAGAGGTGCAAGTTGGCCTTCCTCCCATAGGATTATCCAAATCAGTTATTCAATATAACACCTGTGCTAACAGTTATTTAACAAACTTCTACAAAAATTGAATTTTGTTGGTAATCACTCCAACAAAGATTAAATGACATTATCTCCCTTGTGGCGCATTCCTTCCCATTTCCAAGTTTCCTCCATGGGTTGTATGTTTTCATCATGCTGCCACCTGTGATCCTTTCTCTTATCCACATCATCAGCCACCCAAAACAGTGATAAATTTGAACCCCTTGATTTTAGGTGCAAGTTCATAGTGCCATTCAGTAGCGCATTGGGTAGCCAGTTTTGTAGTTCCCTTTGCAAAATAACTCTTCACATTTCGTAGTGTCTTCTCCAAAATGGGCCTACAGTTTCCATCACACTAATCTTGTGTAATCACTGTGTGAAATTCCGTAGCGTCCCTGCCGAATTAGCCTCTCCGGATTCAGTAGCATCACACCTCAAATAACCTCTGTTGAATTGGTAGCACCATCACTGAAATGGTCCTGCATAATTGGTAGCGCACTTCATCAAAATGGCTATGTGTATTTGGTAGCGCCACTGTTAAGTTCATCTTAGGATATTTCGTAGCATCATGAAGAAACGGTAGCGCCACTCTGTATTTTGGCTAGGAGATTTCATAGAATATTAGGTAGTAAAATTGTAGAACATATTATATAGATGATTCTGTAGCACCATGGTGCTACAAAATTTCTATGTTTTTTCTATGTGATGAGATCAATCATTAAAAGGAACAAAAGCTTAGCTGATATGTTAGGAGCCTGTAGATGCCTGTATAGGTGGAAAAAAATTGTACTTCATTGACCACTTTACTCTTGCAAAAAGAGACGACCCACAAAAATGGAGCTTATATCCCTAAATTATTTCAACAACCTAGAACTCCTCCTTGTTGCAGGAGAGCTTCCTTCTATCATAGAAGCATGCTTTTCTTTTGCAGGGATAGTCTTCTTGATTGTAGGTGTGCTCTTCTTCACTATTGGTTCCTCTCTTTCAATGGCAACTTCTAGTAGAACATTCAAGTTTGTCTAAGCCAATACATCCTTGAAATGCTACAATTATTCCCTCATCTTTCTATTTTGAGATTGAAAGACTTTGTTTAGTCCATAGAGGTTATTTAGTTGCTTATGGAGAGGCAGGGCTCTTCTAGCTGCAAATGTTTCCATATCAAGGGTGTTGCTATAATTTTCCATGAGCTCCTTTATCTATCTTCTGTCTTCCAAAGTTTCTGCCTTCAAACAAGAAATATCCTTCCTAGCCTCCCTGAGTTGTCTAGTCAATCTTTTGAAGGTGTGATTACTAGGTGGAGTGTTGATGTTGATAATCTCAACATATTTCTCCATGGCTTCACCTTTATCTTTCTGTTGCACATGGGATTTGTCTATCACCTCAATAGTCCTCTCTATGCCTTTTCCATTATCTTTCTTTTTCTTTGTTATTGAAACATTGGGTAGTACTTCTGCTTCAACAACCTTCTTGAGAGCTGATGATCAAGTAAACAACTTTCTGACTTTTATGCTAGTTGATGGAGTAGGTGAAGAGAAATGCAATTTTCTTCCTTTCTTGGCTATGACTTTGGTGGAGAAAGGGACTTCTTCCAATTTAGGTGTAGGAGAAGGTGACAAGTCTCTCTATGGAGGGACTTCTTCCAATTTCCTTAATGTCTTGTTTGTCTTGAGCAATGGATTTTCTCTTTCTTTTCTTGCTTGTTCTTGCTAGAGCAACACTAGTAGATCGAAAAGGACTCTGCATCTTAGACTGAGGAGTAGAAGCTATGTCCAATTGCATGTGATCATAAACAATGAAGATGAAGCCTTATATGGTACTGGTATAACATGTTAAACTTTCCCTCACATGTAAAGTATGTCTGGATGATTTTCAACATCTTGTCAAAATCTTCAACTAGATGGCTTCTAGGAACTCCCTTGGACAAGTTGTATGTCTGATAATCTGGTTTGAGGAATTCCTTGGAGAAGGAAATATTTAAGGTCATGGATTTAAACCATGTATCTCTAGTATTAGGAATCCCTGTGGCTTCTCCAATGGAGGCTTTAGACACCTCAAACTCAAGGTCTCCTACATTAGTCTTAATGTAGGAGAGGATAAAAAAAATTAAACCTAAGGGATAAAATACCCAAGGCAATTTTATGTGATAACATTGGCTCCATAGGGGATGGCATGCTCCCTGTGAGCTGCCAAGAACCAACAGTTTTAGTTCCTTATCCTAGGGCTGTGGGGTCACTTGTTCAATAAAAAATAAAACAAAAATGATATTTACAATGACATGGAAAGCCACTCATGTCTTAAGAAAAATAATTTTTCAGAAAGTGCCCATTTACAGGGCCACCAAAAACTTCATAATCCTCCAAATTCTACAACTTATAAGTGTTATTTGAAAATACCTCCAAAATTTTGAAGGGACCAATCCACAAGGCCTCAAATTTACCATTCTTGGCTTTGTCTTTCTTGGGTGCATCCCACTTGAGCACTATATCTCCCATATGGAAATATTCTTTGCTTATCTTCTTGTCAAAGGCTTGCTTGATCTTCTTTTGATGATACTGTGCTTTGTCCAGTAGTTTCTTCCTAGTCTGTTGCACTTCTACCAGTTGTTGCATTCTTATGACCATATCATCAGGTTCTCCTTAGTATTCTTAGAAGAATTTTTCCACAGGCAAGGCAACTTGAGTAGGAAATATAGCCTCAACTCCATACAAAAGATGAAAATGAGAGACACCAAGTGATCTCTTTGTTTTCACTCTATCAACCCACGAAAAAAATTTCATATTTGAATCCCATGCTTTCTTGTTGTCTTCTAACAATCTCTTGATGATATTTATAAGGCTCTTTTTAGAGGATTTTTCCAGTCCATTCCCTTGGGGGTAGTAAGGAGTAGAATGAACCAATGTAATCCCATATTGTTCACAAAACTTGATCAATGGTTCATCTTTGAAATATGCAACATTATCAATAACAATTCTGCTCGGACAACCAAATCTAGCCATGATATCCTAAAGAAAACCAATTATTACCTTGTTGGATGCATTCCTTGTAAGAATGGATTCTATCCACTTAGTGAAGTAATAAGTGGCAATCAAAATCCACCTATGCTAACCACTTGAAGCAGAATGAATTTTCCCAATAAAATCTATGCCCCACTGTTGAAAAGGTCCTAAAGCTACCACATGTCTCAATGGCAAAGAGTTGAGTTGTTGTTTTCCACAAAATTTTTGGCACTTGACACAATCTCTAATATTTTCACAAATGTCAGTAAAAAGGCTAGGCCAAAAATACCCAGCTCTGAGGATCTAATAGGCTGTGGTTCTCCAGAAGTGATGGAGCCCACATAAACTGTCATGAAAATTAGTCATAACCTTTTGGGCCTCCTGTGGATCTAGACATCTCAAAATCACTCCTAAAGGATCTTTCCAATACAAAACTTGGTCAATAAAACAATATTTAATTTCTTTTAGCTTCAAATCTCTTACCTTGTTCTTTTCCAAACCATCGGGAGGATGCAAATTTTGCAGAAAATATATGATGTCCTTGTACCAAGTGAATTCTTCCAATTGGGTGTTGATCTGGGAAACTTTATTAGAAAACTCAACTTGCTAATTTTCTGAGTTGATGTTTATGAAATTAACCCCCAATGATGTGAAATTTGATTCATACAACAACCTAGATAAACCTTGGCCTTTAACCAATTTAGTGGGAATTATTTCAAGATCAAATTCCAAAATTTTGGCAATCCTTTTTCTCCTCCTCCCGTCTATGTCAAGTTGAATAAGTATCTCTTTCACCAAGGATGAAGGGACATATGCAACAAATTTTGAGTGCAACACATATACTCTGAAAGCCTTGAGAGATTTGACCAAAGAATCGGCGTGCTTTTCCATGATCTCATATTTTATTTTAGCATCCCTCAATTCCCTACTGAAAAGGGAAAT
Source organism: Picea mariana (assembly GCA_032191745.1). Lineage (NCBI taxonomy): Eukaryota > Viridiplantae > Streptophyta > Pinopsida > Pinales > Pinaceae > Picea > Picea mariana. The sequence continues at coordinate 3,277 of JASDQU010104418.1, read as the reverse complement.
AGGCTTATCTAACTCTTGCATTTTTATGCAATAAAACAACAACTACCGTGTCCAATGAAGCAAAAGAAAATATCAGAAAATCCTTAGAGTAGTGAGGGCTAATGAGCACATGTGATTCAGTCAAAGCATTTTTTGTTTGGTCAAAATAATTTTGAGACTCAGTGGTCCATTTGACTTCATTTCCTTTCCTCATCATGACTATAATATACTTTACCAATTCAACAAAATTTGAAATGGACCTTCTCATAAAATTGATTTTCCCAAAGAAAGACTGAACTTATTTCTTGGATCTAGGGAGAGACATTGTCTGGATGGATTCTACTCAGCTTGAATCAATTCTTATGCCTTCAATTGATACAATGTGCCCCAATAATTTCCCTTCCTTCTTAGCAAACAATGACTTCTTAGGATTGAGAGAGAGACCAAACTTTCTGCACTTCAAGAAGACATTTTTCAACTGATGATAATGTTCTTTATTAGATTGTGAGAACACTGTAATGTCATCCAAATAGATGACTACAAACTTGTCCTTCTCCCCAATAAAGGAAATCTCCATGGCTCGCTGAAAGGTCGCTCCTGCTTTCATCAATCCAAAGGGCATTTTAGCATACATAAATGTGCCCTAAGGAGTGGTGAAGGTTCTCTTCTCTCTATTTTCAGGTAAGACAGAGATCTAGTTGTAGCTAGAAAATCCATCAATCATAGACATCCTAGATGAACCTATCACCCTCTGTAATATGTGCTCCATCTTTGGTAACAGGTAATTATCTTTCTTAGAGATTCTATTCAAATTTATGAAATCAACACAAAGTCTGATTTCTCCAATCTTCTTTTTCACCGGGAACAAGTTAGCCACCCATTTAAAGCATCTCAAAGGAATGATAATTTTGGCATCCAAAATATTTTTTTACCTCTTTTTCCATAATAGGCAGCACCATAAGATTTATCTGTCTCAGCTTCTGCCTAAATGGCTTGGTCTTTTCTTTAAAAAGGATCTTATGCTCAATGATTTTTGTGCCGTATGTTCTCATATCTTCATATGTCCAAGAAAACACATCAGCAAACTCTTTTAACAACTCAACATATTCATCCTTTTGTTCCTTCGACAAGTTGCTAGACAACTTGACATATTTTGGATCTTTCTCTGTAGCCACATTACATTTAGTCACATCATCATTATCAATTGAAACTTTAACCTTTACAGCCACATCATTTCTATCGAACAATCTCTCCAAAGAAACTAGTCCTTTTGGAATATGGATACTAGGCAACTAAACAATTTGATGGTTAGAAATTTTATTTAGAAAAACATCAGCATGAGGACTACTTTCAGTATCATGATCTTGATTAATATGCAAGGCATAAAAGTTATCCACGATCTCAATAAATATTTTAATCTCAAGATCATCCTCAAAAACCTTCCAATGTTTGACATTGTCAAGTATAGAGGGTCTATACTTCACTTCTACATCATATTTGAGTTTAGATGGAAAAGGGACTTTGAAATTACTTGTTGAAACAACTAAAGAATCAGCCATGGTGTTCTCCTCTCTTGGAATAAATGAGATATTCAAAGATAAGAAGAAACTATCAACAAGATCCCAAACATCATTTTTGTAAGTCCTTAGCCCGGGGTGCTTAGCTTAATACGTATTTTTGATTTGGTGGACAATTAATTCAGCATCTCCAAACAATGCTAGCTCTTCAATCCCCAAGTCTTTAGCATCCCTCAAACCCAAAACAAGAGCTTCATATTCTACCACATTGTTTGTAGTTTCAAATTATAGATTGTAGGACAAAGATATGATCTCTTGAGTAGGGGAAACATACACTACTCCAGCACGAACACCTTCCTTAGACGAGGTTCCATCAAATAACATCTTCCAAACAAAGGTATTTGGAGGAGAATCTTCACAAAAGGTAATGGATTGTTTTCTGATTTCAAGAGGAGGTTGAGGAGCATCAATGAGATGCAATATATTGTGTTAGCACTCTGTAATTTTCCCAAGGCTGAGGAGGCAATCACTAAGGTAACAGAAAAAATATTTGGAGTCCTATATCTAACCCTCCGAGACTCAGAGAGGGATCTCTTTGTCCGATCTTGCTTTTTTTGTGATATATTTTAGGCTAGTTATTATTGTACATAGGCTGGTTTATAAATTGGTTAGCTAGAATAGGAAGGGGAGGCCATTCGGTAATGGAGTCACAATTCAGAATGGATCAAAACTAGGTCATGAAAGTCTAATATTACAGGGCAAGGTAGGAAAATCCACTGGATCTAAAATATTTAATGCATGGGAAAGGTAGAACAGATTCATAAATCCAATTAAAAATAGAGAAATTGAGAATTCCGAGTTTAATCTTCAGTGAAAAAACCAAAAAATCATTCTAAGTTAGTGACAAAGGGTGCATTTAAACCAATTATGTCCTTAGTCTCCTTAAAATAATTCAGAATGTAGAAAACAATTTTGATAACAGAGAGAACAAATTAACAGAGAAAATAAACTTCACCAATGGGATTTGTTACAAGAATCCTATAATGGCCACACTGTGTTACAGGAAATCCCATCCATGAAGGCTCTGTGAGTTGTTTTACAAATTAATTTATAGTCCCAACTGATCAACCCTTGTACATTTGGATTATTAAAATATATAGAAAGATTATCTCCCAGAATTAGGAGGTCAAATTCAACAACCTTGGCCAAAAGTAGAAACGAATCCTTGAAAATTTTGAATTGTTTGCCATGAAAGGTGGGCCAAACTGCTAAAAATAGGGGTCAACTCAAAAATTTGTATCTCCCGAAATATGATAGCTGTATGAAAACTGAAAGAGTTTATTGTATATGAGCCTATCCTAAGAAAAAAACTCTTTTGGGTTTTCCAAATTCATCTCCATATCTCCGAAACAGCTCCCATAAAAACATGACAAAATCGGGAAAACTGGAAACCTGAAAGATGGTGCTCAGAGATGGCTTTGATTATCCTAACTAATGACACATGTGAAAAAAATGAGAGAAATTTTTGTTCTTCATCCCGTTACGGATAAAAACCTCTCTCGAGTTTTCAAAATTCCTTCTGGTTTGGCCGAAAACGCTCTCGGAAGTGGACTGGTAAAACTGGCGAAAAGCGGTTCTAATTTTGTGGAAAACAGTTTGGGGGTGTGGGGGAAAGTGGTTTTTGGAGCCCCCCTAGAGTGGTAAGTGGTATTGGGATGGGGTGTTCGAGTTCGCCATATGGTGACAAGTGTCCCTTGGTGAACCACTTACTCCGACCCCCC
>JASDQU010104417.1:412714-424717 GCA_032191745.1 Picea mariana | reverse complement strand
TTCCTCAGTGATGACATGGCCTAAATAATTAAACCTTTTTGAAAATAAATCACACTTACTAAACTTTGCATAGAGTTGTGTTCTCTTATCACTTGAAGCACTAACTTGAAGAGTTCTTCCTACTCTTCCCTGATCCTAAAATAGATCAGAATGTCATCTATGAAGACCAACACAAATTTTTCCAAGAATTTACTAAGCACATTATTCATTAGGCACATAAAGGTGGATGGTGCATTGGTAATCCCAAATGGAACCACCACAAATTCATAGTGCCCATATATTTTACTAAAGGTTTTTTTTATGTACGTATTCATCCTTAATTCAGACTTGATGATATACAGATGCTAAGTCAATTTTGGAAAATATTGTAGCACCCCTTAGCTGGTCAAATATGTCATCAATTTGTGGTAAGGGATACTTATTCTTAATGTTCATCTTGTTGAGTTTTCTATATTCTATGCACAACCTGAGGGTTCCATCCTTCTTCTTTACAAAAAAAGATGGTGCACCCCAAGGGGACACACTGGGTCGAACGTAACGTTTTTCCAAGCTCAACTAGCACTGGTGTACTCATTCTATAGGGTGCTTTGGACATTGGTACTGCTTCGGGTACAAGTTCTATTGAGAAATCAATATCTCTTCTTGGAGGTAGACCTGGTACCTCTTATGGAAACACATATTTGTACTCTCTTAATATAAGGTGGTGTTCTAAACTTGTGTTACTATAGTTCAGTACTTGTATTGCATACAAAGGACATCCTTTTCTACAATACTTATTTACTTGAAGGGCCGAGATTGTCTTACTGAGACAGGTTTTTGAATTCCCTGTAGGGTTCTTTTCTCCCCTTCCTCATCTTCACATTATAAGGTTTTATGGTAATAGTCTAACTTGGATTTATGGGTAGCCAACTAATCCATGCCAAGTAGCATGTCATAAGATCCTAAAGGAAGTATGTTTAGATTTGTTTGGGTGGCTATCCCATTCATAGTGAATTGGCTTGCTGGTAAGACCTTTGTTACCTTTCTTTTTGTTCCAGTGGCTAGCTGTACCAGCCATGAATTAGCATGTTTTACTGGATGCAACTTACATTTTTCAACAGTTTGAAGGGAAACATAAATCAGATTATAACCACGGTAAATCAAAATAGAAACATGATGGATTGCAATCATACCTTCCATCTCCACCACTGAACCTTGGTGATCAACTTGTCTATTATCGAAGGCTGCATGAATTCGTGGCATGCTCCTGACCACATCTTTGACCGTGGTAGCTTCCTAGATGTTGTAGATGATCCTATTGTCTTGTTGTCTATGTGGGCAATCCCTTAACAAATTTTGTTCTCTGTAGACCCAACACTTCAAGGGTTCTCTCTTTGTATTATAAGTCTTTCCTGGGGATGATCCCAAGGGTTTATTTCCACTCTAAGATGGGAAATTTTTCCGATACACACTTTTAGTATAAAGGCTCATCTTAGAGCCTTTCCCATGGTTCTTAAATTTTGAGGGTTTAAAACCCTTCTTCTTGAATCCCATTTTTCTTTCCTTTTCCCAATCCTTATGAGGTTCTTCCTTATGCTTGTATTGCTCGTAGTAGTATCTTTCCTTCCTAATGGTGTCTTCTAAGGTCTTAGGTTCATCAAACTCAATCCTGTCTTGAAACTATTGAGGCAGTCCACTAATGAACCGCTGCATCTTCGTCTTTTCATCCTTAATGTAAGGTACATACCTTATCAACTGAAGAAAAATGTTGACATACTCATCCATGGTGAGATTTCCTAACTTGATATCATAGAACTTCTTAGTCTTTTCACCATAGTACCTCTTAGATAGGTACTTCTTCTTGAAATATTTCTCAAATTTCTTCCATGAAAACTCCTTCTCATGGATTCCTTTCACATTGCTAATGTCCTCCCACTATATGGAGGCCTTTCCATTCAAGTTGAATATGGCTATTCGAGCCTTTAAGTTTTCAGAGTAGTCATGGACTCTGAATTACTTCTTTAGACCAAGTAGCCAAGCTTCTGCTTCTTCCCCCTTCTTAATTTCCCCATCAAAAGTGGGTGGCCTAGATTTCTTAAATTCTTCAGGGCCATGGATCTTAGCTATTTTTCTCCTTTTTTCTTCTCCCCTGAAAAGGTGAACTAGTCCCATTGCTAGAAAATTCCTTGGAGTTGTCAGTTTCCTCACTAGAAGATTCTCCGAGTGAACTCTCAACATTAGCATGCTTCTTAGTTACATGTTGGGCCTTCTGTGAGGTGCTTCTTCTCCTGTTGCTATTTTCAGGGCCATGCTTTTGTATCTCAGGTGGACTTTGGTTTTTGTTAGTATTATGTCCGTCCACATTACTGGCCATTGGCCCATGTTGCAACTTCCTTTGTATGTCTGATAGGATTTGCAACAGGACTGCATTAATTTTAGTTTTTTTCGTGTTCTTTTATCAGCCTTTCATTGTCTGCCTTACAACTTTGTAATTCTTCCATAAGGATTCTTACAATTTCAACTAAATCTGGAGGGGTTTCCACCACTCTCTTCTCATCAGATTCTTTGTCTCTATTATGTGAGATTTCTCCAAATTCATGATGTGTCACCATTATTTACGATGTGGTTTCCTTGTTGTCCACTGACTGTTTGAATGTTTATAACAACATTTTCCATTAGTCAGTTGTCCTCAAATTTTATGAACAACACGAGAAATTTTTTGTAAGATAAAGTTAGCTTAATTATTCCACATTCAACATCAACATGCAGTTCATATTTAAAACATGTAAAGATGATAGAAGATCTCACTCTTTCTAGTAGTAAGGATTAAATAAGCTCTTACAAGTGGGCAGGGTAGGGTGCCCTACCCCTTAAAGGTTTTCTATTAGCAGTTATTCCTCTCTTTCATGAACCCAAGTACAAAAAGTGTTGTTTCCCACTTTGATGCCAATTTATCACACACATGATCCCCTAAGTAGCCTTTAAGGGATGGGGGTATAAATTTTCCACTTTCCTACAACTCCCTAAATTCCTCGAATGAGGACGCCATCATTGTGCTCACTGAGATCTTTCCAGTGACTAAAACCTTGCCCAAAATCGAGCTTTGGCCTGAACGTTATAGCCTTTCGAATTTTTCAGGGAATCACTGGCCAATGGCCATCCCCTTCGACACGTGACATCAATGTAGCTTCATCCTTCTCGTACCATCTGACATAGCAGGGTTGTGACCTAGTTCGTCACTCCCTAACGATGACATGGTTATTGGTTGTAGGGAGTATCTCCTATTTTCATGAACACCGGCCCTTCGGCCCTCCGTCGTTCTTGTATAGGTTTACAACATCCGGGAAGACCCGAAGTCCCAAAGTCTCCTTCTTCTACACAATATAAGGTGGTGCTCTATCCACCCTTATATCCGATGGTTGAAATTTGTATGTACTTAACGCATGGTTTAGACTTGAAAAAAGGGGGGTCCCACACCTAACTCATGATGCCACGTGGAACCATCCAGGCACACCACATCACCATAGCATACGTGGGTCTGTCTAATTGGAGCTGGACACTACAAGATGAGAAACTTTGGCACTTTGGTGTTTTAAACCACCTTCCTACATCCTCGAGTTTTCCTAGACCCCCGTATTCCCAAAGTTCTAGACTCCCGAAGAGGGCCCACGCATGTAGATACGATGATACTTAAGGATAATGACAGTATTTATTTAATCCCAATAATTAAATAATCTTTCGGTCTTCGGTCATAGCCAATGCTACACTCTAATTCAAACTCCTGAATTCCTGAATTCACGTGGACTGTTGACCTGAGATCCTTTGGGATCCTTCTTGGTTGTTTGATCATAAACAATGGAAGGGTAGAATAAGTAGGAGTATTGACCGACAACATCTGGTCTTCACTACTTCGTGACTTCCTTGCCTAGTAATACTCTGGAGAGGTTGAAGGATGCATGGTTATATGAGCAGTGAATTCGCAAAGTAGAAAAATCTCGTCGATCATCTGATGAGGTAGATGGTTTGAGTGTCATATCCATCTTCGATCCATAAGAGGATGATGACGATGATTATACCATTTATCTATGATCATGATCAATGGTGTAAAAATTCCCCGTGACTGAGGAGTTGGTTAGGGTTTAATAAGGAGGCAGATCCCACAGTAACAGATAAGAAACTGCCAGTTGTCTGTCAAACCATCAGGTAGTCGTTCTTTTATTTTTCCTTTGGCATGGTTAGAGTGTTGTGTGTTTCAAACATCTTGGAGTCCCAAACCTCCGAACCCCCAAATCCCGGACAACTTAGCTCCTTTTGAGCATAGCGAAGGGTTCTAGGACCCTGGTCATATGGGACTTTGACAAACCCCAGTGTGATACACTATTAAATATTATCCAAGATTTTTTTAAGTCCATGGACTCGAGCCTGTGGTCAGTTGGGAGAATCGTTTGAAGGAATCTCCCTCCATTTATAGAACTCGAATTCTATAATGGAAAAAAGGGATTTCCAGGGTTGGACGAGTTCAGGATAGTCCTATAGAGTCCGTCCCAACTCTGTATTTGTGGACTCAATCCTTAGACAATTATTTTTAGGATTAGCACGTATGGATCCAGACAGGAATTCAAATATCCATTTCCCCCTAAATTCATTTAAAATAAATTCGTTCATAATAATCCTCTTTTCTAAATAGGAGTAAGTATAAAACCATTAACGAAATACAATATTCAATCTTTACTTCAAAATTCCCAGGCCTCCAGGCCTGCAGAGTCATAGATTATACCATTCAAACAAGATAAAATATTATTCTAGCATGTGACTCAAGAAAACATGTATTACAACAAAACCAATCAATACAATATAAACCCATAATTTCACTTATCTAAAACCTTGAAATTAGTTGGCAACTACTGAAAGGGGTTCCCTTTTGCACCCAATCGTAAGCACAGTTTCTCTTGGAGTATTCCTCAACTGACCACCCCCTAGCTAGATCATGATTCTATGTGAGTAACTCTCCTTAATCTCAACAACAAGAAGGGACAAAGGTTACTCTCCTTTTCCCACAGGAACCTGGTAGTCTAATTTTCTATCCACCAAGCAAGGGATCCTATTGTGATTTCTCATTTAATCACCACAGCTTCGTTTATCAACTTGATTAGAAAACAATGTCCAAGCATTTCTGTAACGAGAACAACTTATTTTTTCAGTTCTCTTTCTTAACCAAAGAGCCTCGCATGATCCTCTTTTTCTTTTTTTGATCCTCAGACCCATGTGTGTGTATCTTCTACCCTTTGCCCACGATTTTCCTTCCCTTTCTTTCCTTCCTCAACAATATTTCGTGGGTCAGATAAGGAAGTTTCTAGGTGGTAATTTTGTCATCTGTTCATTGACTCTTGAGAAATACTTCCCAACTACCAGCCTGGATGGTAATTAAATTTTTTGGGCCAGAAGATTGTTCTAGGTCTGTGCAATTTATATCCAACAGAGTACCGACCTGGTAGGGGTCATCTCACCATTACTGGCTCCCCTTACCATCCTTCTCACGCATCATGATCTATCTAGAAACCCTCTTTCAACAGTCATGCCACAATTTCATTTTATTAATTAAAAAAATATATACATTACGTTCTATAACAAGGCTCATTGTCTGTCCAACATTCACATGACAGATCTGTCCATAGTATTGTTCACAATAATAATAATTATTATTTACAATATGGGGGAAACATGGGCGTTACACTTTGTCTTTTTTGGATCACATAGTTTAAACATTCAACTTTTTGAACATTTTTTCTGTTACATTTTCCAAACAGTTTTGCCCAAAATCCAGTCAGAAATTTAGAGGAATAACTGGAATTGCAAATATTAGTTGTTGAGATTGCACAATCCAGGTGGATTAGGGTTTTTTCTTGGTGCTAGATCCATCTATGTATTCAATACTACAATTTGACCAATACAAATATTGCAATTTCACCAACAATTGTATCAGTGGATTCCGATGAAAATTGCTCGAAAAAAGTCCGAAAAGTCAAATGTTTAGACTTGTTCTTTTTGGATGGGTTACAACTTCATTTAGATTTTAGCCAACTCACCATTCCTTCTCTATATCTTGTTGGAATCTCATGAACAAACTTAGAAAATAACAAATGATTGATTACCATTGGTTTTTATTTGGATTATGATTCTCTTGAACAAACTTAGAAACAACAAATGATTGATTATTGTTGGTTTTTATTTGGATTATGTGGTTTTGCTAAGATAACCTCAATGCAAATAATGAGCATGTTGTTTAAAGAATTGTAAAAAAATTCAAGTAAGTAGTATAAATTTAAATAAAACAAAGTTTAAATGTTTAAAACGAATAAAAATAATTAAAAATATATAATTAGTAGAAATAGGTTTGTTGTGCTTTCTAATTGGGAAATATTAGATTGGTTTCTTGGAATTGTTCCTTTGGGTGCTTAGTATTTACCTTTTTTTTGTCTGTGAAAGTTTTTGGCTTGAATTATTAGTAAATACAAGGAGTGTATATAGTATTGCGAAGGCATGAGGATTTTATCAACAAAAAAAGGACATCTACATTCTCAGTGACTACTAAGGTCCATGATCTTAGGGGATTTGATATTTCAAAGGGGATCGAGGGTCCATCAGGGACTTTTGAAATATTCTCCTTTGAAGAAGCTTGATATTGTATTAAATGTATTGAAGGATGTTCTTTCAAAGAGTCCCGATAGGTCTTACCTTCAAAGGATTGATCAAGGAAATCTTTAGATTGGGCATGACAAGTGTTTTGAATAAGGGAAAATGGCCTAATATGTATAAATTATTTTGAATATGATAAGGTAAGATCATTTGAAGGGGGAAATGTGGTAAGTATTAGGAAATGAGATGCACTTCCATGCTAAACCTTCCAGAAGAGAGGAAGAAATATTTAAAAAAGAAATTAAATGACACAACAAACACATAATACACATATATTTTACCCTAGAAACCCAATCTGAGAAAACCAACATTCCTTGAGCGCTCTTCTCTCTTGTTATCATATTTATTCAGAATAAAAGGTTACATGCCTAACAAGACACGGTCGACATCATACATTCTTTCTTTACAAAAGAACAACCTTGTATCCAATTCGGTTTACATCTACATGACCAACAACCTCTACGATTTCATCATCTTTTACAACACTACCACACACCTTCTTTATCAACTTTACAATAGGAAAAACCCAAAAGAAAAGGTGCCCAAAAACTATTACATATCCATGCATATCATTGGCTACAAATCCTATGAATCTCTAGATTCTATTACAGTCGACTACCAAGTCGGATTACCAGTCAACTACCAGTTGGCCTTCATTTGGTCTTCAGTCGGTTTCCACATGCCCACTTGCCTACCTCTTGTTGGTTGACCTCTTTGACTTTTTTTCGATGTATTCAACATCGAATTTACCTGGTCGAAGAACCTCGACCTTCAACTTGTTTTCGATTCATTTGACTTCGTATGTACCCACTCAAACCACCTCCACCTTCGACTTGCTGTTGATTCCTTCAAATTCATCTTTACCTAGTCGAACCACCTCGACCTTTGACTTGCGGTCGATTCCTTCGACTGTCAGTCGATCCACCTCGACTAGAATTTCACTGCAAAGAATATAAAAACCCACCATTCTCCCACTTTTTGTTTTGTTTTCTAAAACTGGGAGACCTCTGAACTCTCATTCACAGACCCAAGGAAACAATGCCCATTGCCTCTCTGCACTAGGACAACTTCACAACATTCACAGATGTGGTCAAAGAGTCTGCTATGTTTTTCAACATGTATACTTTCTCTAGAAACACCTTGTTGCTTTCCATGATGTCTCCCACAAAATGGTATTGCACATCAATGTGCTTAATCTTAGAATGGTAAGCAGGGTTCGTTGCCAATAATATTGTGCTTTGACTCGAACCGGATTCCTGAAAACAACCTTTGAAACCATATTGCTTCTTTACTTCCATGAGTGGCTATCATGTATTCAACTTCTGTTGTTGACAAGGCTACGACCGCTTGTCGCTTACTCATCCAACTAATTTCTCCATCGAACATCTTGAAGACATATCCACCAGTCAACCTTCGTCGATCCAGATCTCCAGCCCAGACGACGTCGACAAAGCCATGTACATTTAGTTAACTGTCACCTCCAAGTTTTCCTTGGTAGAATATAGCATAATCTTTTGTGCCACACAAATACTTGAATATTCTCTTGACAACATCCTAGTGCTCCTTCCCAGGTGTCGACATGTATCTAATCAACACTCCCACTGCATGGGAAATGTTTGGTCAAGTGAAAACCATCACATACATTAGACTACCAACAACACTTGCATAGGGAACACATTCCATGTCCTTTATTTCATCCTATGTCCTTGGAAATTGCTCAATAGTTATCCTTGCTCCCATAGGAATTGGCACCTTCACAGGTTTACAATCCTGCATGTTGAAACGTTTTAAGATTGTTTCAATATACTTCATCTGGTTCAACCAGATCTTTCTAGTTGCTCGATCTCTATTGATACCCATTCCCATAATGAAGTTCATTGTAGGGAGATCGTTCATGTCGAACTTGGAGGATAATTGTTTCTTCACCTCCTTTATTGTGTTCGTGTTCTTCCCAATCAACAACATGTCATCGACATACAATGCTACATATATGAAACGCCCACCTTCTTCTTTGGAATATATGTAGTGATCAACTTTTCTTCTCACAAACCCCAAACTAAGGATGTATGTGTTGAACTTTTGGTACCACATCCTTTGTGATTGCTTTAGACCATTAAGGGATATTTTCAGTTAGCACACCAATTCTTTCTTTCCCTTTACTACAAATCCTTCAGGTCGTTTCATGTAGATTTCTTCTTCCAGGTCCCCGTGTAGGAACACTGTATTTACATCCATATGTTCTATTTCTAGATCAATTGTTTCAGCCAGAGAAATTAGTACTATAATGGAATTTAATTTTGCAATAAGGTAAAAAATCTCACCGAAGTCGACTCCTTTGACTTGGGAATATCCTTTCGCTACTAGTGAAGCTTTGAATTTCTCGACTTGACCTGTTGCATTCATATTCTTCTTGAATACCCATTTAATACCGAAAAGTTTTCTTCCACTAGGTAATTTGGCTAAGTCCCATGTCTCATTCTTGTGCAAGGATTCCATCTATTTGAATATGGAATCCTTCCATATTTTTCCCTCTGTTGAGTCGACTGCCTCCCTGACCAACTTGGGCTCATTGTCGATGGCAGTTAACACGAATGCGGAACAGAAGTCAGGAAGACTATACCTTTCGAATCGTTTTATTACTCATTATGACCTCCTTACGACTGGGGTCGATTGTTTCACCTATTATTCTGATTCAATCAACTCATCTGAATCATATTCTTCGTTCCTCAGTTCAAACCACACATTCTCTGGATTATTCTCAGTTTGAACAATTTCTTCAGGCTCAGACTTACTTCCGACTTCTATGAAGACCACATATTGACTATTGTTGGCACAAGGGCAGACCCAAGGTTCAACGCTCAAGAGCATACCAACAAAGCCCTAACTATCGGCCCTTTCGGCAACACCTGTGAAGCAGATGAAGTCTCACCCGAGGTAGAGGCAGGGGTGGTTGCAAGACTCAGGTGTCTGCAACCTTAGATGGGACACAAATCTATGATTCTATCATTATAGCGCACTTAACATCGATTATTCATCAATATTCAACCCTTCTTATACTTCGCAGATAGCATAGAGCATCGCAACATTCACTTAGATCTAAGATATCTCAGCACTTAGAAACAGTAAAATAGATCAGATCCATTAGATCAACACTAAGCATCTTCATACACATCAGATCTAACATTCATACACATCTAAGAAGCACGAATCCTAAGTAGATCTATCTAAATATATCAAAGCACTTAGAAACGAAAGAGATAAACACATCAAGTCAAAGCAGAAAGAATAATACACAGATTTATGTGGTTCACCCCCTCCCCGAGGCTACATCCACCAACTCTTCTTCTTTATTAGTGTCTTCAATCGGTTACAGCACAAAGCCACTCAAAACCCTTACTTCGCACAGGAAAGAAGATCTGCGCAGCTCGCTAGATCCTTCTTCCTTGTTCTTCAGCACAAATCCTTCTACAACCTCTTACAACAAATTTCACTTAGCTCTGCAAGCCTCTTACAATCATGCACAAAGCATTTTACAATCCACATCTGATCACACAGATCTAACTACTAGCACTAAGCCATCGACCATTCTTGCATTGCCTAAGTATCTATTTATACATTACAAAAGTGGGCCTAAGCATGGGTAAACCCACGGGCCGACATCCCTTTCTTATTACATTAACCCAAAACCCTAAAAGAGGCCCAAAAGTGGCCCAAAAGTGGACTGAGATCCCATGATCTCTGCTTTGCTTGGCGCTCCTTCTTCGACTAGCTGTCGAAGTCCCAAAATAGTTCAAAATGACCAAGGTTATCCCAAAACTTGGTCAAGGGCCAACAACTGTACACTGTTTTCCTTGATGCAGGATCCCAAAGATTATATCCTTTCATTCCTTCTTTGTATCCAATGGAAATACAATTGACTTCCTTCTTGTCCAGCTTGCTCCTCTTTTCCTTGGGAACATGCACAAATGCATCACAGTTAAATACTTTGAGATGTGAGACTAAAGGCTTCTTACTAGAACATACCTCACACAGAGTCATGTCGACTAACTCCGACGAAGGAGACATATTCAATAGATATTTTGCAGTGTCGACTACCTTTGCCTAGAATTATTGTGTGAGCCCAACACCACTTAGCATGCTCCTTTCCTTGTCCATCAACGTTCTATTCGTTCTCTCAACAATTCCATTTTGATGTGGGGTATATGGTGTGGTATTTTGGCATGCTATGCCACACTGCCTGTAGAACTGATCAAATTCTTTTCCGTATAATTCACCACCGTTGTTAGTTCTCAACACCTTAATATTCTTATCTATCTGGTTTTCTACAAGAGATTTAAACTCTTTGAATTTCTCGAAAACCTCTAATTTCTTCCTTAGGAATATATCCATATCTTCCTGGAAAAATCATCTATGAAGGAGACATAATACAAGAGTCCACCAAGTGAAGGCACTAAAACAGGGCCAAACAAATCACTATGAACCAACTCTAGAATTCCATATGCCCTTGTCGATCTAGATGGGAACCTTACCTGACTTTGTTTTCCATAAATACAATGTTCACAAAAGTCGACTTCTAAATTACATTCAGGAAAATCTTTGACCATACCTTTTTTTATGCATAGATGGAAGTACTTTTTCTCTAATGTGTCCCATCCTCTCATGCCATAGCATGGTTGGGTCAACTTTATGATGAATCTTAGAGTCGGTTTGAATCAACTTATCCCGATTCAAGTAAATTTGAGTCTAAGTTGAGTCGTCTTCAGGAATAACGATGCTACTGCATTCGACCGAGTCAACACTCCCTAATAAATTGTATAGGGTTCCAATCCAAACTCCTTTCATTAAGACCATCGCACCTATGACCATCCTGCATGAATCGTTATGAAATAGAGTGTGCACCCCTACATCACTCATTTTGCTGAGAAATATCAATTTTCTTTCCAAACCCAGAATATGTAGCACACCTGGAAGGGTTCTACTCCTCCCATCCTATAGTATCAGTCAAAATCTTCCTTGTCCGATAAATTTAGCTGTCGAGTCATCCCTAAGAGCACATCTCCTCATTCATATTGTTCATATTCACAGAACCATTCTCTATGTGGTGCCATATGATAGGATTCTCCTGAGTCAATCAACCAAACATCTTGATCCGACTATGTACTGGTAGACACCAAGTACACATCGCCTCCCTTATCTGGAGTCGTCTTTCTCTCAGTTGATTTCTTCTCGTCGGATCCTGTACTGAATTCCATTGCCTTCAACTTGCAGTCCATTTTGTAATTCCCAATTTTACCTCATTTCCAATATCTTCTTGTCGACTGACCAGGG
>JASDQU010104417.1:399437-412694 GCA_032191745.1 Picea mariana | reverse complement strand
TCTCTAGATTCTATTACAGTCGACTACCAAGTCGGATTACCAGTCAACTACCAGTTGGCCTTCATTCGGTCTTTAGTCAGTTTGCACATGCCCACTTGCCTACCTCTTGTCGGTTGACCTCTTTGACTTTTTGTCGATGTATTCAACTTCGACTTTACCTGGTCGAAGAACCTCGCCTTCAACTTGTTGTTGATTCATTCGACTTCGTATGTACCCGCTCAAACCACCTCAACCTTCAACTTGCTATTGATTCCTTCAAATTCGTCTTTACCTAGTCGAACCACCTCGACCTTTGAATTGGGGTCAATTCCTTCGACTGTCATTCGATCCACCTCGACTAGAATTTTACTGCAAAGAATATAAAAATCCACCATTCTCCCACTTGTTGTTTTGTTTTCTGAAATTGGGAGACCTCTGAACTCTCATTCATAGACCCATGGAAACAATGCCCATTGCCTCTCTACACTAGGACAACTTCACAACATTCACAGACGTGGTCAAAGAGTCTGCTATGTTTTTCAACATGTCTACTTTCTCCAGCAACACCTTGTTGCTTTCCACGATGTCTCCCACAAAATGGTATTGCACATCAATGTGATTAATCTTAGAATGGTAAGCAGGGTTCGTTGCCAATAATATTGTGCTTTGACTCAAACCGGATTCCTGAAAACAACCTTTGAAACCATATTGCTTCTTTACTTCCATGAGTGGCTATCATGTATTCAAMTTCTGTTGTTGACAAGGCTAYGACCGCYTGTCGCTTACTCATCCAACTAATTTCTCCATCGAACATCTTGAAGACATATCCACCAGTCAACCTTCGTYGATCCAGATCTCCAGCCCAGWCGRYGTCGACAAAGCCATGTACATTTAGTTAACTGTCACCTCCAAGTTTTCCTTGGTAGAATATAGCATAATCTTTTGTGCCACACAAATACTTGAACAATCTCTTGACAACATCCTAGTGCTCCTTCCCAGGTTTCGACATGTATCTAATCAACACTCCCACTGCATGGGAAATGTTTGGTCGAGTGCAAACCATCACATACATTAGACTACCAACAACACTTGCATAGGGAACATGTTCCATGTCCTTTATTTCATCCTGTGTCCTTGGAAATTGCTCAATAGTTAGCCTTGCTCCTATAGGAATTGGCACCTTCACAGGTTTACAATCCTGCATGTTGAAACGTTTCAAGATTGTTTCAATATACTTCATCTGGTTCAACCAGTTCTTTCTAGTTGTTCTATCTCTATTGATACCCATTCCCATAATGAAGTTCATTGTAGGGAGATCGTTCATGTCGAACTTGGAGGATAACTGCTTCTTCACCTCCTTTATTGTGTTCATGTTCTTCCCAATCAACAACATGTCATTGACATACAATGCTACATATATGAAACGCCCACCTTCTTCTTTGGAATAGATGTAGTGATCAACTTTTCTTCTCACAAACCCCAAACTAAGGA
The DNA here is from genome assembly GCA_032191745.1 of Picea mariana. Classification (NCBI taxonomy): domain Eukaryota; kingdom Viridiplantae; phylum Streptophyta; class Pinopsida; order Pinales; family Pinaceae; genus Picea; species Picea mariana. Next base: position 411,224 of record JASDQU010104417.1, on the reverse strand, counting down.
TGTATGTGTCGAACTTTTGGTACTGCATCCTTTGTGATTGCTTTAGACCATAAAGGGATATTTTCAGTTAGCACACCAATTCTTTCTTTCCCTTTACTACAAATCCTTCAGGTCGTTTCATGTAGATTTCTTCTTCCAGGTCCCCGTGTAGGAACACTGTATTTACATCCATATGTTCTATTTCTAGATCAATTGTTGCAGCCAGAGAAATTAGTACTATAATGGAATTTAATTTTGCAATAGGGTAAAAAATCTCACCGAAGTCGACTCCTTTGACTTGGGAATATCCTTTCGCTACTAGTGAAGCTTTGAATTTCTCGACTTGACCTGTTGCATTCATATTCTTCTTGAATACCCATTTAATACCGACAAGTTTTCTTCCACTAGGTAATTTGGCTAAGTCCCATGTCTCATTCTTGTGCAAGGATTCCATCTATTTGAATATGGAATCCTTCCATATTTTTCCCTCTGCTGAGTCGACTACCTCCCTGACCAACTTGGGCTCATTGTCGGTGGCAGTTAACACGAATGCGGAATGGAATTCAGGAAGACTATACCTTTCAACTCGTTTTCTTACTCATTATGACCTCCTTACGACTGGGGTCGATTGTTTCACCTATTATTTTGATTCAATCAACTCATCTGAATCATATTCTTCGTTCCTCAGTTCAAACCACACATTCTCTAGATTATTCTCGGTTTGAACAATTTCTTCAGGCTCAGAATTACTTCCGACTTCTATGAAGATCACATATTGACTATTGTTGGCACAAGGGCAGACCCAGGGTTCAATGCTCCAGAGCGTACCAACAAAGCCCTAACTACCGGCCCTTTCGACAACACCTGCGAAGCAGATGAAGTCTCACCCGAGGTAGAGGCAGGGGTGTTTGCAAGACTCAGGTGTCTGCAACCTTAGCTGGGACACAGATCTATGATTCTATCATTATAGCGCACTTAACATCGATTATTCATCAATATTCAACCCTTCTTATACTTCGCAGATAACACAGAGCATTGCAACATTCACTTAGATCTAAGATATTTTAACACTTAGCAACAGTAAAATAGATCAGATCCAGTAGATCAACACTAAGCATCTTCATACACATCATATCTAACATTCATACACATCTAAGAAGCACGAAGCCTTAGTAGATCTATCTAAATTTATCAAAGCACTTAGCAACGAAAGAGATAAACACATCAAGTCAAAGCAAAAAGAATAATACAAAGATTTACGTGGTTCACCCCCTCCCCGAGGCTACATCCACCAACTCTTCATCTTTATTAGTGTCTTCAATCGGTTACAGCACAAGGCCACTCAAAACCCTTACTTCGCACAGGAAAGAAGATCTGCACAACTCGCTAGATCCTTCTTCCTTGTTCTTCAGCACAAAGCCTTCTACAACCTCTTACAACAACTTGTACTTAGCTTTGCAAGCCTCTTACAATCATGCACGAAGCATTTATAATCCACATCTGATCACACAGATCTAACTACTAGCACTAAGCCATCGACCATTCTTACATTGCCTAAGTATCTATTTATACATTACAAAAGTGGGACTAAGCGTGGGTAAACCCACGGGCTGACATCCCTTTCCCATTACATTAACCCAAACCCTAAAAGATGCCCAAAAGTAGACCAAGATCCCGTGATCTCTGCTTTGCTTGGTGCTCCTTCTTCGACTAGCTGTCGAAGTCCCAAAATAGTTCAAAATGACCAAGGTTATCCCAAAACTTGGTCAAGGGCCAACAACTATACATTGTTTTCCTTGATGCAGGATCCCAAAGATTATATCCTTTCATTCCTTCTTTGTATCCAATGGAAATACAATTGACTTCCTTCTTGTCCAGCTTGCTCCTCTTTTCCTTTGGAACATGCACAAATGCATCACAGTTAAATACTTTGAGATGTGAGACTGAAGGCTTCTTACCAGAACATACCTCACGCAGAGTCATGTCGACTAACTCCGACGAAGGAGACATATTCAATAGATATTTTGTAGTGTCAACTACCTCTGCCTAGAATTATTGTGTGAGACCAACACCACTTAGCATGCTCCTTTCCTTGTYCATCAATGTTCTATTTGTTCTCTCAACAATTCCATTTTGATGTGGGGTATATGGTGTGGTATTTTGGCCTGCTATGCCACACTTCCTGTAGAACTGATCAAATTATTTTCCATATAATTAACCACCGTTGTTARTTCTCAACACCTTAATCTTCTTATCTATCTGGTTTTCTACAGGAGATTCAAACTCTTTGAATTTCTCGAAAACCTCTAATTTTTTCCTTAGGAATATATCCATATCTTCCTGGAAAAATCATCTATGAAGGAGACATAATACAAGAGTCCACCAAGTGAAGGCACTAAAACAAGGCCAAACACATCACTATGAACCAACTCTAGAATTCCATATGCCCTTGTCGATCTAGATGGGAACCTTACTTGACTTTGTTTTCCATAAATACAATGTTCACAAAAGTCGACTTCTAAATTACATTCAGGAAAATCTTTGACCATACCTTTTTTATGCATAGATGGAAGTACTTTTTCTCCAATGTGTCCCATCCTCTCATGCCATAGCATGGCCGGGTCAACTTTATGATGAATTTTAGAGTCATTTTGAATCAACTTATCCCGATTCGAGTAAATTTGAGTCGAAGTTGAGTCGACTTCAGGAACAACGATGCTACTGCATTCAACCAAGTCAACACTCCCTAATAAATTGTATAGGGTTCCAATCCGAACTCCTTTCATTAAGACCATCGAACCTATGACCATCATGCATGAATCCTTATGAAATAGAGTGTGCACCCCTACATCACTCATTTTTTTGAGAAATATCAATTTTCTTGCCAAACCCAGAATATACAGCACACCTGGAAGGGTTCTACTCCTCCCATCCTATAGTATCAGTCAAAATCTTCCTTGTCCGATAAATTTAGTTGTCGAGTCGTCCCTAAGAACACATCTCCTCATTCATATTGTTCATATTCGCAGAACCATTCTCTATGTGGTGCCATATGATAGGATTCTCTTGAGTCAATCAACCAAACATCTTGATCCAATTGTGTACTGGTCGACGCCAAGTACACATCGCCTCCCTTATCTGGAGTCGTCTTTCTCTCAGTTGATTTCTTCTCGTCAGATCCTGTACTGAATTCCATTGCCTTCAACTTGCAGTCCCTTTTGTAATTCCCAATTTTACCTCATTTCCAATATCTTCTTGTCAACTGACCAGGGGATTTAGATCTACCCTTCGACTTAGAACTTCTACTAGAGAATTTTCCTTTATCTCTGTCAACTGGTTGACCCCTTACCACTGATGCATCTTTGTTCGATCCTTCCATGTTCTTCCTTCTCATTTCTTCTAAAAGTAGAGATGTAACCACGTATTCAAGAACTAATGTGGTTGTATTACTCCCTATAGCCACGAATAAGATATCCCAGGAGTTTGGAAAATAACATAATAGTATAACACATTTCCCCTCCTTAGTGATTTTAATATCCATAGAAGATAACTGGATCAAAATGGTATTAAACACATTTAAATGCTCAGTCACTGAACTGCCCTCACTCATCCTTAGAAGATACAATGTATTTCTAAGAAACAACTTATTTACCAAGGATTTCGACTAGTACAAGCTTCCTAACGTATTGTTCCACAATTTCTTGGCCGAATATTCACCTGAGACATTCAGTAGTACCGAATTTGCAAGACAAATTTGAATCATACTCCTTTCCCTTCTCTCTATTTTCTCCCATTCTTCTGTCGGAATACCTATCGACATGGTACTTGGACATACTGTTGTCCATTATTCTCGATATATAAGGAGATCTTCAATTTTAAGCCTCCAAAGCTCAAAATTCTGGCCATTGAATTTTCCGATCTCTATTCTCAAGCTTCTTGCCATTCTTTAACACAATTTTTAAAGATTTATGACTTACGACTCTTACTAAACCTATGGTTTAGCTCAGATTCAAGGTTGTTAAACCAAGCTCTGATACCACATGTTAGGAAATGAGAAAAACTTCTATGCTAAACCTAGCATAAGAGAGGAAGAAATATTTAAACAAGAAAGTATTTAATGACACAACAAACACAGAGTACACATAGATTTTACCCTGGAAATCTAATCTAGGAAAACCAACATTCCTTGAGTGTTCTTCTCTCTTGTTATCTTATTCATTCAGAATAAAAGGTTACATGCCTAACCTTGGTCCACACCTAAGCCACAATTGACATCATACCTTCTTTCTTTACACAAGAGCAACCCTGTAGCCAATTCGAATTACATCTACATGACCAACAACCTCTATGATTTCATCATCTTTTACAACATTACAACATGCCTTCTTTATAGGCTTTACAATAGGAAAAAAGCTAAAGAAAAGGTGCCAAAAAATGGTTACAAATCCACACAGATCATTGTCTACAAATCCTACAAATATCAGGATTATGTTACAGTCGACTGCCAAGTCGGATTACCAGTCGAGTACTAGTCATCCTTCATTCAATTTCCACACGCCCTCCTACCAATCTCTTGTCGGTTGACCTCTTCGACTTGCTATCGAAGTCTTCGACTTCATCTTTACCCAGTCGAACCACCTTGACCTTTGACTTGCTGTCGATTCCTTTGACTTCATCTTTACCCAGTCGAACCACCTCGACCTTCGACTTGATTTCGATTCCTTCAACTTTGTCTTTACCCATTCGAACCACGTCGATTCCTTCAACTTGCTATTGATTCCTTCATCTTCGTCTTTACCCGGTCGAACCACCTTGACCTTCGACTTGTTGTCGATTCCTTGGACTTCAACTGTCAGTCAATACACCTCAACTAGACTTTCACCGCAAAGAATATAACAACCCAACAGTAAAGAAACAAAAGGATCCAAATTAGTAGAAATGAAAAGGAGAAAGGCAAAAAAAAATGCCCTTATTTTGATAAGGCTATAAAAGAAATGAATAATTACGAATTGAAATTATATTAAACTATATACTTAATAGATTAATACAAACTAAGATTATCATAATAAATTCTTTATAATTATAATTGATGACAAAAATAACTATATACATATAATAAAAATAAATAATTATAATTACATCACTCACATAAAAAATTAGTTTTTTAATTGATAAGTTGTAAATTTACAATGGTTTATGAAATTCTACCTCTCATCTATACACATCAATTGAATTTAATGGACACACATCAATTATAAAACTATGTCTCCACTCATAAATGTGAGTTCACATATAAATTAAGAAATGTACAATTTCCATATTATAATTTCTAATGAGGGGAGAAACAAAAGCGCTCTAGCTATTTATGGTTACAAGTAGCATAGATCTCATAGTACAAAATTATTAATATGTTCTTTAGACACAACTAATATTGTAAGTGAGCCATGCTAAATTGAGTACATTTAGTTGTTGCATCATCATGTTAAGAAGAAACCTCATTTCCTAGAAATGTTTAATGTGTTGTCCAATTAGTTGTCATTTCATTATGAGTTGTCATTGTCATTTCAGTAATTGGAATTTGAACCTACAACTCACATGGTTTACATGCATTTTAACACATCAATACAATGAAAATTGGGAAGCTTGCTGGACAATGCAAGCAACTCTCATAGAGCATAGCTAGAAGACTCCATGACCTCATGCATTTTGGCGCAACGAACAAAGTTATTAATCTCATACATACACATTAAAAAATGTGAAAATCTAGCTTCAAACCTGGATCAAAGAGGTCTCGAATTATTTTCTAAGCTACTTGGGTGCTATGACCAAGTTGTTTTCATCGACATTAATTCCATCGAACAATCCCAAACTCCATACATTTATAGTGAGGGTTCGTGTTTGAAAATAGCTAGCTAACTTGCCTATATATTTAGTTTAATGTTTTCACTCACATCACTTGTTCTTTCAATGCATGAAAATTATAAGCTCAATTCAAATTCATTGTTGTGTATTTGTATTATTATAATGTTTAACTTGTTGGATGGTCGTTCAAATGGTGGGAAGGACACTAGTATGTATTTCAATTACAATAACATTGGCATTAGTATTTAATGTTTATCTTCTTCCATGTAAGAAGGTGATCTCTCAACTCTACTTTACATTTATAAGTGATTAATGTGTTGATATATCATAAATGAATATTTGTAAGTTATTTCTCTCTTGAAAACAAACAAGGGTCCTTAGACAATACATTTGAGAATTAATAAGCATAGCTTATAACATCTCCCACACAATTGATATATCTAGACAAACAACAACTTTGAAAATAAAAATCATTTAGGCACATCTCAATAATCGGTATTTGCTAGCATCTATTATATGCATAAAGGAAATATTCATATTAATGTTAAACTTTTTTGCATAATCTACATTACCAAAAATTAAAAAATCAAATTCAAATACAGTGTATGCATGTAACCCAAAGTTTTCTCTATAAGTGGAAGAGATAGTAGATTCTCACTAGCTACAACTTTTGACATGAAAACAAATATTGAACAGTAAATCTTTATATTTTGAGCTTCAATATGAGTCAAATCCAATAATTAAAAATTAGAAAATAAGCTTTATTATCTAATTGTAACTAACAACATTTAAGCTTGAAAATATGAAATAGAATCATTTGTGGCTCGAGAATGGCCAAATAATGTTTCCAAGATTGAACACATACAATAATGATAAAATATAAAACTAGTTGCAATAATGGATAAGACTCATGAAAGTGTTGGAATATTGAAAATATGCTACAACCAAGTTTCAATATTCGTGGAAAAGAATCTCATGAGCATTATGGTAGAGATGTTTGCAATATGACAAAAGTATTCATGAGCATTATGGTAGAGATGTTTGCAATATGACAAAAGTATTCATTGCCATCACTATAAGTATTTTACCCATCAATGGACATATTTTCATGGATATTGATGTGAGAGTGAGAATTCTTGATAAATTCAAGAGAATATTAACCACCATCATCAATCTTCAAATCCCATCAAATACAATAGTACACAAACTTGAGTCTCTTCAAATCCCATCAAACACAATAGTACACAAACCCAAGTCTTGGAGGGAAAAATTGTGTTTGTTTTTGAAAACTTTGGGTTAAAATGTTGATTTGTCTATCGAAATACTGGAAAAACGGCATACCATTTACAATATTTCCTATTTCCTCCAAGCACGGACTAATAAAAATATTCCCACTTGATAGTACACTATGCCAAAATGGAATTATTTTAACATGTTCAACTCATATATTATATAAAAATAGGAAATAGGAGTTGTAAGTTGAAATGTGATAAGTTGTCGATTGATGTGATATAAAAATCCCTAAATTAACATGCAAGGGAAGAAAAGGTTAATTAAAATATGTACATACTTTTCCCCATGACTTCAAATGTTAAGATAAAATAGTCTTTCAATGTTTCGTCTTTCCTCAGCTAAGTCATCACTTTCTCTTTTTATATTTTCCTTTCTAAGTAATAATTTTTCCTAATTTTGAAGTTGTTTTAGACATTCACTTTCTCTTTTTATATCTTCCTTGCTAAATCATATTAAATTGATTTGGTCTCTCATGAACATTGGAAGATATTTAAACCTCTCCATAATAGAGATATGGACCATGTGACATGTTTCACATATACAGGCTTGTGAGGACCTCCTACAATATGTAAAAACTGAGAAGTTATAAAGCTATGTCAAAGGAATACCTTACAAATTCATGACCGTTGGAGCAGGTTATTTTGGATAAGTTTTGGAAATCAAACAGAAGTAGATTGCATGACATTTTGGAAAAGTAGCATCGCATGTGGAAAGCAGGGAGCGTATTATTAAGGGTCAGTGCACAAGAAATGAGAGTTGGTTAGGAAGTTTTGGGACAATTTTTCCACTTTGTAACTATGCTGTAATGGGCTAAGCCCTAATAGAAAACTATAAATATGTAACATGTTTTGGGTAGAGGAAATAGTAAAGAACGTATGAGCGAAGAATTGGCTAAGTGTTCAAGTGTTTTGAGACATGACTGAGGTTTTCAAGAGTTAGGCTCACACTATAGTAGAATGACTTAGGCAGGATTGGTTAATGTCAACTGATATATCTTTTCGTAAGTGCAATGTGTAGCTGTAATGGAGACTATGAATGAATGAATAAGAAACCAGTTGTTGTGGACACAACCCAGTTTGGGGTGAACCAAGTTAAAACCTTGTGTCTTGATGTGTTGCTTATGTGTGCTATGTTTTTGACGCATATGAGGAATAGTTAGTATATATCCGTGTATTGTTTGTAGTTATTGTGCAATGATAATGGATGTTTAATATGTCACTAATATATGTTGTTATGATCCTGCACACTTAAGTTAACGATGAATGATTGAATGTTAAGTGGAGTAATGTCATGCATATGTTAAATTACATGTTAATTACAGGTTAAGTAATGGAAACCGCACACAGTAGATGAATAAAAAATGCATAATATGGTCATGTTGAATACCTCACTTCCCCTCATCATTGCAGAAACTTGGTTCCTACAACCCCTCTAGATGCCTTGATTGAGAATTCACTTGCTTGCAGGTGATTTTTGTTGAAAAGTCAACAAGAAACATGTGTCTAATTTACTTTTCCCTTAAATAAATTAAACGATAAATATTAATCTATTATTTCATTTATAATTGAGTGAGTTGGATTTGTAATAGAACTATAAGTGTAGTTAAGTGAGTTAAGATCAGTTGTAATAGTTGTAACTAAACATGCACTAGTGAGAGTTCAGTTAATCAGTGAACTCACAAGCAACTGAAGATTCACCATGGTTAACTACATGCATGTCAGATCCAGTGGAGACCCAGTTGAGATAACAAGTGAAAGGGATAGTTTGGCTATCAGTTGTGATTTGATCACACGTGCAATGGATATGCTTATGAGCATGCATAAGCTAGGTAATTCGTTAATGATTCGATTGTGAGAATTCGAATTGCAGAGATTGTCCAGAGGAGGCAAGTTGTCTGGACATAGGAATTGGCACATGTATTTGCTGATTTGTGTATGATAGCGTGAGACGATTGTATTGAACTGAGAGCTCTTGGATTAGAGTTTTGTATAAGATTGTTTCATGATTCATGATATAAATAATATATGATAGTGGTGTTTTTAGCTTTACACTTTCCCGGTAAAACTTCTGTGTTATGTGTTCTTGATATTTCACTTTGTGATTGTGGTTGTGATCGTGGTTTAATTTTCCGCAAGAATAATAGTAGAAGCGATTCTGTATTTAACAGTGGCATAATTGTTAGATAAGGATAATCGCAAGAAATACATTAAGTGTATTGAAATTTCTACATGGTATCAGAGCCATGGAGGCCATAGAGCTATGGAAGTTAGGTGCGAACATTGTTTTGTGTTCGCAGGTCCCGTCTCTAGTAGGGTGCAAACCCTAGTACTGAAAACTACCATCATTTTTAGGAACAATAATTCTACCATCATTGGCATTTTTGCAGGCTACAGTGAAGCAGGGTGTGAACTTCCCTCACCCTACAGTGAAGCAGGATGCGAACTTCATTGGCATTTTCGCAGGCTACAGTGAAGCAGGGTGAGAACTTCCCTCACCCTACGGTGAAGAAAGGTGTGGACCTCCTAGGGAAGAGGGATTGCAGGAGTTGAGTTTTGTGGTTGGATAACATTCGAATTTGCAAGATTTTCTTGGTGCGACACCTGATTCAAGATTGAAAATGTCTTTCAATGGCTTGAGGTTGGAGTATGCACTCGAGGGCAGCTCTAACTACATTGCTTGGAAGGACAGGATGGAAGAAGTACTCGAAGACAATGGATTGAAGGGTTACATTGACAATGATGTTCTTAAGCTGGATGCGACAGACACTGCAAATCTTGATGCATGGCAAAAGAAAGTGGCGAAGGCGAGGAGAATTCTGTTGGAGGGAGTATGAGACCACATTGTCTCAAGTGTCCATGGAAAAACCACACCACATGCAATGTGGAAGGTTTTGACGGATCTGTTCCAAAACAGTAGCGACCATAGGAAATTGGCACTCAAAGATAAACTCAGGAAGATCAAGATGGATAAAGGTGACACCATTCCAAAATATCTCACGAAGTTTGTCCAATGTCGGGATGAGCTTGGAAGTGTGGGAATAATGGTCCCTGCTAATGATTTGGTGAGCTTGGCGCTCCTAGGGCTTCCTAAGAGTTGGCACAGTTATCAAGAATCTGTCAATGGAAGGGAAAAATTGCCAAATTGGGAATGACTGTGGTCGGATCTAGTGCAAGAGGAGTTCAGGCGGAACCCCAGAGATGGATCTTCATCAAAGTGTGATGATGAAGAGGATTGTGCTTTGACTACCAAGGCAAGGAAAGGGAAAGGGAAGAAATTCCATCCAAAATCTGAGTCTAAAGTCAAGAATCTGGATTTGTCCAAAGTGAAGTGTTTTCACTGTCACAAACATGGGCATCTCGCTATTAACTGTCCACAGAAGAAGAAGAACAAGATGGTTGCTAGAGCTGCAACTGGTGAGGCTCTTGTCTCACAATTTGAACTTGACTTCTCTTTGATAGCATGCATGGCTTCAAGTGCATCGGGATCGGTGTGGTATTTGGATAGTGGCGCTTCCTTCCACATGACGGGAGATAAAGAGTCTTTCATTGACTTGGAGGAGAAAGATCTCATAATGCATATAGAGATGGGCGATGATGGGCGATACAGTGCAACTAGTATTGGTACCATTACCTTTCAGAGGGAGTCAGGTAAACCATTTCAATTGAAAAATGTTATGCATGTTCCAGGTTTGAAGAAAAACCTCGTCTCAGTCGCAATGTTGGAGGACAGAGGCTATGATGTTGTTTTTAGCAGTGGTAAAGCCTACCCGCGACATACAGAAACGGGTCAAGTCAAGAAGATAGGGATTCGAGTTAAGAATCTCTACATGCTGGAAGTAGATGACTGCAATGCCATGATAGGCAAGGCAGAAAAAGTGGTGAGATGGGATGAGGGTGAATTAAGACATAGGAGATTGGGCCATCTTCATCATAGATCCTTGAAGATCATGTAGCAGATATCTACTGGACTTCCAATGGGAACACTTGCTCAGTTAGATCAGTGCAAGGGCTGCACCCTGGAGAAGTATGTAAAGTCCACCTTTCATGAAAAGGAGAACCGTGCTTCGGTGATCCTGGAGAGAATTCACACGGATGTGTGTGGACCATTCTCGGTTGCTTCAACAACAAAACATAGGTATTATGTTATTTTTGTTGATGAATTTTCTCGTAAATGCTGGATATTCTTCATGCAGAAGAAGGATCAAACATTCTCAAAGTTCTGTGAGTTTAAAGCATTCTTGGAGAAAGCGTCAGGGAAGCAAGTGAAGGCTCTAAGGAGCGATAATGGTGGAGAATACATATCTAATGAATTCAAAGACTTCTGCAGTAGAGAAGGAATTCTAAGAGAACTCATAGTGCCTCATAACCCACAGCAAAATGGGGTCGCGGAGAGAAAGAACAGAACAATCGTGGGTGCAGCACGAGCGATGTTGCATGATCAGGGCCTACCAATTCATTTGTGGGAAGAAGCATGCAATACTGTGGTTTATGTGCAGAACCATTGTCCTCATAGAATACTTGGCATGAGTACACCTGAAGAAGATTTTACTGGTAATAAACCTGATGTTTCTCATTTTAAAATTTTTGGCTCATATGTTTGTGTGCATGTGACCAAGGATGCCAAGAAGAAGCTGGAACCGACTGCTGAAGTTGG
>JASDQU010104417.1:369516-396342 GCA_032191745.1 Picea mariana | reverse complement strand
ATTTGTGTATGACAGTGTGAGACGATTGTATTGTACTGAGAGCTCTTGGATTAGAGTTTTGTATGAGATTGTTTCATGATTCATGATATACATAATATATGATAGTGGGGTTTTTAGCTTTATGCTTTCCTGGTAAAACTTCTATGTTATGTGTTCTTGATATTTCACTTTGTGATCGTGATTGTGATCGTGGTTTAATTTTCTGCAAGAATAATAGTAGAAGCGATTATGTATTTAACAATGGCGTAATTGTTAGATCAGGAGAATCGCAGGATATACATTAAGTGTATTGAAATTTCTACAGTTTCGAAAGGGTCGATGTCTAAGGATTTTGTTGGTTTATTAATGATTAACCCTAGTTCTGCCCACTGCACCCCATCAAATGGTTCTATTTCTGGGACTAGGATCTGTGAATGAGGGGGATGTGGAGGCCTAATAAGGAGGAGATCAGAGAATGGTTGAACACTTAGGAGATCGAGTTTACAGTAGAGGATAATCATAATCCAAGGATCAATAAAAAAGAATGGTTACAAAGGTATTGTTTTATAGATTTACATGAAATTTTATTTGTTGACTTCCCAAATGTATTAGTAGTGTGGATCTCTATATTTACTGAATAGACTGGAAGATATCGGACTACGAATCCGAGGAATTGGAATCCTGAATTGATTAGATAGGTTAATGCAATAAGAAATAAGGCATCGCACACAATCGATTACTGGTTGGATAGTGTGCTGGGAGGATACGTTACCATTCTTCAAAGAGTTGTGCGGAAGATACCTAATGTCAATATCTACGTGGATTAATATGTTGATGTGCGAGAAAAGATTTACGATGATGGAATCTGATTTTTAAGCACCTTCACGCACATAGGGGAATTGGGGGCTAACCAAGGAATGATCTAAGCATAGAAAGGGATGAAAATAAGGAATGAGTAACAAATGGGTTGATCATGTTGAATGAAGAAGAGTTTGCGACAAACAAAGAGATTGGAATATTGTGCAATGGTAAGAGGTTTAGACCGAATAAGAATAGGATTGTGGCCGAGAGAGAAGGGAAACACATTGAGATCGAGGAAAGAGACACTAGTGCAATATTCCAGATTGAAGGGAGTCTGTGCACAGAAGAAAATATCTATCAACTCAGTCCGTTAGAAGAGGATCTCGCTCAGATCAAACTCTGTGTTGAACCCATGACTCTGTGTGTGTTGCCAAGAACTGTGGTAAGATCATAAGTTTTTCCAATTGTAGTTAGTAGTGGAAGTAATCAAAGTAGTGGAAGTAATCAAAGTAGTGGAAGTAGTACGTCGAGTTAGAATTAGTGAGTATTATTAGGAAAGAATATTGCATAGAACACGATGGCAGGGGTAGATCCCACCTTAAGGATTCCTCTCTTTCAAGGGGCCAGTTCAGAAGACCCCGAACAAAATTTGTTCATCTGTGACACGATATGGGCTATGAAGAACGTCCAGGATGATGACGTGAAGATTTCACAGTTGTTGAAAAATTTTAGATATCATGCACTATTATGGTATATATGAAATATCAAAATACTACACCTACGGGTCAGACGAGAACATTGGCCGAGGTAATTAGATTAGATTTTATGAAAGAATTCTAGAAGCCTAAGTCTCAGTTGTAGTGCATTACTAAGCTAAAGGAAATCAAATATATAGTAAATGAATCAGTATGGGACTTTGAACAAAGGTTTAAGATATTGAAATACTGGTTAACATTCCATATTCTAGATGAACAACACCGAGAATGGTTTATTGCAGGTTTATTGCCGCATATACACTGCCCTTTTATGCAAGAGAATATTGCGATGCATTTGGAAGCTATGGAAATTGAGATGAAATTGGAAGCGTCCCGTATAGGAGAGAATAACACGGGGATGGCTCAGGTTCAGTCACAGATGGATCCACTGACTATTTAGTTGTAGGAAATTATGAAAGGAAAAGAAAAGTGCGAGGGAGTCTGGTGTATCACCTGTAAAACAAAAGGCCATCATAAATATGAGTGTCCAACATTCCAACAATACTTGAATACAGGAGCTCCAAACATATTAGGGTTATGGTGTGAGATTTGCAAGACGGTGGGTCACCACCCTCATAATTGTCCATTGATGCAGAAATACCAAAGCACTGCGAGGAACTTGTTTTGCAATTTTTATAAGTCAGTGGGACATGACGAGAAGGATTGTTGCGCATTGGACTTGATGAGAGGGCACACTGCATATGCTTATAGAATCCAAGAAGAAGATCCTGAAGTAGAATGAGGAGCCCACAATTTAATACTCCTAGAGGAGTGTATAATCAAGGAGGCAGAGGAGGATTCATAGGTCAGGGATGAAAAGGATTTGGTAGAGCAGGAAGAGGACATATCATATGTTATAATTGTAATCATCCTGAACATTTAGCGTGTGATTTACTGAATCCATGCATGACATGCACATATTGTAGAGAATTATACTATGCGATGGAGGATTGTCCTCAAATGATAACAAAATTGTAGGCAAGAGGGAACTAGAAGCAACACTAGAACTAGTACCAGAACCAAAACAACAACATATAGATGATAGCAGAAGAGGCACGCGATGAGAAACCTAAGATATTAGAAATAATGCGCGGAGGAATAAGAATGGGAGTGAATGTGATAGATCAAGGGAATATAATTCACTAGTGGGTAAGGAAAGTAGTGGACCCTTGCCATTGTTTGATCCAAGGAAAGAGAAAGAGACCTACCAACAATAAAGAAAATAATTGATGGGAACAGACTGGATAACATCAACTTCGACTGCACCACCCTTGTATGATAGACCCTCGGTATTTGATATGCCTCTAGTCTATGACCATTTAGAAAACCAAGTTGAAAAGGTAAGTACTTTGAAAGATTTCTTAAGAATTTGTTTATAATTAATGAAAGATGAATCTTCTTTGAATATTCTGCACGAAATGATTGACCATTGTTCCCAAGAAAAAGAGAAACTTGTCACACTTAGCGCAGTTCATTAGGTGCACAGTAAGAAGTGAAAAAATAGGGAGTTCATGCTTAATGCACATATAAGAGATTATGAAATGGACAACATATTTATGGATTTAGGTTCATATGTAAAAATTATCTCGAGATAGACTTGGGAGATGATGGGCCAGCTGAAACTGATTTGGTCTCCTATCCAGTTGAGACTAGCGAATCCACATAAGATCGTTCCGGTTGGAAGGATGATAGGAGTAAGCATTAATATCGATGGAGTGCGTAGTATAATAGAATTTGAAGTGATCGACATAGTAGATGGTAGTACAATATATCCAAAACTATTGGGAATTGATTGGGAATTCGATAATCAAACTATCATTGACCTAAAGAAAATACATATGGTATTCGAAGTAGAATACCTAAAGTTTACTGTGCCCATTAGACTCGATTAAAGGTAGGAGGTATGTAGAACCAACCAAGAGAAAAGAAATTGATAATTTGTATAATATGACTGTGCATATGGACGATTATGTCAATCCTACAACTGCAGGTGTACTTAGTTGGAGGAGTATCATCTCATGCACGTCAAACTCAGAAGAGGGTTTGGATAATTGGCAACAAAGACTGCATGAAGTGTCAACCAGGAAGTGTGATCGAATCACCCATGCATTGAGATGGATTGGAACTGAAATAGTTGAGCCTCCAAGGTATAATGAACTAACACCTATATAATTTTTTATCAATGAGTTTTAAATGTAGATTCTAGATCAACAAATACTTTTGGCCTTAGATGTCACACTGAAAGTGACTTCAACGAGATGGTGGCATATTCACAGATGGGATAAGAGATTTGCAACAATGTAAAAGATTATTACAAGTTATATTCATGATAGAGAATGAAAGTATCATGCCAAATTATAGTGGATTAAGTTTTCCAACAGATCATGTTACGAAGTGTATTGCGTAGGGGAGATCGGTGCCAAAACAATAATGGATTCATTTATTTGTGCATACTCTGGAAAATACTCCAAAGAATTGGTACCTAGAACTAGAAGTGCGCAGAGAGATAGGAGATTGGGAAGGGTTGACTAGGAAATTCAAGGTAACATTTAGTTTTGAAAGTAATAATCTGATTATTGACTCAACCTTGCAAGTTCTTAAGAACAAGATTTTTGTGACAAAAGGCCTGATGTATAGTACACCTAGGGTTACTGCAACAATTGAAGAGGTCTTGCGTTTTTATAATATTGCTGAAGAAAACCAGGAGGATGAAGACCCAATGAATTTGAATGTACCAGAAACTGAAGGGGATCACCTAATAGAAGGAGTTATCTATATATGAGAATCCTTTAAGAACGCGCAAAGTGAACATTGGTACAAAAGAAAAGCCTAAGTTTGCATGCATAGGAGACTACTGGAGCGATGACATAGTTGAGAATATTTCACCCGCAAGATAAAACACATCCCCATTGATGTAGATTTAATTGCTAAGATTACAGGGCTACCAACAAATGGAATGAAACTATAAGATTTTTTAGATGATAATACAAAAGAAAAGGCGATTGCAGAGGAGATCAAAGAATAATTTGGCACTGAAAGAGGAAGAAAAAGTATGATAATCATGAATATCAATGAATTAGCCACTAGATTCACGAAGAAATTGCTGACCTGCAAGTTATTATGAAAGTGTCGCAAGGAAGAGGTTCCTGCAGGGGTGGTCATAATAGCCGCATAGTGCACGGAGAGAATAATTATCAGTTGGGCACCGTATTTTCTCAACCTATTCTTAGAATACTACAGAGATGCACAAGATGTTGGAACAAAGTTCCACTACTCTTGGTTGTTTATTTTGATATCCTTGGAGGCATGGAAAAAACCAAAATATTCAGTTTTTTGTGAAAAAAGAAGAAAGTGTGGTGCAACAAGATACATAACCCTGTGACACAACACCAATCCTAAGTAGGGTAAAATGAATTCAAGCATTTTTGGCATGTATATACAAGAGATGCAGGAGAAAATTGCAGATKCATGGATGATTTCACCTGAAGTGGTGAAGGAAAATGAGGGGATTKCCAACTTCAAGGCATCCAGGCACAATATATGGATACAAGCTAGAATAGACCCTAACAAGACATGGTTAAAGATGAAGTATTTCATCACATCCAAAGAATTCCAATGGGTAATAATATAATGGYCGAATCAATGGAAGGTACCCATAGATATCAAGAAAGGAGAAAAGGGAAAAGARCATGCAGAAGATGGAATGACACAAAAATCCAGTAGCCCAACAACCAATAACATAAAAGCTTCATAACGCACATAAAATGCGACGAAAATCAAGAAGCCAAGGAAGAAGGAAACAATACCATGGGCCTAATTGTTAGGAATTGAGCGCACAGAAAGAAAAAATAGGGAGCACATAAGAAAGATAATATCCCAACCCAGAAGACAGCGACTTGAAACCTACTAGAGGATAAGAAAATTGTGCAGAAAGAAACATCACCAAAGAGAAAATCAACCATGCAGATAGGAGAAAAAAGAAAGAAGATGAAAGTGCAGAAGAAGCCCCTTCAACTCATAATAACTGAAGACAACACATATTTAGTATAATATAAGGTAAAAAATTGAGGAGAATGAGCACTCTACGTCCTAGAGTCACAGAGAGAAGAAATTATGAAAACATTGATGGAGGTCAAGGAGACTTTGGAAAGACTCTAGTTTAATGTTGCGCAGCAGAAAGGAATAGAACAACATAAAGACTTAGCGCAACACGAGCATACTATAGAATAAACAGGGAGAATACATACAATGGTAATGGGTAGTAAAATTTTCCAGATCACTCAGAAGATGCTACAGATTGATCAGGGAACATCACAGAAGAAACTAAAGGACATAGAACAGCTGGACTTGGCTCTATCCAAGATTCAAACCAAAGCGTTGTATAAGTTGCAGATGAGTTTTGCAAAAGAAGTATAATCAATGGATAGGACATATGCAACAAAATTGGAGACATCCAAGGAAAAGAAGGAGATATTAGAGATATCTCTCAAAGAAGTGCATATCAAGCGATACGAAGAAAAACAATGCATAGATAAGCTAGAACAAAGACTTGAGGAAGTATTTCAAAATATTCTAGACAACGCATTAGCAGAAGAGCTCAACACAGAAGAAAAGATACAAAGGATAGCATAGACGATGGATAGTTATAAGTAGGAGATAATAGAATTGGTTGAGAATATGACACCAACTACCCCTCCAGAGGTCATATCAGAGAGGGAGCAACAGGCAACAAAACACACAGATATCATCATGAGGGAGGTGAAAGAAGTAGAACAAATCTATGAAACGAATGCACATATATGGACAAGCCTAGAAGAAGATGAAGGCATCCAACAATTGGATCAGAGGGAAGTGAAATTAAGCACTGCAGTTCAATATTTAAATAAAAGGAAGAGGGCAATGCTTATATCAGAGAGAATGAAGGCTGTGTAGGAAATGAAAAATCTACAAGAAGATTTGAAGACAATCCAAGGAGAAAAATAAATAAGAAAGGCTCAGTTGGAGCCACTATAGGAACAAGTAGAAAAAATGATAGAAGAGTTGGAAACAGAGAAAGGAATACTAGAACATGCACACTCAGAAATTATGGAAGTGATTAAGGAGAACATAAAAATATAGGTGGTGGAGACACTGACAAGAAAGAGTGCGTAGGTGAAGACACAAGTCGATGAAGTAAAAAAGAAGTTCTAGACATTGCATAAATTGGTGCTGGAAGAAAACACTTCTTGAGTGGCTCGGGACGAGCCGCAGGTTAGTGTTGGGGGCCTGTTGGAGCAGGATATTTTGGGAGAAAAGTTCGAGGAAAGAGTGCAAAAAATGAGGCAGGAAGATAAGGAATGGACCAATGAAGAAACGCGTGACATGTAATGAGGAGAAAGTAGTGCACAATAAAGCAAAGAAAGTAGCGCACCGAGACTTAAGTAAAATCAACGCAGAGTCAAAGCAAGGAACAGTTGGATCTAAGACCAACCAGGCGTAAGGATTTAATATGTGGACAAACTAGGGTTAGGGTTTTTCTAGTCAATGTAATGGGTTTTTACTCGTCATTTTGTATAAATATGATGTATGAGGTAGATAAGAGGATAACTTATGTATGTTGAGAATCCCTTTTGAGAACAATTCTTAGTTTTGAGTCACAAGACTAGTTTTCGGTTGGAGTTGTAGATCTTAGATGATGTCAGTTTTGGAGACTTATGGAGTGTAATTGAGGGCCGGGTCGCAAGTTGTGGAGGTTGGTGCGACGCTGGTCAACCTCACCCATATTAAAATCCATGATGTAATGCACGTAGCACATGAACATTTTATGAAGAATAATAAATAAGGAGAAGAACTTTATGGATGTAGCCCAGGGGGGGTGAACCATGGTAAAATATGGTTTCTTCCTATGCATTTTTCTTATATGTTTCTTTGATATGTTTATTATGTTGAATGAATGAATGAATATATGAATCTATTAAGGTTAATTTACAAAACGCATGTCATTTTATGAAGAAAGAATATGAAGGGTTAAATGAATGGTAGATTGCATGTTGAAGTAGAAGAAGTTTAATATGCCTAACATTCCCATGAGTTCCATCCCTTCCACGATTGAAAACACTTGGGTCATGCAATCACCCATTAGCCATATTGGGTGAGACTACACTATGCACTCTGTGCACAGTGTTTCCTTCTGGTTTACCAGAGGGGTCGATTGTTTCTAGGGTTTTGTTGGAGAACTAAGGTAGAAATCGGGTCAATCCATACATACAACATGTATGATGTCGATTGTGTCTTAGTTTTGGACCAAGGTTAGACATGTAACCTTTTATTTTGAATGAATAAGACAAGAAGGAGAAAAATTCTCAAGGAATGATGATTTTCCCGGTTTGGGTTTCTAGGGTAAAATCTCTGTGTACTATGTGCTTGTTGTGTCATTTACTTTCTTGATTAAATCCTTCTTCCTCTCTTCTACTAGGTTTAGCGTGGAAGTGTGCCTCATTTCCTAACACTTGACCATGCTCCAGGGCTTCATATTTAAGAGGGAATAACTTCTTAACCGTGAGGAATCACATGATGTACCACCTACCATTGGAATCGACATGGATAGGACTATCCATCTATGGATGTTTTGTATACAATTCCAATGTCCTTCACCCTCTTTTTTCCCAAACAACTTTGGGATTCATGACCACACCTCTGGGTCGTTTTGTAGACTTCTTCAAAGCATCTTCTTGTGAGGTCCATGCTTAAAGATATGCCATAAGGGGATCACTTTGGAGACTTATTCAAGTACACCCATTAATTATAGAGTATTTTAGACTTCTTCTAGAGTTGACATAAATGACAACCAATTTTATAACAAAATATTCCACAATACTGTAGTTGTGGGTGACCCATGCATTTGGGTTATGTATTGTATGTTGAAGAACACCATTCGGGGGGAAAAGAAATGTGTAAAAGGATAGATTCTCGGTCTAAAGAGGAACACCAGGATGCAAAGAGTGTGCATAATCTTGCAGGGGGGGATTAGTCTCCCCCTGTTGTCATAGTCCAATGTATTGTAGGTAAATTTGAACATGTAGAAGTTTAACTCCCTTAGGCTCTTCCTAGACCTAAGATAGAATAGAGATATGAATAATGGACTCTCCTATATCTGAATCCTACATGAAAATGATCTATGGGTGCATAAAATAAAATGGGCTTACTTGATCACCTAACGGTTGTACCTGCACACTCCTTTGTTGTTTTCTTTCTCTAACATATCCCTCGCTCCTGTCCATGTGATTCTGCGCACACAAATACACAAACAAACTCCTTTCACAAGATCAAATGTATCATATGTAGATTATGGATCTAATGATATAATATGAAAATATAAATTCTCTTAAATATCATGAAAATCATATGCAATGAAATAAAGGGGGAAATTCAAATGTATCTTCTATTAATAAGACCAAATGGTTTACAACTTACAATAACTGAAGGTGATGTTGCAGTCCTTTTCCAAACTCCTTGCCAAAACTCTTGTGATCAAGTCGTCAACATAAGGTTGTTATCTCTTTTTCCCTCCCTTTGTCCATGAGAGACCCCCCATTATATAGGATATTAGAGATAGGATCAAATGATTAAACTAGATAAGATCTCCATGCCCAAAGTAAAATACTTCTGAAGGTCGAGACACAAAAAATACGTGATTGATCCCATCTCATAGAAACTTTGTTCTAATTATGGGGAAACAGAATCAGATGCGTCCTTCATTCTTTCAGGGAGAAAATGGTCTCTCCTTGAAAGAGGACAAGGAGAGACCATATATTTTGGTCGTTGGTTGTAAAGGGATAACAAGTGACCAAGAAAAAACATGGTGTTTTCTTAGGGACAATGGTATAGTTTGGTGTCTCAGACTACTAACCCCTAGTTGATACCCATCAAGTGCTTAGGTGGAAAATAATTGTTTAAAAGATGCCCCCCTAAAGTATGAGGTCAGAAGAGGTGTCTGATGGCTGAAATAATTTACAAACAAAACCACAAAGCTCTAGGCAAAGGAATATAGGAAGAAACCATCATCAATCCTGCATAATAATAACATTCCCGAAGTGGGCATACCCATGTCAAGTAATAGAAAATCAAACATAGCCACAAAAACAATACACTATGGATCCATGCATGACACAATTGACTAGATAATTGCCATGGAAAATACAATTTGGATCCATGCTACAAGTGAAAACATAGCCACGAAAAAATACAAATGTGGATCCATGTCATAGTATACAAATCAGGGAGATGACTCGATGCCCGATAAATCTCTGAAATAATCATGAATAAATCCATCAAAACTTGGGAGGGAATACCATCAAGGAATATGGTGGCCCCAACCCAATGTCTTTGTCCCAAATCCCAAGGGTATGAATCTACAACATGGGAATAAATGAGTTGAGGTTGAGGATGGTAGAAACTGACTGATTACCAATCATTGATGTAAACCATTAACAGACGCTAGGTAATCCACCGACAATGAGGATGGACCCCAAGATACCTATTACAATCTATCGAGTGTGAATAAATGAGTTTAATTCAAACACTCATAGATTCATTTGACAAAAGCCAATGATGTGAACCCATTATCAAAATGAAAGGGAGTCTACCACTGATGTTTGCAAACCCCAGGGTACTAAATTGGTTTCTAGATTTCAAACATAGATAATGAGATGGAGTCAAAAAGATGAAATTCATCGAAGGGGGGCCATGATGTATCCCCCATCAATCGACACGAAACATAGAAATATATATGGGTTGAAAAATATAAGTGTAGAGAACAACTAACTCAGGGATAAATGGGATGAATGGCCTGGAGGACTGAAAATGGCCAACAAAGGATAATGTCCCTTGAAAAAATAAGCATGAAAAATAATTTGACATGGAAACATTAACTCATTAATGACCAAAACACTCGCCATGGATGACTGGAAGAGTAACCAGTCAGTGGAGTCAGAAAAATCATGGAGATGGTAATAACTCAAAGGAAATGGGTAACCCAACTATTGGACATGAAAGAGAAACAAGGGTATTGTTCAAGGGAGACTCACTTGGCAACTACCATTTGTGAATATGACTTAGATGGAAAAACCCCCACTCTTTTATTCTTCTTTCATGTTTAAGTGAGTGCGAAAGAAAATAAAAGTATGCTTGATGTTCTCACCCATGGATTTATTATCGAGCCTAGGGCAGATAATATTGCTTGATTCGTTAGTTCATATTTAGAGAGTATGAATAGACAATAAGACTCCAAGGGTGTTCCTTTTCACAAATTTAGTCCCTTGATCCTGAAAAGGACAAAATAATATAGGGGAGAACTCTTCCATACGAGATTGGCTAGAGTATGCCTTTTTCATAATTAGTCTATCTAGTCCGAAAAATGGGTAAACTTACACCAAATAGACATCCTTTCAAATCCATTTTAACGAGTGTGAAAGAAAACAAGATCACTTGACAATTCTTTCATGTTTAGAGAGTCTAAAAAGAACTTAACAAAGACTCTGCAATGGACCTTTGTCATGGTTGTTTTCTGAGCGCGACATTGTAATGGAAATTGAGTCAACATTGTAACGAAAATGTTGGTCCATGTCTGCAATAACAGATCTTAATTTGTAGCCCAAGATATTAAATAACAATATTAAAAAATAAATTCTCAAAAAAAAATAGAAAATGAAATTCTCCAATGTGAAAAGGGTTATTTTAAAACTAGTTTGCTAAAAATGGAAAAAATAGGAATTATATGGGATAAATGTGATTTTTGTCTCTTTTGTTTTGTTACCCTTGGTTAAAAAGTGGAGAAGGGATTCTTTGTGGAGAAATTTGCAGTGGTGATTTTGGGAGTCGGGGCCACAAATATGTTAGCTTAGTAATCATACCTTTTTGATTAAAATCCATGTCTCTATTTTTGTTTTCACTGGAAATTGTTGCTATGGTGAGGCCTAAAATTTGCGGGAATGCGTAGTCATGGGGGTCCTTTAATCAAGAGGAAAACACAAGGACCTAGTCGTTCTGTACTCAAATATAATCGATGACCGGTCATTGTAAAAAAACATGGCACTTTTTGGCAGTGACTGACTGCTCCCTGATTATGGTGAAGGGGTGAACATGCATTGGTAGTCACTCTGTAAAAGGACCATCCAGTGAACAACAAAGGATGGTTTCTCTCTAACGACAGTTTAGGCATGACCAGTTTCCCTGTCTATAAAGAGGTAGGGGCAACCAAGATTAATTTTGACAGTGTTTGGTATTATTTTCAATGTGCAAATTTTATCCATGTGTTTTAATAATTTGTGTGATATTTCTTGGCAAGAAATTCACAATCATCGATTGGAAGGAAAGAGAGCATGAGATCAATGAAAATGCAACTATGGGGAATCTTTACACCTTGGATGAACTTAGAGATTCTAGTCTCTTAAAGTTATTTCTGTGACAAAGTATGAGGGCACAACCGTTGATGCTGGAGCGAATAATTGGCATGTGGGACCCTAACAAGCAGCATTTTATGGTGGCAGGGGTGGATCATCTGAGCCTGTGGATGCCTATATCAAGCTGTATTGTCGTCCAGAGAGGAGGACGAGAAACAATAAGATACCAATTTCACAGGTGGCAGATTTGACCTTGCATACTATTTTGTATACTATCACACATGTTGTGGGAAGTACAGGGCCTCATTTGTCTTTGCAAAGTCATGTGACGTATGATGTCATATGTTTGAGTCCCACTTTATATAACTAGCATGCGGGACTACAAATCAACATGATAGAGCAGTTGGAAAAGTGAAGAATGGGAAGGAAAAAACAATTTGGGTATGATTGATTCTATTACCATTATTTTTTTAGCATGTTCTAACTACTCGCCCATGGGTGACATGGCCAATGTTTGGATTGAGAGATCCCTCCATGAAAAAGTGGAAAAAATTGTTTTCGCATCTCGAGGGTGGGTGACAACCACATTTTGGGGGGGAATTTTTCGGTTGGTGGGACCAAGAAATCATGGTCATGGATGACTATGCATATACCGGTGTGGACTTACATAGAGATGTGGATATGGTCCTTCCCAATGGGGAGGGTTTTAGTGGCAAGTTCGGTAAGAATGATATGCATGTTTTTCATTTTTGAAATATTCAGTGTTTTTGTGTTTTTGAAATATATATGAATTTTTTATGTGTATCATGACTAATTATGGGAATTTTGCAGATTGTGTGCTTTTTCACCCAGCAGGGATGTCACCTTTGCATAGGTGAAGATACCATGTTGGTGGAGCTATGAGGAAGCATAGTGGAAGGGATCATGTAGAGCTATTGGAATATATCTAGGAAGACCTCAAGCATTTGACGATGGGGATTCCATTACCCCATATGGATGACAATCCCCTGTGTATGCAGAGGCACACTGTGGGTGTTGGTGGTCGATTTTACCGCCTTCTATGAAAGGTGGATAGAGTTTTAGTCTGCTGCCATGAGCATGGAGCTCCTCATGATGATTAGTATTAAATCTTTGTAGTTTTTGTGATACATTAATATGTGTCTTATATACAAATGTATGGGTATATCATCGAATTGTTTCATGCTATATTTTACTTTTGGGATATATTTTGAACACTCTCTACATTTACATGGATGTTTTACTTTATTGTTCTACACATGTGTACAAATATTTTTCAACGGATATACATGAATGTTTGTTTAAATAATATGCTTCTAATGTAGTAGATGCCAATTCAATACAAAATTTGCTAATGAATCAACCAATGAATTGAATTCCCTTGGTATATGTTCATAAGAAATAAAATCGTATGATCTCTCAAGGAGGTGTACCCACAAATACTTACGAAAAAGGTTAGGGTGGCAGATAGAATAAGTTGATTTTAGTTGCGAAACCATGATCTAGGAGTCTAGCCTAACAATCAAATGACGAATGTCGAAAGCTAATGCTTCAAACATAAGTTCGATAATTGTGCTATATTCGACAATGTTATTTGTTGTAGGAACTAGGAAGATTCCCCCTAAACTAACTAGTTTGTTGGTGGGTAAAAATATGACCCAGGAAACAGAAGCAATGTTTTGGGTACTATGGATAGCTCTGTTTGCATATCCAATATAGGAAGAGGGGAACGTTGACATCTTCCAATCGAGCACCAAGCATGATAAGTAGATCAACAGAGTGCATCACACAGAGGAAAACAAAATATCACACTATAATATGATACATATGATACAAAAGCACCAGATAGCACTAGGCTTATGCATAGTACTTTTTGAGATAGAGCACGTTGTGAGGATCAGATAAAGTGTTACCTTCATAATATGATAACTCATAGGCCCCCTTTTGAAGTGCACATTTTATGACGTAGAGACCATGCCATAATGATTAGAACTTACATGCTCCTAATTTGTCCTTATCTTGGTCATAAACCAAGACCAAGTCTCTTTCCAAAAAGACACAAGGGAATACATTTTAATCATACTGTGATTTTACTTGTCTCTTATGTGACTCGTTGGACATAGTGGCTTCTCATCATAGTTCAACGAGATGGGACAAGTAGATTAGTCGTTATTCCTTGGCGGAAGTGTAAGGGATAACTTCGATAGGTAGCTTTAAAGAGGGATTTTCGCTTTCAATGGGAATTACTGCCTCTAACCCATAAACGAGTTGGAAAAGTGTAAAACCAGTCATAGTTTTTGCAGATGTTTAGTATTCCCATAGTGTCAAAAATAGGATGAGGTTCCATTTTGACTTATGTTTCCCTATCATCCGTTGGAGCATTGTTTTGAATACTTTGTTAATAGACTCAACCTATCCATTAGCTTGAGGATAATAGGGGGAAGAATGTTCCTGGTCAAAGTGTAACATGGTAGCTATCTCGGTCATTATATTATTACAAAAATGTGATCCATGATTGGTTACAATTCATTTAGGTACACCGAATCTAGAAATAATATTATTGAACATGAAAAGTGTTGCAGTTTTGGAATCGTTTGAGAAAGTAGGAATAACCTCTGCCCATTTAGTAAAATAATCAACGACCACAATAATGTAGTTCTTACTGCCAGTGGAGGCTGGTCTACATGTCATAAAATATATCCCCCACTTTTCAAAGGGACAAAAAACTACCATAGAATGTAAGGGAGCAGGATGGGTGCACATATTTTTTGAGAAGATCTAGCAAGGGTGGCATTTTTGGATCGCATTCATACAATCTTTGAAGATTCTGGGCCAAAAGTACCCGGTGCGCAAAATTTTATGGGTGGTGAATAAACCATACAAATGGCTGCCACATGCTCCAGAGTGGTAGTCACTAAGGATATGTTCGGCTTCAATGTGTACAACATAACGATGTAAAACCATGTCCACACCACGATGATAGAGAACATCTCCTACAATGAGATAATTGTGGGATTGGTGGTGAATATGTCGACAGTCATCTTTCAATAATCCAGGATGGAAATATTGATTTTGGAGATATATTAACACATATCCATACCAAGGGTTAGACGAGTCGATGAGAAACAAAGATTCATCAGGTAGCAAGTCTTGTACCACAGATTCTTCATGGACTCGGGGAAGATCAGTCATTAATTCGACGAAGACCAAGGATTTTTTAGACTTGGGGGTAGAAAACTCAATGTCAAATTCTTTTAGGATGACAATCCATTTTGAGTATCAACCTCCAAGTATCTGGTGCGATAGGATATACTTCATTTGGTTAGCGTTAGATATTATGGTGGTGGTTCACAACATAATATAATGTCGAAAACACTATACAACAAAAACAACTGCCAATGCCAACTTCTCGACATAGGCATAATGAATTTCAATTCCAACAAGGACCTTAATGAGATATTATATGATGTGTTCATGTTCATCATCAGTTTGGACTAGTACCATACCTATGGTAGTTTAAGAAGTAGCGAGATATAATAGAAAATATTGAATGTAGTTTGGAGGCTTCAATAAAGGTATTGACGTGAGAGCCTTGTTTAAATGATCAAAGGAACATTGAGCTTGCTTATCCCAGATAAATAGAACACCCTTTTTCAATAAAAGTATGAAACCTTTTCTAATTTTCACGTAGTTGGTGATGAATCATCCTAAAAAGTTTACTTTCCCTTGCAAACTTTGAAGTTGGAATTTAGAATAAGGAAGAGGCAAGTTAATGATTTGCTCGACTTTAAGGGGATCAACTCTGATCCCAAACATAGATACAATGAAACCTATAAAACGACCATATTCCACAACAAAAATGCATTTGTGTGGATTTAAGATAATGTTGTGGTATCAATAGCGTAATTTGTTTTTGTCTTAAATGATCTGGGTGAGATTTGCACCTCTTGGATCTTGCAGGAATATCATCAAGATATGGTTGTATGATATATTTTATGATGTGGAAATCATAGGACATGGCCTGCTATAATGTTGCACCAACGTTTTTAAGACCAAAAGGTAACTTTCGATAGTGAAAGTCCCCCAAGGACAGATGAAGGAGGTTTTATTCTGGTCTTCCAGAATGATTTCAATTTGATTATAGTCAGAGAAGTGATTTGTTGGCACAGGAGAAGACCCAGGGTTCAACACTTAACATCAGAACAACAAAACCCCGACTACTGGCCCTTTCAGAAACACTTGCGAAGTAGGTGAAGTCTCACCCGGGGTAGAAGCATGGCGGGTTACAGGACGTAGGTGTCTATAACTAGGCTGGGACACAGATCTGTGATAATAACACTTCACAAGATATTATGTTTAACGCTTAGCAAGTGACATGCATTAGTTTATTAACACTATTAACATAGCAAAACATAATCAAAGATAGATCTAGCATAGTAACAACAAAAGATTAGGCACATTAAACACTTAACACTTAGCACTGTGAATCGGATCTAGCATTTTAACATAAGAAAATCATTTAAGAAACACATACATATCCATTACACATATTAATCTAAGCACTAATAAAAACATAACAAAGATAACATTGCACAAAGCAAACCATGAGACACCAGATATATGTGGTTCACCCCAGGGTGGGGATACGTCCACAAATTGCTTCGCCTCTTTATTATTCGCCAGAATATTACATTCATTCACTCCTATGCACTAAACCACAGAGTTGAGCTCCACTCCAGATAGGAGATCTGCGCACTGAGCACCATATCCTCCTTCCAAAACTAGGTCAAATGCACATAGAAAAAACCCTATATCATAACACTTACACCCTCTACAGAATCATAATCACATACATACATTCCTTTGCAAAAAGAAACCCTGTTCATACATAACTATATTCAACCCCCCTTTCTATAATACATTCTTCTTTATTTATATTATACAAACCCTTGCAATAAGGCCTAAACATGGGAAAACCCCATGGGACGACATCCCATAAACTCATTACAAAACCCTAGAGGACCCTTTACTGGGTCCACTTAACCCTCAAAATCAGTGAGATCCACAATCTCAACTCCACCTGGGAGGTCCTTCTTCGACCAACGTGTCGAAGTCCAAAAGTGGGTCAAAGTTGACCAAAGTTTCTTAAAACTTGGTCGAGGGCCAATAGGCCCCCAACACTCACTTGTGACTCATCGAGAGTCACTCAAGTGCAGACAATGTTGCTTCGAAAGTCTTGAGATTAAATCGAGCTTCCTCAACTTACTTCTTAACCTGAGCCTCCTGCTCAATGAGCTCCTGAATCGTCTTCTCTATAATAGGCCCTTCTAGGCATTGTTCTACTGCCGCAACCAATTGATTTAGTTGTGAGCCTTGTCCATAAATATCCTCGAAGAAATTGCAAGCTTCATCCTGCATAGGTTGTATCTTCTGTGTTACTTCCATTACCATATCGTGGAGGGAAGTGATTTGCTGCTGCACTATGCACTGCTCCTGGGATCTCTTCATTCTTTCTATTCTAGTGAGCAACTTCATCTGAGCCTGCAATGAAAATGCTTGCTACTACGCCTCCTGTAACTGCACTTCTAGCTTCCTCAGTTCTGGATCCTCGGTGAGGCGTTCATATCTCTGGGTGCTTCTATCACTTAGCTATTTACATTATGAGGCAAGGGATCTTATTCTTACTAACGTGTTCTTGGCGGAGTCCTCCCTCTGGACACACACCTTTTGTAGGGTGCTCGGTACTGTTTGGGCCTCCAATTCTATTATCCTAGCTTGAAGCTGCTGGATGATATCTGCGAGTTTCACTATTTGAGCTTCGACCGACTCTTTCTCTTTCTGTTCCAAACCTGGCGCAGAGTGACATGATTTTCTTATCGCTTCTTTGACCATGACCTTCTCTATGATAAAATTCTCTTTTTCCCTTTGTAGCTGGTCGTTTTCCTCATTAGGCTTCGCCTAAAGCTCTGCTTTCTTTCTTTCCTGGGATTCTATGCTATCTTACATGGCTTGTAATTGTGATAAGACTTCATATTTCTCCTTTTCCAAGACTTTTGTCACCTTCTCCTTCTCCTCTTGAGCTCTATGGAGCCGAGATTCTATTGCATCCACAATTATTCTCAATTGGGATGCTTCATCCCCCAATTCTACAGTTTGTGACGAGGAAGGTGCAAAGGGAACTGTAGGTACTGCGCAAACCAAGCGAACAACTTGTTGCACTTCCTTCAATTCCCTCTCAATCCTTCCATATAATGCCTCTTGATTTTCTCCATATCTTTGAAAAATGTCTTCAGAGGCGTCCTCCATAGCTCTGTGGACTAGACTAATGTCGTCCTCTGTGAGAGTGGCCTCTAGCTGAGGCTTATTGGTGCGTGTCTTCTTCCTTGTTGAAGGTTTCTTCGGAGAAACCTTCCTCTTTTGCGGTGTTACTATCCCAACATGGGAATATTCAGGTGGTGTAGCTTCACCTCCTCCTTGCTCTTCATCTCCTCCTCCTTTCCCTTCTGCTTCGTCTTCTCCTCCTCCTGGCGAGCCAGACCCGTTATCTTCAGAAGCATTTTCCTCTTCATCACTCTCTATGTCCTAGACTTCATCCTGCTTTTTCTTCTTCTTTGTCCCATTGGACTGTCCGACATGTTTAACTCGAGTAACTATGGGGCTTCCTATATAATTTTTCATCGACGACAGGTACAAGAAATTGCTTCGACCACTCCTTTGTGATCTGATCCATATCGTCATCTGTAAGCTTGTATTACAACTATAATTCTTCTTGGTTCTCTTCTCTACGCACGGTGATGTAGATGAAGTGAGGATCAATGCAAAATTTTTCTATTGGTTGGTACTGGTGCAGGGTGCACAGTGTCATGTGTAGAAATGATTCGATGGAGACCTTCAAATGTTGATAGTATCCATGAAACACGACATTGGACTGCCACTGCTTCATCATGTCGTTGGTATACCACAGGGTTGAAAACTGAGCGGCCAATGGCTCCAAGGGTTTGAAATATAGAAAAGTGGCCCCTTCAGGCATTTTCCAAGTGACAAATGCAATCAAAATGATCAACCAACTGTAATGGAATTTGTATCCCAAGTCCTGGCCTTCACGACAATCCTTCTCTAGCTCGTTGACAAGGTAGTTCACCCAATTCATTTTCATTCCTTGCACACACTTTCCTGTGAGGTCCACCATGAACCCGATGACCTGTGTGGGGAGGTTCTTCCTCGCGAGCTTGCCTTCTAGGAGTTGTAAAGTAAGGCGCACTGCACCATCCTGTATACAGGCTACCTTGTAGCTTCACTTTCCTTTCTCTACCTCTCCATAATCTTCCTTGATGCACTGCACCAAAGATCGGTCTAAGGCCTGCCCTAGATAAAACTATTGAGGGTCAGGACCCTTGAAACTTAAGCCTGTGATCTGGTGGATCAACGTCGGATCCATAGTAATCCTTCTATATAGCCACATATATCCATCATAATATCACAAAAGGAGGAGATTAACACAAGCGTTAACCTCCTGGTGGCGGCCAAAATGCGAGATCTTCATCGCATTCAACACAGTGGACTGCACCAACCCATTAATCAACAGTTGTGAGATGAGGTGAGGTTTCTTTCCAGTTTTCTTCGTTAAGTATCAGTGGGGCACTAACATGGTGTAGTTCATTAGGTCTCTTAAGTTGAAGTCATTGTTCTTCAACAATGGGATCTATCCTAACTAACTCCTGACTATGCGAATTCCTTTCAGAATGTACACAGTAAAAATAGAGTACTCAAAGTATCGAAGTATACTATCACGGTTAACAGTTCCATCCAAAGGTGGAATATATTCAGGTAGCATTGATGGGATTTGCTTCGCATTATCCAGATCACTGCGATGCTTACTCCGCTGCTCAGTTACGGGGTTGACACGGCCAGAGCGACATCCAATCGAAGGGGAACCCTACATTCCCCTAGTCGACGACACCTAGATACCTTCAGATACTGGTCTATCAACCATTAGTTTCTTAAGAAATTCCTCGACAAACTTCTCTAATTCATTAGGTTTGCCCGAAATTCTATCTTTTAACAGACATGTGGGGTAGAAAAACAAACGATGGGGTAGACAAACGGACAGGCAGGGTCTAGTTTCAGATAACACAACTCGACACTTGAACAATTATATTTTTATCTCATTCAATCATGGGTAGCAAAAAGTGGTCCCAACGCAGCGACCGATGAGTTAAATAAGCGGGGTATTGTGACAAATCTTCCAACGACCAGGAAATTCTTCCATCAATGTAAATCTGTCTGTTATGGCATGGTCTCAACATCCAGAAGCAGTCCATAAGCCCATAAATGTGTTTTCTAACCGTTCCAGAGCATCATTCTAATGGTCAGGACGCCTCCAACAGTCATATAACTTCGCCAGGGCGAAGTCCAATTCTGCGCGGACCTGCTGTTTCAATTAGGTTCAAATTCCGTGAACCTGCCTCCTGCGAGGTTCCAGTCTGTGAAGTGTTCCATATGGTTTTTGTAGCTTCTTGTAGGTTTTTTCTTTCTTTTTATTGAGATTCCTTTCCTTTTTCCCTTTTATCTGAGTCTCTCTAACTGTTTATGGAATCCTCTTTCCATTTTTATTCTTATCTTCCCCTAGCGCAGTGGCTTCGCACTGTTGAGGTGCCCTAAAAGGGTATGAAGTTAATATCCATTTTCTTAACACTTCCTGAGTGGACATACTTCTCTCTTGAATATATAGGTTCTTCAAGACTTCTTTCATTCTTTCAACCTTGACAACTAATTCTCTTGCCTTCTTTCCCTCCSGTTTTGTTACTTTGTTATGTTKCTTTGACTTATCCTCTCGTTCTTCTATTAGTCGGTCTATTTTCTTAGCTATGAAATCCCTTAGTTATTTCTTTTTATTTTCTGTAGCTTCTTCCTCTTCCTTCCTTCTGATATGATCCTTCTCAATCCAATTCTTACCTAACAATAGTGGGAAATGGGCGTTGTCCCCAACAAAACTAATGACTTCAAATTCTTCTTTAGTTGATGTTCCATGAACAATAATAGGTACATTAGTAACTCTTCCACATAAGGTTATCATATTTCCCTTAAACAAGCCTTTCCTTCCTAACGAAGGTACCACAATAGGCTTTCCCAAGATTTCCCAAGTTTCTTCTATCATAATATTCACTTGTGTTTCTTCATCCAAGACACAGTCGATGTCGAATTCTTCTATTCTTGCACTTATGCGCTGTTTTTCTTTCAGGTTTTCTAGTAAACTGATATCTTTATGAAAATCCATCGTTTCTTTCAACTGTAATAACATAGTCTGAACTTCCTATGACATTTTCTCTTTATGAATTTATAACACCCATAGTTTTCTTGTCTCATGTTGATCCCTTCAACTTTAGCAATAATCCTTGGAAAATCCTCAACCTCATGACCAACAACCTTACAACAAAGACAAATAGGGCCTACCTCAGGAAATTCCTTAGCAAGATGTCCCGACCTTCTACAATTATAACACAGTGTCAATCCTATTTTTATTTTAAATGTTCCCCAGCCTTTTTTGTACTGGGCAATTCCCCTAGTATTATAGTTATGGACCTGCAATCTGCAAAAATTCTTTCCAGGTTCCTACATCCACTTATTAGTCCAAAAATTATTTCTATGCATAGGAATAACATTTATTTCTTCATTTCCATTAAATTTACTCAGATCAACTCTTTCTTCCAACTACGCCCTAGCCTTAAAACTAGGACATAATCTATTAAACAAACTTAAGTTCATACTTTCAAAACAAAAATTTTCACTTTTCCTTCTCTTACCAAAGCACAAATCTTTCTTGTTTTAGGATCTTACCTATTTTCTTCAGATTAGCTTACCTCCTTGGTTCAAAGATTCGCAAGTCAAGTAGAGTACTGCACACTTCAGTAGAAGATCTACGCACAGATCTTCTCTTCTTCAGTTCCTAACAATCACAGTTTCAGGTCCTGAAAACAAAACCATTTGTTGGCACAGGGGTAGACCCAGGGTTCAACGCTTAACAACACACCAAAATAACCCTGACTACCGGGCCTTTTGGCAACACCTGCGAAGCAGGAGAATTCTCACCTGAGGTAGAAGTAGGGGGGTTACATGACCCAAGTGTCTGTAACTAGACTAGGACATAGATTTGTTATAATAACACTTTGCAGGATATTCTTTTTAACGCTTAGGAAGTGACATGCATTAGTTTATTAGCCTTATTAACATCGCAAAACATAATCAAATATAGATCTAGCATAGTAACAACAAAATATTAGGCACATTAAACACTTAGCACTTAGCACTGTGAATTAGATCTAGCATTTTAACATAAGAAAAGCATTTAATAAACACATACATATCCATTACACATATTAGTCTAAGCACTAAGAAAAACATAACAAAGATAACATTGCACAATGCAAACCATGAGACACCAGATATACGTGGTTCACCCCAGGGTGGGGATACATCCACAAACTTCTTCGCCTCTTTATTATTCACCAAAATCTTACATTCATTCACTCATGTGCACTAAGCGACAGAGTCAAGCTCCGCACCAGAGAGGAGATCTGTGCACTGAGCACCATATCCTCCTTCCAAAACTAGGTCAAATACACATAGCCAAAATGCTATATCATAGCACTTGCACCCTCTATAGAATCATAATCACATACATACATTCCTTTGCACAAATGAACTCTTTTCACACAAAAATATATTCAACCCCCCTTTCTACAATATATTCTTCTTTATTTATACTATACAAACCCTTACAATAAGGCCTAAACATGGGAAAACCCCATGGGCTGACATCCCATAAACCCGTTACAAAACCCTAGAGGACCCTTTATTGGGTCCACTTAACCCTCAAAATTGGTGAGATCCACGATCTCAGCTTCACCTGGGCGCTCCTTCTTCGACCAACATTTCGAAGTCTAAAAGTGGGTCAAAGTTGACCAAAGTTTCTTCAAAAGTTGGTCGAGGGCCAACACGATCCATAAACGAGAAAACTTCACATCCGGTGCAATCATTGATAATTTGGTCGATGAAAGGGGTAGGGAAATTGTCCTTAGGTTAAGACTTATTTAAGTCCCTATAACCAACGCATAATCAGATAATGACTTGTTTTTTGGCAATGAATTGTCCTTAGGACAGGCCTTATTTAAGTCCCTATAATCATCGCATACTCGGATAGTGCCCTATTTTTTGGCAACAAGTAAAATGTTCGATACCCATTCAGTTAAGGGAACTGGGTAAATGAAATCAAATTTAATAATTTTTGAACTTCTTCCTTGATTTCCACATCTTTTCATGGGTGGACGGGTCAAAGCCTTTGTCGAACTAGACGGGCTTTGGGATAAGCCTTAATTTTGTGTGTGACGATTCAAGGGTGTATTTCGGGCATTTCTTTGTAGGACTAGGAAAAAACATCATGGAGTTCTTTAAATAGGGTAGTGTAACATTCAATCTCTTGAGGGGAGCAATATCGACATATATGCATGTTTTCCATGACCCTAGGTTTGAATGAAATGTCAATTGAATTTTTTTTGGAGATGTTTCCCAAATTTCCTTATGATGAAGTCGAGTGCGAGGTAGAGGGAARTAGATATTGATATCGATTTCCATTTGAAATGAGGTTTTGAATTTGTTTCTCTACATTTTCCTGACTAGGTAGAAAAGATGATCGATGGTGGGAAGCTTCCYAGGGTATATATCATAGAGTCATGACTTCCATAATGGCCTTGTTTGAGAGTAGGACATGATTTAGGAAATCATGTGGAGTAAAWGGGGAGTCAACGTAGTAGGGAAGAAGAAAATGATCTAGCTCATCATCTAGTGGGAGAATAGGATCGAGGTCAAAAATTTCCCTACTGACTATATCACTGAATATGATAATTCAGTCAGTGACAGTGGCATGGTAGATCTATAAGAGTCTACTTCTAAAGGATGAGGGACTACCCAAGGGTCATCAAAGCCAAGGTATTTTATAACAACATAATAGATCATGTTGACCGAAGCTAGGTTGGTGGTGTTGGGTGTAGAGAGGGGTAATATTCCCATAAGAGAAGGATATTTAAACATACCTACACTAATTCTTTCATACCCCGCAGGAGATTCACCTACAAAGGGCACATTGATAGTCGGATTGACATGCAAGTTAGTGGTGCAATTATAGTCCAATTTGTCAATAGTAACAATGTTTCCTTGATGTGGAAATCATACAACATGGAAAACATTGTATGCAAAAACCTTCATTGCATAGAGCCAAGTGCACCCTAAGAGCATATTGTATTCAAGTGTGGCATCAACCACTTCGAATTCAACAAAGATAGTCTTGCCCCAAATCTCAATAGATAGAGAGGTGAGGATTCCATGGGGTTTGAGATAATGTCCATCAAAATCTTTAAGGATGTTTGGATATGTGGTGAGTTGTGGAGAACTGATAGCTTTCCAACATGACAAAGACATGATACAAGTAGTTTATCCTTCTTCGATCACTGTATGAAAGATATTCTTATTCAGACACCAAACTATAATTTTCAATGCCAGTTGGTGTGACAAACATGGTTCACTCTGTTCTGTGTCAAAGGAAATAATGGTGGACTCTAAAGGGTCTATTCCCCCAATCGTTTATTGAAATTATTTTCACTGAGCAGGGTAGCTCTGTAATACTTCAAGGGAGGACATTGTGCATGGGGCATGGGTGAGATATTCTACTATGCTATAATGTTTGGCTATCCGATTGTTCGGATTATGGGTGGTCCGTTGAAGTACCCCTTTGGGAGGCGGATGGCAGGTTTAGAAGCCGATTATTCTAGTGTAAGAGGGTCAATGGGTGGTGAAGTTGGGGGAGGATCCTTTGATGAAGGTTCTTCCTCCATGGAGTCATAGTTCTTAGCTCTGGTGTTTAATGCGACCATAGATTTAGCCATCAAAACATTTGTTGTTGAGGATTATGCATTACCTCCGAGTGGGGGTTTTTGGTTTTGTGTGATCATATGTTGTTATTGGGGGGGTGTTCGGTTCCTTTTGGCACAAGGGTGAGAAAAATGAGGTCCCTTAACTATATAGTTAGGCTATCCAGAAAGCACAACAGAGATTTAGTTGGTTAGTGTCTCAACTAACATAAAGAAACAAGAAATAAACAACAATGAAATAAATCTAAAATAAGCAAACAATAACTTGATATTAATGTACAAAGAAAACACAAGAGAGATATAAAAAGTAAACTGATCTTCGAATTGATACTCCTTGGAGAAATATGGGAACTTAGGAGTTCCCTCTTCCTCCTTGGGAAGGCTCTTGAGTCCCCAAGTTCAAAGTCTTCTTTCTAAGATCAATGAATAACAAAGGAAAATGGTGAAGAAAAGAGTGATGGAATACTCAAGAGGAGAGATCCCCAACACTTGCTATGGATGCCCAAATATTTCTAAGAGGAAGATGGCTTTCCAAAGATAAAAATGGGTATCATAACAATACTCAAATGGTTATTCTTTTTTGCATACAATGGCCATTTATTTATAGGAGGATGGCAAGATTTTTATTAACTGGTTCCAAATGTGAATGGGAGGCCTTTTGAGGTACCTCCCATCCCTTTCAGTGATCCCAAGGCAAAATTTGGGGGCGAATTTGGGTATGGGGGAGATCCCCTTCATCTTAAAAGTGGTTGAGGCCCGACCAAACTCATCAATGTGTCATTTTTGTATCTACACGAGTCTTTGGCTGTTAGTCACACATTGTGCACATCATACACCATGTTATCCCTCATGAATGCACACACGCTGCTTTAACTGAATGTGCGTTGATTTCTAGAACCACTTTTACATAGTTTTGTGCTTGTCTTGACAAACTTAATGTTATCCTTCCATGAATATTGGTACTATGATGTGTTTGTGTTAACTGTTTCTTTATTCATTGTGTTTATTTGTAGTGATACATTTTCCATTTATAACAGATGCCCCCTGATGTGTAAGGTTAGGAGCATACGTATAGCCAAAATACATTGTAGTTTATTTTGGTGATGATGACATTGTGTAGAAAGTGAGAAAAATTGAACATGAGGAGATGTGAGAGTCATTCGTAAGAGGGAGAGGGGACAAAATATCAGTACAAAGTAGGCTATAAAAACAAAAAGTGTTTGTACAAATGAGGTGGGCATGCCCCATGCTCATATCATGAGAACATGAAGAGATAGTAGTAACTGAACTTTTTGATGAAGTCGATATTTGTAGTGCCCTCGGGGGCATTAGAAACAACAAGTGACGACTATG
This sequence comes from Picea mariana, assembly GCA_032191745.1. NCBI lineage: Eukaryota > Viridiplantae > Streptophyta > Pinopsida > Pinales > Pinaceae > Picea > Picea mariana. The sequence goes on along the minus strand of JASDQU010104417.1, from coordinate 370,134 downwards.
ATGATGGAATTTTCTCTGAATCGAGTGGTAAAGGAATCAGAGGCATTGATGGCCTAATCAAATTCAGAGGTCTTCGACCGCTACTGAAAAATGCAATGGTCACAAAGTAAGATCCATCATAACATGAGATTGTACTGGAGTCGAATGTCATGGGGATCAATGAAATCAAAGAGAAATTATGACTCTCTCTGTGTTGTCCGAGGATACTCATTGTCAATGGAATGAGAGCCAATATATTGTCACTTTTCTAGAATTTTGTAGATGTTGACAAAAAAAGTAACGTGACAATAAGAAGCAAAAGGCTTCTGGATATCTAGTTTGATCATCATGGTGTCAAAAATTGTCTTGGTACCAGTAAAGTGGGTGATGATCATGAACGATGTTTGGAATACACAATATTCTATAACTTCCCTTGGTTTGGGGGTATTTATGGATGAAAGAAATCATAATAGACTATTTAGTGTAAGGGGGACGACTAGATATGGGAAAAATATGTTGAAGGGGTGAGACTGCAAGGGGATGTAGCATAGGTCAAAATATATAGCAATATGTGACAAAAAGGTCTAGTGGTGGTAAATATTTTGGCTTGGATACAAATGGATTGTAGAGGGTTTGAGG
>JASDQU010104417.1:323633-366798 GCA_032191745.1 Picea mariana | reverse complement strand
CCAAGAAGATCATGTAACTGTTATTCTCCATTAAGACAATAATGAGTAAATAAAATATAAAATAAGTACTTTTCCCCTCAATCCCTCTCTCTTGCGGAATCATAGCCCCCTATAAATCTTGTCCTTGTCTGTCTAGCAGCCAGCGATGTGTTTTATATTAATAATGATCAGAACACTACATTTCCTAGGAACACCGACCTCTTTCAATTGTTTAGTCACTCTGACCTTTCATGGATTAAAAAAATACATCATTTAATATGGGGCTCAAAACTTAGGGTGTTACATCTCCTCCCCCTTATTTTGGCACTGTCCTTAGTGCATATACATAACAAAAATCAAAATTTCAAAATTTATTCAAAAAGTTGTGGGTACTCTACCCGCATGGCATCTTCATGCTCCCAAGTAGCATCTTTAGGCCCGTAGCAGGTCCACTGGACTTTTACCATCTCTATAACTCGAATCCAGAGAATTTTTACTTTTCTATCCAATATTTGCATCAACTGGACTTGAAATTCTCCTTCGGTCTCTACCTGAATTAGATTCCAATCAATAACATGGTTAGGATCATGTACATAGTTTTTTAGAAAAGAGACATGAAATACATTATGCACATTCATGTAAGCAGGCAATGCAAGCATGTATGCAACTGGCCCTATTCTGTCCAATATCTCAAGTGGACCACAAAATCTGGTCTTATTCTGAACATGTCTTCAATTATTCAATTGTCTTTCTCTGTCTACCCATCTAACTATGGATGGTATGTTGCTCTAAAGCTCATATTTGTACCAAATCCTTTAAATAATCCCCTCTATAAATTTGAAGTAAACTTTGTGTCTCTGTCCGAGACAATCTTCCTAGGTATCCCATGCAACCTAGCAATCTCTTCCATGTAAATTTCTACAATATTAGTGAATGTATGAGTTGTTTTTATAGGAACAAAATGAACAGCCTTTGTTAATTTATCAACCACTACCATGATCGAATCATGTTCTCTTTTTGTCATGGGATTTTTTTTTATAAAGTCAATGGTTAACAATTCCCATTTCTTCTCTGGAATTGGTAATGTTTGTAGAAAACCTTCTTGGTACCTATGCTCAACCTTCACCCTCTGAAATTCCATAAATCTGGCAATGTAATCAACAACATCATTTTTCATTCCCGGAAAAAATAATTGGCTTCTTACTGTTGCAATTGTTTTCTGGTAACCGAGATGTCCAACATATGGAACATTATGCATTTATTTTAATACCAAATTCCTGAGTTCTCCAGAACTAGGAACATAAAATCTATTTTTATGCATAAGTAATCCATCTTCCTTCATCTCATACTCTTTCATTTTCTATTGTACATCTTGTTGTAATATTTCCTTCACCTGTAGGTAATGCTAATCTGTAACCACAACATCTAAAATTTTTCTCTTCAAGTCTGACTGATGCATAATAACAGCTATAGCATGCATGCGATGTATTCTTCTTTTATTCTTACCTGATGGTACCCCAATCTCAAGTCTATCTTTGAAAATATATTTTCTCCTCTTAGCTAATCAAAGAGGTCATCAATTCTGGGTAGAGGATGCTTGTTATTTATAGTGGACTTATTCAACTATTGAAAGTCAATACACAACCTCAAATTTCCATCTTTCTTTTTGACAAAAAGTACTTATGATCCCCAAAGTGAAACACTTGGACGTATGTATCCTTTATTCAACAATTCTTCCAACTACATTTGTAATTCTTTTAATTCTGGTGTACTCATTCTATAAGGTATTTTTGACACTGGGGCAGCTCCTGGCACTAAATCAATAGAGAAATCTATCTCCCTCTTTGGTGCAAACCCTGATATTTCTTAGAATACATATTCAAATTCTTGTAGTACTGAAAAATATTCAAGGCTTGGCCCCTTTGTCTTTTCTGGCTCCTCCACATGGGCTGCATACAATTGAAATGTTTTTTTGAACATCTCTTCAACTGTAAGGCTGAAATATTCCTTATAGAGATGGGTCTTGGAACTCCTTTCACAATGCTATGTTTTCCATCTCCATCAAGACATACAAATGTCTTTCTATGAAAATATAGGACAACATGATGCTTCTCCAACCAATCCATTCCAATTAGAATATCATAAGATCCCAATGGTATGATATTCATATCAACACTAGTATTCACACCATTAATACTTATGGAACAACCTCTAACCATATCACAGATTCTCCTTTTGGTTCCAATGGCTAGCTGGACCAAACTTGATTTTCCAAGCTTACTTTTTTCCAAATGTAAACTATCCACTATTTTAGGATCAATGTAACAATGACTTTCTCTTGAATCAATTAAAATATCAACAAGATGATTTATGATCTTACCTTCCACCTCGATCATATTGGACTGGTACTCTTCTTTTCGATCATCTAAAGATGTATAAATTCTTCCTATGTCTTCTACTGTTGTAGCCTCTTGGATGTTGTGCATGGTCTTCACTCCATCCTTTTTGTGAGGACAATCCTTGTATAGGTGATCTTCTTTACATCCCCAACATTGGATTGGTGGTCTTCCCCTTTTTCCTAAGGAGTATTCTTTCTTGGATTCATCCTTAACATACTGATCTTGATGATGTTTATTAGGTTCATTTCTGTTGAAAGGAGGTTTGAATCCCTTCTTCCTATGATCGAACTTTTACTTCTTCTTATCCTTCCAATATTTCTGCAAAGACTCTTTGCTCCGGCCTTTCTCATACAAGTACTTAGCCTTCCTGATGGTCTCAGTAAAAGTCCTGGGTTCATCATATTGAATCTTATCTTTATAAAAGGATGGTAATCCACTTAAAAACCTTTGTACTTTTACCTTCTCATATATTATAAACCTGACATCCTTTAGCATCCCCAAGAACTTCCTTTCATACTCTTCCATGGTTTCACTTCCCATCCTAACTTCAAATAAATCCTACATTTTCTTGTCATAAAAGTTCTCTGAGAGGTACTCCTTCTGAAAATAATTCTTGAACTGCTTCCAAGTGATCCTATTCTCATTAATGTACTCAACTTTCTTCAGCTAGTCCCACCACATTGCAACTTTCCCATGCAAATGGTAGGTGGAAATACTAGCTTCTAGGTTTGATGAGTAGTTATCCAATTAAAAATACCTTTTGAGTCCAAGAAACCATGCCTTGACATCATCTTCCCTTTCTCTTTCACCATCAAAGGATGGTGKCTTAAGCTTCCTCAACTCTCCTTGCAAACTATCCAATTCATGTCTTCTTCTTTGGTGCCTACCAGGAGACACCTCTGGACTACTTATGGAATCTTTAGATGCATAAAACTTCCTTTCTAAGTAGGGAGGTGAGTGATGTCTATGATTTCTTCTATAACTTATTGAATAAACAACTCTTCCACAATCATCTCTTCTTTCATGATACCTTCCTTATTCCTCTTGTTTTGAGTTTGATCCCCTCTTTGTTTTCTTTTGCAACTGATTTAATCTCTACATCACTCGAGAATTTATCTTACTTTGTTCTCTCATCAGTCTCTCCTTGTCTTCTTTGTATATCTGCACTTCTATTTTCAGTCTTATAGTTTCTATCAATGTTTCTTGCTCCCCTCTGCCCTTGTGTCCATTGGATTCTGTCTCTGCATTACCAACTTTGATATTTTGACCTTCGGCCTCTTTATCATGGTTGGAGGCTCCCTCACCTTATTCCATTTATTGAATCTGCATTCTTATACTGAACTTATATGTTTATGCCTCCTAATTATGAAAAATGTGCAAGTGACAATTTTGTTAGAATTATGCATATTATAAACAAAAAATTACAAACAATGCTACATGTCCTTTTTCTTCTCAATTCATGAAGAACATATTATCATTCTCCACCATATAACACTTCCATGTTATTCTTTAGCCAATACAAAATTCAATTCTGCACATGCGATTCCTTCAAACCACTTCCTCAGGTGACCACGACTCGAAACCGTGGGCTTAATCCTTCCTTAGCGCTTCGCTCCGTGTTCTTCCACACAAGAGATTTCACATACAACATAACCAAGGGTTGGGTTACCTACTAGGACCTTTTACCTTATCATGAGATCCGCACTAGGACCAAGTCCTCCAGACTTTGGCCTTCAACTGTTCTTTGTTTTCAACTTCTAATTCCTCCCTAAGCTACACTTCGCCGAAGTCTTGACTAACTCCACTAGCAAGGATCAGATTTTTGAGACTTGATATCCCATTGAATGGACGACCCCAACCCCAGCTCGAGGATTCAATAATAATCAATGGTTATGAATTAATAAAATTTTGAGATGGACGACTCTCCTCCAATTCAGAAATTTGACGCTTCGGGACATTCAATTCCCATGTCTCTCAATTCCCCCAGAGTGACAATCCTACAAAGTACTTACCCTACTCCTCCTTCTTGATCCAACGGCCGAGAAAGGTCCTGAAGGGATATTAGATCGATGAGATTTATGCCTTCGTGACTTTAGGCTTCGACACTTTTCATTGATAGGAACTTGAAAACCCCCAAAGTCACATACTCCTGGACATGCCATGACACATTGAAGTCACCTAGGGTGACATGTACTCTTGGCACATGTGCCACATGTTACTAAAAAATGGACAGATCGAGGTCTAAAAGGTGTTGAATATAGGTGACACGTGTTCCCACATGATCCCCTACCACGTGGCACAAGCCACATCATCAATCAAATCTGGGACTCTAGAGCTCCGAAAGTTTCCCGAGTCCAACACATGCTACCTCTCGGATATTTGAATGCCAAAAGAAATAGATGACTCACACTCCTCCCACAACCAACGGTTGTGATTAACTCTGGTCTTTGCAGCTTCTCTCTCTAGATGACCCCCACACTCCCGAACTACCAAACTTCGAAGTGGCGAGGTTCCAAAGTTCCAAAACTATGCTATCCTTCCACCCTTAATAGATTTGATGATCGACATACTTCCGAATTCCTTCCCTCGATCTAATGGTTGACGAGACTTCGAGACTCCGATGCTCTAGGACTTCGGGTTAAGTAGCTCATCAAAGTTTAAAACTGGTGAAGTGAAAAATCCTGAAGCGGTCAATGTCGGCTGACCACGATCAACATCGGAGATCCCTCCACACCTCCCATCATATCGGACGGATGACGGGGCTTAGCAACTCAGGCTTTGATAGTTATGGATTTTCCTGCCTACCAGGATCACTGAAGTGATGAAGTTCTGAATTCCTTCCTTCCCTACTTGGCTTTGATCAATGGCTAACGATTGATTAGCCAGATCCGACGACTAGGACTTAATTCTTACCCCAACCTCCTATTCACCTCCATCGATCGACCCCTATTCACCTGCCCTCCGATCCAATGGTATAGATCTCTCTTGATCCCACGGTGGTGATCGCTCCTGAATTTGAAAGGAATGGTCATGGTCCTTCAATCCATTACTAAGGATGTCAATCATTCTAGCTTATGCGCGGACTCTACAATGTCATTCCTCCTAAGATTCATGACTTCAAGGTCATAACTTGATCTCAACCACAAGATATTGTCTACTAGATCTGGTCGATTCCATCCCATTGTTTCAACTAGAAGCTTTTATACCAATCTGTAATGTACCCAACCACCCACAGGATGTGCTACACCACTTAAATAAACCACAACACACCCAACCACCCGCAAGCGAGGCACGCTGCAGTCCAGGGACTCACTTCACATTGATTTATCTCAATTCAAATCACTTCTAAGTTAATTAAGAGACATGAAAACCACATAAGAAAATGAATATTCATGCCAAAACTTAAATTAAGCCATGCACAACAATAACCAACAAGCATGCATGTTCTGAACATTAAATTCAAAGATAATTAAATAGACAATGGAAAGAAACATACACGGGTAAACAACCATAACATAGAGCACTTATATTTTATAAAAACAAGACACCAACTCACTGCAGACCAAGGATGTTCCACCCAATTGTAGACACTGATGTTCCAAGTATCAATAGTAGTGTCACCCCCAATCTAGGGCTATGAATCCATAAGAACAATTTCAGAGTGTCACTCGACTTCCCAAACCACTCGACACTCAATCTCTCATAGGATTCTCAACACCCACAACAATCCAAGTTCATCAACTCTCTTCTACCCAACCCGCACAACCCAAGATAATGGACCCCCTTCTCTGCCATGCAGTCCCTCAGGATATCCATATCCTTTTAGGGATCCAGTGAAGCTGGTCTGGAATCTCCATGCTGGGACTCTTAGGACTTGCAACTATGAGAAAACCTGAGCACATGCCAAATCATTTCAGACATGCAAGTATTGATTCATGGCTGGAATACACTAGTAGTCTCTATAACCAACAATATCATGGCTTCTCTTCAACAATTCATTCTCCTCTCCCCATCCAAGAAATGAATGAGGAAATATGAGTGGGTGGTAGAATGAATGGAGTGAAATCCCAACGAAATTTGTGAACAGAGAGAAATTGAGAGAATGAGTGCATAAGTGAAAAATGAGTGAATGATAGAAGCAACCATCATAAGAACAAGAAAGATAAGGGGAGTGAGAACCCCCAAATAGAACAAGGACAAGTTTATATATTTCTTGGAATTAAGGAACCACTTGGCCTTCCCCCCCAAGAAGCTCATGTAACTGTTATTCTCCATTAAGACAATAATGGGTAAATAAAATATAAAATAAGTAATTAGCCCCTCAAGCCCCCTCTCTTGTGGAATAATAACCCTCTATAACTCTTGTTCTTTTCCTTCTAGAAACCAACAATGTATTTTATATTAATAATGATCAGAACATTACATTTCCTATGCACACTAGTCTCTTTCAATTGTTTGGGCACTCCAACCTTTCATGGATTAACAAAATACATTATTTAATACGGGGCTAAAAACCTGGGGTGTTATAGGTCATTTCTTTTGGCAAACAGGGGAAACGTCAGGCCAAGTGTCAATTCGATGTTCAATAATGGTTGTGTCTAACCCTGGCATTTCAGTGTATGACTAGGCAAACACATCTCGATATTCAAGTAATAAGGCGTTGTATGTTTTGATTTCCTCTAGGGAACATGCTGCCCCTAGGGTGATTTCTTTCATGACATTGTGTTTGACCAAAATGTCGATTTTTATGGTGGGTGAGATATTGACCATGTTACCTTCTTCAAATGCGTATAGAGTGGGTTTTGGATTTTTGAACTAGTCTACATGGCCAAAAGGGATGAAATATTTCTCTTCAATGGTATAGACATGGGCATCTATTGGTGGATGAAAGTCATTGTGTGTGAGAAAAATGGATCAATGATGAAAATCATCCTAGGGGTAATCGGGCATGCATAGGACTTATAAAATGTCTTCATCGGACTGAAAGGTGATGTAGTATAGGGAGTCTGTAAATGTTGGGGGTGAGGTGTCGATATTAGTGGGGGTAGTTGGGGAAGGTTGAATATCATCAATCATCCTTGAGGTAGATGGAACTATGGGAGATGGATAGGAATTGTCAGTAGATGTCATGAACCAAATATCCATATATGAATTTGATGTATTGCGGTAAGGGGGAGGGGGAATCTCATAGACTTGTGTTACAAGGGAATTGGGGGAGTTTGGGGGGAAGTCCTTGAGTTGTGGTGGAATGGTCAAAGGGGTCAATGGACGAGAGTTGGTTTGGCCTCAAATTCTTGGATGGTGATCGTTCGCTATCAGGTTTACTGGGGGTGGTATACTTGCTGGAGTGGGTGGGATGGAGGCCCTCTAGTGTGTGCATCCCTCAATGATGAGTGGACAATGGAATGTGTAATTGTACATTTGGTAACATAGCGTGAAAAGGTGTTGTATGTGCTCCTTTATTGACGTATAGACATAGAGAATGTCAGTAACTGGTGGTACCAAGGAGATAGGTTGGGATGATTAGGGTAATGTGGTTTAGCACACGATGCGAGAGTGTCTCAAAACTGAGCGAGGGTTGATCAATGGTGCTTATAATGTTCATATTGAGAAAAAATGATGCAAGAATGTTTGGTTCACGAAGTAGGAGGTTTGGAGGGAGAAGGTTCAGGGGAGGCTGGTAGGGCTACTAGTGTAGGTAGTAATGGTCTGCTTATGGGTTTTGGAATGAGATTTCATAACTTGGGTAAAGCGAGGCAGAGATTCATAGGGTGTTCAATGGTCTTTCACAATGCACATGGAGGTGCTATGTGGGGTGGAGAAGGGAGAGAATATTCCTTATTTTCACGTGTGCCTCATTGGTTGGTGGTAGTGGCCCCTTTTCTAGAGGTAGGGTCTCCTGTAGTGGTAATGTTTCCTCCAAATGTGTGACCGATGAGTCAGTGGTTGGATGAGCCACTTATCGTGGTAATGGGACCACATGTTGTGGTGGAAGGGATAAACCTGGTACCATGTCTAGTGGTTCTAGATACCATACAGGGATGGAGATGACCATGTTAGGTAAAGTGAGGGTAGCATCAAATTGGAATGTTGTTACTCTTGGGGGGGGAAAAGAAGGGAATTTGGGTTATGGCCTATGGGACCATCTTCCAAATGAGGATTTGACCCATAGGTGGTGGGTTCTTTGATTTTCTGTCTTGAGGAGTATCTATGGGGAGTGCAGCAGGAAGTATCAGGGTGGGCTGGGAGGGAGTGGTGTAGGATTCTAGGGAGTTTTCAATGGATGGGGGGTTTGGTATTGCAACTCCATCGATTGTGAAAACACACACAACATTAGTGGTGGGGTGTGGGAAGCCTTGGTATGTACCAATCAAACATGGGTCCTGAAATATCCCTAGTCCGACGTCAATCATTGGGACTAGGTCGACGGTCAAGTGGATTAGTGACATGATGTTATTAATGTTCCCTAATTGGTTGGCTTCATGGTGGGTCAATTGATTGATAGTGACAATTTTCCCATTGTGAGGGAAGAGCATGGTACGAAAGACCGAGGAATCTACATCCTGCATGGTGTACATGTAGCTTCTTTCGAATAGGATATTATAATCCAATTGGGCGTCAATGACCTCTATGTCGATGATAATTGTTTTTCCCCCCAACTTGACCAGAATGTTTTGATATAGGAATTTTGGTTGGGATGGGCAAACATCATAAGCTTGAAGCATGATCGTGGAGGGGATCAAATCAGGTGAACTAATTTGCTTCCAAATTGATTTGGACATGGTGCACGTGGATTATTTTTTGTCTATGATGCAGTGATGTATTGTGATATTCTGGATTTTGACAGGAATCTGGAATGCAAATAATGATGGAAGTCACAGTTCTTCTTTTTGTAAGTTGTTAACACATAGGATGTACAAGTGTCAAGGTTTTCTTTCATTTTTTAAATTTTTTGTTAGTCTAGTCCAAGAAGGTCTATTTTGTTCCTTGTTAGTCATGTGTTATGTCTTTCTTATAATTCATTGGTTTAAAACTTGTGAGCTGTTTAGAGTGTGGTTATAAAGTCTTGATGTCATGATGGTGGTTGTCATCATTTGTAAAGAGGGAAAATATTGGTCATGTTTGCATAAATTGAAGGTCACCATCAAGTATTTTTTCCAAAAAAGGTGTATAAAAGGTTTTAAGGATCCACTTAACCATTTAAGTGTCATGTCACCTGTCAATTCTCATTCGCTGCAGAATATCCTAGAATTTTGTAGCAATTCAAAATACCTCATGCATTAAATCGTACATGATTACGATTTTGGGAACATGGAACTTGGTGGATTCTTGTTTCCAATGCCTTGTCATCATAAAAAAATTCGAGGTTAAAAGGAAGGTTCAACCATTTCATGCTATTTCAATTTGAAAATATTTTGTTGTAGAGTCTTCCCCGCTGAAAACTATCAGTCGATACAAATGTCTAGATGTCGAAACTGGTTAACCGATGCAAACCCCCTATTTTACACATGATTTGAAACCCTAAGCATGCTGACTTGAGTAAAATCTATTGTAAGATTTCATTCACTCATGGTTTAGTTGTCATATTTCCATTCAAAATCTTAGCTCATATTTTATCTTTGAAACTGAAAATTCTTTTGCTACAAACCCATCTACTGCAAACCAAATTAGCGCTACGAACTCTCTATTTTTCCAGTTTCTTTGAAATATTGTTATTATAGTATGCATTCATACTTGAAATAATCATTTCATCCAGTCTTCTAGATTCAACTTACATTTTACTTTCTATAAAATCGTTCTAGTGTAAACCCTAGTTGCAACAAAACTCTAGATTCACTAGATTTCATCACATGGCCTGTTGGCAACAATTATCAGAGAGGTTTGTACTCTTATTTGACTTGCCATGGAAGAATATGCATCTGAAGCAATAGCTCAAAAAACAGACAAATCCAAATCTCTTAAAGAGCATGTACAAAATTATAGAACTAAAGTCTCCTTATAAAGGGACCAATCCCACTTTCAAAGGGCTCAGAAAGAAAATAAAAGAGACAAATCCTGAGAATAAAAAACTGAAAAAGGAAAATCTACAAGCTAGAATTAAACTGAAGGAAAACATAGATATGTGTGAAGAATCCATTGCAAAGGAAAAACAGATGGTGAAGAGATCACCGCCCCTACATAGACAGGTAAAAAATGTGTACAGGAAGAAGATATCTTTTCAAAATGTGAGAAGAAATAAAATTGTCATGTACATGAAATTTCATAGAAAATCTTGCAGAGGCACCATGAACCTGCTGAAATTGAAACAGTGTGTAGCAAATTAGTACGTTGCAAACTCGTATTTTCATCATATATTTTAAAATATGAACTGGGTTTCACTAAAATATTTTTTGGAGAAGAATCATAATTCCATTGACTTGATGACCAAAACTCATCCCGACCTAGTTCGTTGTTGGGTAGAAAATTCGAAAACATCACCTACAGGAAATTTTGCAGTGAATCTTGCAGATGCGCTACGAACTCTAACAGTTTGATAAATTTGAGTTATGGGAGAGCTTCTAGATATCAGGCGAGGTTCAAATGGTTCCCTAGGAGTAATTTAGACAGTAAGGGAGACTTGTACCTGACATCCATCTCCACTAGATCTCCAAACATGAGTTGGTTGTACTTGCATTTATCATCACCAACAACTTCCTGGAATCTAGTAGTTTGTTAATTTTCTATTTGTTTGTCTATTGCCACATCTCTGCAAGGCACAAAATCCTATGCTAGAGCTAGGTAACGAGTCATAGAGGAATTATTGATGTAATTTTCTATTTAAAGAGTGATATGACTCCAATAGAGGATTGGGAATGGTTGGATGTGAAGCTTTATCTTTTGGTTGGAGACTGTAAAAGGTTCCCTCTCTATGTATGTATAGACTTAAGACTCTTGAGTAATTGGAGATTGACTCCTTTTATACTCTTCCATGCTATTATTCTTGTCTTTCTTTGGTATTATCTACCAATGAAAGATTTATCTTTAGCACTTGTGTTCATGATATGCAATGACTGTTTTACTGTAAATTTGTTAATGCAAGTATTGTCAAAGCATATTTTCTTGTTGACTAGGAGGTTCCTTGTTAGTAATAATTCCAGTATATGTGTGCCAAAGTTCCTAACGTAACTTGGTTCATATATTTCATTCTTCTCCTTCAATCTTCCATCTTTTCACAGATATTCAAAAAATGATCTAAGATTGTTCAATCCTTGCTTGTTGGAGTATGTTTTGTGGAGATTTTGTGTTGATATCTTGAATTGAATTTATCATCCATTCGTGACACTTGAGATTACAAAACCTTACCTTTTTATAAACCTACAAAAATTCTGATGAGTATTAGGATTACACCTACAATAGTCTAGGTGTGAATTCTAATGCTAACATAAGTCAAATGTGATTAGATGAGTGTCTGTGAGATCTAATGCCCTCAATTGTGAAAGTAAATCCTTTCACTAGGAAGGGCATGTTTGAAGGACTTCCACAACCAACATAATAGGAGGTGATTAAGTGAGATCACCAATAAGACTATAGATATGGGAGGCCCTAGCATGAGGGTTATGCACACTCCTATGCAAGGGTGTGCAAGGCATGCGAGCGATGGATTCAGTGTTAGGATGATGGATCATCAATGGTTGTCTAGTTGGTGGTTGGGGAGCATCTGAAGTGGTGGGTAAGGGATCAAGGGATGTACCGTGTTCACAACTATGAGTTTGTAATAGGATTTCATATTCAGTAGTGAGGAGGATATTGTGATCGATGGTGTTCCCTATATGGGGTTGTTCAAGTGGAGGAAACTGCCCTTGTGGGTGCAAGCGTTGGGACCCCTCTGGTTGAGTATTAATGACTCCTTGATGTGGGATAAGGTTTTGTAATACTTTCAGTGGTGTTAGGGGTATATAAGTGAGAGGTCCTTGAGGTGGACCTTGAGGTTTGGGATCCCACTAAGGATTCATGATGTCCTTCATTCGTTTGTAGTCAACGATTTGAGGGAAATGGTGAGTTTAATGGCCATATTCACCACATAATGTGCAAGGGTAATTGGCTCGAAGGTTGTTATTTCTCCCTTGTCATGGTTGACCATTATTATTTCCCCCTTGGGAGTTTTGTTTGGGTTGGCGTTGGTTTCCCCCCAGCTTGGGGGTTTTGTTGAGCAAGGTTCCCTCCTTGACCTTGGTTCCTATTGTTTCCTTTCTTACGATTATTGTTGGGTTGATGAGGTGGACTGGCCGTATTCAACTGTTCAAAATATTGAAATTGTTGAAGAGAGGAAGGTTGGATGAAATTGACCCCCACCTAGTGTTTTCCATGTGGGGGTGCGACAGGTTGGGAAGGCCCTAGAAAGGGATAGTATGGATTACATTATGGGGGTCCATATGGGTTGTAAGCAGTGAAGGTGGCTCCATTATTACTAGATGGATAGGACGTTGTGGGTTGAGGAACTAGTTGCGGGATAGGTATTGGTTAGGGGAGGGATGTGGGTAGTGGGGTGGCCATGGGGGAAGATGAGGTGCCATGAATGGTGGTGGGGGTGGGGGGTGCGGGAGGGTAATATGAAGCTCCCCCATATGGTTGAAAGTATGGGTTTGTCCCATATGTAGGTATTGACTATGTGTGTGGTTGAGTATGATCCATGGAGCCAATCAACCCATCAACACCATGTGATGTCCCAAGTTTTTCTTGACCAAAATGTAAAGGATGAGGAGCATCTGGAAGGACAGTGTATAGGTACCCTGATTGGGAGTAAATGAGTTCAAACTATTGTTCCTTGGTGATGGATTCATCTTTCATTTTTGGGAGGGTTATGTGCACATCTTTATCAAGGGTAGGAACGAGCGATCGAAGGAACCAATATAGCCTTTTTTGTGGGGTGGTGTTTTCTTTACAAAGGTTACGATGTTTATTCCATTCATGAATATGGTCCAAAATGTGAGTAGAAGTGTTTTGTTTTCATTCTAATAGGATTTCAGACCCAGTATCGTGATCGATGGGAAGATTAAAAAATCACAGGAATGCTTTAGCTAATGATTTAAATGTTGAGTAGGCTCTAGAATTCTCATCCACATACCATTTGGTTGTTGTGCTAGTGAGGTTTCTTTGAAATAACCTTAGACGAATGGAATATTCCATTATGCTATTATAAGAACACCATAAGTGGAAGGACATGAGATGGTTGGCGGGGTCCTCTCCAAATTTCCCTTCAAACTCTGGGATGTCTTAAGGTAGTTTTGTGGGCATATTAATCCAAGTGAGGTCGTGTAATATGGGATCATTTGTCAGTTTAGTTAAATCAAGGATATTGAGTGAAGCCAAAAGGGCATGATAGGATTGGGTCCTTCCATGTTATAGGAGGAAGTGGTTCCTTGGGAGCTTGTACTTTGTGAAAACATTTGGGATCTACCTCCTTGTGGTGGAGGGTTTGTTTGGGATTTTCTCAGGATATTGGTTCCAAGCAAAGTGGATCCTAGTAATCCTGAGCCTAATAACATGGCACTAATTGGTGTATGTGATAATATTGTCGACGTCTCATTGAAATTAGGAAAACTGCCCAAAATTTGGGGTAAATTTCTCAAGAGTATAGAATGGAAAGGATATTGTGGTTCCCCTATGATTCCCACCTAGAATTGGGTCTGTGTAAATGGTGGGGAGGAATGATAGAACAAGATTCTTTAAAAGTATTTTAAACAATGTATTCATAGAATTGCATGTACTTCAAGTGGTGAAAATCATACATCAAGACAATGTGAAAAGTGGTTTGAGACTTTGGTAACTCCTCATAAGGGAAATAATAAATCAATTAAAAGGTGCTCATGTCCTATCCGATGTAATTTCCTTCCTCTCAAATAAAAATGGACCTCCAAAAAATCTCTCGACGGTGGGGCCATGATCTGGGATATTTTCATCGAAGTGACTTATAAAGAATTGTATTAAATGAACATAAATTAAAGTGTACCATAAATAAGGAAAAGCTCAATAATGAAGAGACATAAGCATCAAATATCAATACAAAAAATTTGATAATAGAGTTTGTCCATGGTGTACTACATGTCTGGGTCATGCTCTCAAATGGGTAGGCATTTTTATTAACTCAGAAAAATAATTTGGCAAAATACATAAGTATACCTCATTTTGGAATTAAGTTGCAGAAGCTTTTCTCAGTTTAGAAAACAAACAACAACATTGAATTGATGGCGTCAAATTATCCAAAAATGACTATCTCCATGCCTCAATATGACTTTGGAACTCCCAGGCCCTTGAGAAATCTCATCTCAATTTCTATGCTTTCTCCCTGCACTTTATTCTCTATACATAGGTCTCGAAATCCATGCTCGGCTGTACCATCGACCGCCCTCTTCCATCCATGGGAAGACTCAACATTTAAGGAAAAAGTGGGGCGGAATAAACAATGGAGTCTGTTGGCCCAACGGTGGCGGATGCTATTGTTAAGGCATTTTATAAGGGGAGGTCCCGGGGTTGAGCCTATGGGCCTCCCCTTTTGGGTTTTAGTTATAATAGTATACATATATGTGGATTGGAACTTCAAAAATTTTGGAGCGTTGTTTATATTTGTCGGAGTTTTTTGTTTGGCCACCAAATTTGGCGGGCCTATTTTTGTTTTTGAAATTTGGTTTCGGGCCCTCATTGGGCATTTTCCCACTGCCACATGGTAGCCCATGACTGGTCCATGTGGCAGCCAACCATTGGCCCACACAAACCACTTTCATAGTCACCTACCATGTCACATGCCACATCATCCTACCAAATCATTGTATGTTCTGCCACGTGGCTGTACGGACTTCCACATGGCTATATGGACTGCCACATGGCACTTTTTCATTGGTCCACTGATTGACCCAAAAATGCCAAAAATGAGTGACACGTGGCAACCTCTGGTGCTGCCACATCACTATGCAGATGTCATGCTAACATCAACATGACACGTGTCACCCTCTGCATGTGCCACATGCACTGTACGGATGTTGATGTCATTTGTACTGATGTTGACCTCAATGGTACGGATGTTGACTCATCTATGTTGAGTCGCTGACTGGGCTAGGTTGACCAAAAATTTGACCACGGATATCTTTCGATCCGTAACTCCATTTAATGAGACGTTTATGCCGTTGGAAAGCTTGCGACGTGCTCTTCGTGATGATTCCAATTTCACTAAGGTTTGAGGACTATGAATTTTTTCCCTTTCTCTATCTGTTGAGGCCATTCTGAGCTTCTTGAGTTTCTTCTACAAATTCTGAGCTATCCTTAGTATTCTGTGGATCCTTTTTGAATCATGCCTTCCCACTGAGAGATTTTTGGACCACCAAAAGGTTTCATCAATCAACAGATAAGTGAGGGAAGAGTCCCCTCACCTTGTCCTTCTCAATCCACTTTTCTTTTCTTGGATGTGTTCCCTTTAAGACTACTCAAAGATAATCAACATCACCCATGTGTGAAGTCCTCTTCCTTCTATCCACGATGATATCTTCCTTTAACTCATCCAAGTAATCATGAGAAAACTCATCAACTGAAGGTATTGAAACTTCCTCACCCTGATCCATGATCATGGGAGGCTAAAAAAGTTTCAAGTTCCCCACATTTACAACTGAGTAGATATGCATATAAGGTGGAAGATATAGACGAAAAGCAATGGTGCCACTTTTCTCCAAAATAGTGAAGGGTCCATAACCGATGGGCTTGAGTTTCTTGCCTTCACCCTTGAATCTTTCCTTGCTGATGTGAAGCCATTCCTGGTCTCCAACCTGGAACTAATGATTGACCCCATGTTTTTCATGTCGAGCTTTATATTGTGCTTGAATTTTCTCCAACTATTCCCTGACTTCTTGGTCTACCTATTGGATGCTTTGGATGAAATTGCGGGCTCTGTCTTCATTTGAATTGGCATCTCTCCCATACATCAAGTCCAAAGGAACTTTAGGTAAATACCCAAAACATGTCTCAAAAGGAGAACACTGAGTGGAGGAATGTAAGGATCGGTTGTAAGAATGTTGTACATAAGGTATCTGTTCATCCTATAACTTGGGATGCTTACTGCAGTAGCCTCAAAGTAAAAGTACCATTGTTTGGTTAAAACCCTATGTTTGTTTGTCGGTCTATGGATGTAAAGCAGTGCTCCTATTCAACTTGGTGTCCATCATTCTCCACAATCTTGTCTAAAAATCCCCAAGGAATCGAGTATCTCGATCCAAAATGATGGATGTGGGTAACCCAAAGTGAACCCAAACATACTGAAAGAAGATATTGACAGTCTTCTCAATAGTGATCTTCTTTTTACATGGCATTAAGATACACATCTTGCTGAACCTATCCACTACAACATACAAATATTCATGAACCTTTTTCGACATTGGTAAACCCGCTACGAAATACATGGAGATAATTTCTCATGAATGGGATGGAACAGATAGTGGTGAGTATAGCCCCAGTTTTCTATTAGTGGGCTTACAAGTAGAACACATCACACACCCTTTTACATATTTAATTAAAATTGCTTTCATCTAAGGCCAATAGCAAAATCTCTGCAGACGAGCCATAGTTTTTCCTACCTCAAAATGCCCAGATACAAGAGAAGTGTGAGCTTCTCGTATTACATGGACTCATTCACTTGTAGGAATACATAGCTTTCCAAGATGATAGAGTATTTTTCCCTGCAGACAATAGTTCTCTACCTGTGCACCATGGGTTAGCTTCTCATATACTTATTTAAAATCTTCATCAATGGAATATGTCTCCACATAGCTATCATGATATAAATAAACATTCTTCAAAATAATAGAAGCATCAATAGGAGGTCTATAAATGATATCAGCTATCTTGTTAATCGTACCCTTTTTGTACTTGATTACCAAATGAACTTATTGTAGGAAACCCATCCATTTGTAATGTTGAGATTGTTGTAGTTTGGTTTGTGCTTGGAGATACTGTAAGGGTTGATGATCTGTATGTATGATTGTTTCCTTCCCTAACAAATAGTGCTTCCATTTCTTTACACTTTGAACTAATGCATACAACTCTTTATCATATATAGGATAGTTAACAACAACTTGGTTAAAAATTTCAGAGTGGTAACAAATAGGCTTATGATATTGCATCAATACTGCACCCATGGTGTATCTTCTAGCATCTGTCTTGATATCAAAGGGTTGATGAATATTCGATAAAGCTAATACTGGTGTGGTACTGATATTTTCCTTCAAAGTGTCGAAATATTTTTTTTGATTTCCTCCCCACTGAAAAGTGTTCTTCACACTGGTTAAGGCATGCAAAGGAGATCCTATAAAGGAGAAGTTTGAAATGAATCTCCTCCAATATTGGATTTCACCTAAGAAGCTCTGTATTTCAGTTACATTTTTGGGCTCATGCCAATTTACAATTACATCAATCTTGGAAGGAGCAATTTTTAATTGTCCTCCTCCTACAATATGACCTAAGTACACAAGTGCGGTCTTACCAAATTGACATTTGGACAATTTTACATACATATTTTTCCTTTGCAAAGTATCCAATACTTTCTTTACATGCCTTACATGTTCATCCCAAGTCCCACTAAATATAACAATGTCGTCTAAATATACAATCACAAAATCATCTAGAAAAGTCCTGAATACATCATTCGTCACACGCATGAAGGTTGTCGGAGCATTACAAAGACCAAACGACATAACTAACCACTCAAACAATCCTTGTTTGGTTTTAAAGGAAGTCTTCCATGCATCCTTTTATGCAACCCTGATCTGATGGTATCGACTGCGCAAATCCAACTTAGTGAAATAAACAACATTCTTTAATTGATCAAGTAAATCATCTATACGAGGAAGAGGGTATTGATTTTTCACCGTGATTTTATTTTAGGCCCAATAATCGACACACATTCTCCATGTTCCATCCTTCTTTGGCACCAACACGATCAGAGAACCACAAGGAGATGAGCGTGTCTTGATGACCCCTTATCCAATAAGCCTTGTACCTGATTCTTGATCTATGTCATCTCTACAAATGACATCTCTGGTTCCTAGAAAATATCATCATACTTGGACACAATATCAATTAGTTCTTTCTTATGAGAAAGATCACATCCTTGGAAAACATCATATGTTCCAACATATTTCTCCCTTATGACCATGAGTACATATCTCTTATTAGTGTTTATGAGTCTCTTTATTTGTCTTGCACTAACAAGTGTTGTGTTTACCCTCATGTTGTGGGCTCTAACAATATATTCCACTCCCCCCTTAGTAAGGTGATATTTTTTCTCATGACGAAAGAAGACTATTTTTCTATCATAAAGATAAGGAATCCCCAACACTATGCCACATATATCGAGTGATACAACATCCAAATCCACTTCATCAATCAACTTTGAAGAAATAGAAATTCTGACCCTACATTGTTTGGTGACATTAAGTTTTTCTTTATCAGATACCCAACCAAGAGGATAAGGCTTTGGATGTGGTTTAGTTTCAAGACCCATCTTTTTTACAAGTTCTTGAGATATCAAATTTACTTAGGAACCTGGATCAAATGATGTATCTATCTTAGTGTGTTTAGATACAACTCTTATATGAAATAATTCATTCCGCTTTCATTCATCATCATGAGATTCAATATTGGAATTTGAACTAGCATGAAGGGAATCTTTACCTTGTACTCGAACCGTTGTGATCTTTCCTTCGTCTCCTGAATTGGAACCAAGATCTTATTGCACTATAGAAACGATCTTTGTCTTCTCCTTTCCACTGAATTGTTTTGGTCTCTTCTCTGGATGTAGTTTCCAATAGTGTTCATCATCACGACCACTTTTCTTGCAATGAGTGCAATATGGTTTTTATTCTTCTCTCTTTACAATGGAGGTCTTCTTGTCCTTCCTTTTAAACTTCTTAAATGACTTATGTGGGAAATTGGAAGGTTTCTTTGTGGGATCTTCTTGAGCATGCTTTCCCTTGTTCTCAAGGTGAGTGTCTTGCACAAAAACCTCGTCAAGACTGGTGTGCTTAAACAATATAAAAGTATGACAAATATAACTATGAAGTGCGCCAATATACTTCATTTAATCTTCATAAGAATCCAAAGGAATGTTTAATGCAAGATATTTCTTCCTAAATTCTTCCGTGAAACTTTGTACAATTTGACCTTTACTTTGTCTTAAAGTTTGTTATTTCATCATTGCTTTGTGTAAATAACCCAATGGATAAAATTGCTTCCTTATTGCTGATTTAAATTTCGACCATGAGGAAATAAGATTACCACACTTACTTTTGTCCTGAAGTTTTCTCTTCCACCATATGAGAGCGGTGCGTTCCAACTGAAGAGAATCCAATTGCACTTTAACTTCCTCTTCATCAATCTATTGAACACGGAAATATAATTCAACCTGTCGGATCCAATTATCTAGCTTTTCAGGATTAGGATCTCCATTAAAAATAGGTAAAACAAATTTTACATCAAGCTTTAATAATGGTTGCTTAAAAGAATTTTTATGGCTAGAATCATGAGAATGATGAGAGTGATCAGAGGAAGAAGAGTTAGAGCTTGATGGTGAATATGGAGGCTTAGGAGGGTCTCCTCTAACCCCTTGATTTACCGAAGCATTATCATCAACTTGTGCTTCATTTTTCTTCCCTTTCTTCTTCATCCTCTTCTCGTAGTCTCCATACATTCGCTCGACCATTTCTGACATGCGATAAAATACCATATGGAAGTTTTTCTCTTGTTCATCATGCTTGTACTCTTCTGCCATTTTCTTCCTTTGGGGTGCATGGCCAACTTCAGGATTGAAATTTTTAAGAGTTCCTTCACCCTATTTATTCTTGGCCCTAGTAATAATTCACACTCAAAAATTCAAGTCAAAGATGACTACTCTGATACCAACATGATCTGAGATCTTTTCATCGAAGTGAATTATAAAGAATTGTATTAAATGAGCATAAATTAAAGTGCACCATAAAGAAGGAAAATATCAATAATGAAGAGACATAAGCATGAAATCTGAACAAAAAAAAACTGATAACGAAGTTTTTCCCTAGTGGACTACATCTTCGGGTCCTGCTCTCAAATGGGTAGGCATTTTTATTAACTCAACAAAAGAATTTTGAAAAACACAAAAGTATACCTCATTATGGAATTAAGCTGTAGAAGCTTTGATCAGATCAGAAAACAGACATCACCATTGAATTCATGGTGTCAAATTACCCCAAAATGACTATCTCCATGCCTCAATCTAACTCTGGCACTCCCAGGCCCTTGAGAAATATCATCTCGGTTTTTGTGCTTGCTCCCTGCACTTAATTATCTGTACTGTGTCTTGAAATTTGTAACGTCGAGCACCACCTTTCCGTCTGTGGGCAGACTCAAAATTTAAGGAAAAAGTGGGGTAGACTAAAAAACAGAGTCTGTTGGCCCAATGGTGGTAGAGTCTATTGTTAAGGCGTTGTATAGGGGGAGGTCCCGGGGTTGAGCCCACATGCCTCCCCTTTTGGGTTATAGTTATAACAATATACACATATGTGGATTGGAACTTCTCCAATTTTGGAGCACTGTTTAGATTTGTTGGAGTTTAACATTTGGCCGATAGATTTGGTAGAACTCCACCAGATTTAGCGGGCCCCTTTTTATTTTTGAAATTCGGTTTCGGGCCCTCAGTGGGCATTTTCCCACTGCCATGTGGAAACCCATGACTGGTCCATGTGGAAACCAACCATTGGCCCACGCCAACCACTTGCACAATCACCTACCATGTCACCTACCACATCATCCTACCACGTCAGCCTACCATGTCACCACACGGTCTGCCACGTGGTTGTACGGACTGCCACATGGCACTTTTTCATTGGTCTACAGATTGACCCAAAAATAGAAAAAAAGAGTGACACGTGGCATCCTTTGGTGCTATCACATCACCATGCTGATTTCATGCTGACGTCAACATGACATTGTTATACATTATTTTCGTAATCCCTATGATCATTAATGATGTAAACCTATCTGTTGCCTTCAGAGGGATCAGTGGCCTGAGTTCTTGAAGAAAGAAGAGAGAAGAACTTTTCCTGAGAAAAGAAGTTGCATTCTTCTTTGTAAAAACCCTATTAAAGAGGATGTTCATAGGTTGCTATATAGGCAGGGTGTGAGAATGCCTGATTCTCGCAGGTTGCACCATAGCTGGGTTGCGAGAGGTTTGCAGGTTGCTCTATAAGCAGGGTGCGAGAATGCTCATATGTGGGAAAAATGAGCATCTTATCGATGCTTCTAGAAGGAGAAACTTCCATGGTGAGGTGGCATCCGAATGGTTTTGATCTTACTTGCTTTCATGATTTAGTGAGATATTCCTAACCTCCTCACCTTATCCTCTTTAACTTATAAAATGAAAGGATCTCTCATGGAGAAAGTTAGCTTTTGAGCTTTTTGGATTAGCTTGAGTTGTTTTTGGCTTGGGATTGTTATCTTGGTTAGAGTGGCTTTGAGATTTTCTTTGTCAAGATAGATTGTGAGTAGCTATCAGATCCATGGTCTCAGAATCCTTGGAGAAAGAAGTGTGTGGGGAATGAAGGACAGTTGGAAGGGACCTTACGAAATCAAGACCATGGTTGTAATCTCTCTTTCACATTTAATATGATACAATAATATGATTCATTCCTATAAAGATTGTTGTGTTTTATCCTATGATTCCTTGATCACATACATAGGTTTATATTGATTTTATGCTATTACTATCACTTTGGTTGGTTGTGTTCTTTTGTAGGATCATCATTGTATGAGTGTTGGAATGGAGCTAAGATGGCGATAGCGAGAGGAAGTGACATTTAAATGGTATGTCACCTATCCCTCTTTAGTTAGTAAATTCAATATCTAAAACTTAAGGAAAGCGTCATGTTCTGGTGTGTTTTGTTCTAGATCTAGGTGGATATAGGGAGATCAGTTAGTGTCCGCACCTACCGATTTATCTAGTAACAAAATTGGCGACTCCACTTGGGAATAGATTGTTTCCTATTTATTCTAGTTTCCCTTGCTTTGATTGCTTGTTTTCTGATTTATGAGTCTATGGGACATCCATCCAGACTCTCTGGATCTAGAAGTTCACTTAGATTCCCTGTCCTTTTTCAAAATTTTCTTTGATTACATAGATTCTCGCACTGTACCTCTCTATAGCTTGTGAAAACCATTGATTTTCACACCCTACTGTTAGATCCAGTGAAAACTTCTCACACCCTACCAGTTTCTAGCCTGCGAGAATACCTAATTCTCGCACTGTAC
This sequence comes from Picea mariana, assembly GCA_032191745.1. Classification (NCBI taxonomy): domain Eukaryota; kingdom Viridiplantae; phylum Streptophyta; class Pinopsida; order Pinales; family Pinaceae; genus Picea; species Picea mariana. The sequence continues at coordinate 344,122 of JASDQU010104417.1, read as the reverse complement.
TCTACTGCTAGGTTGCGAACCTGTTTGTAAATTTTTTTGGATTGGGTCTTGTCATCTTTTGATGACCCAGTTTTTCTTCGATCAGCTGGATTGAGCTTTTGGACCATATATTGATCTATTTACAGCCTGCTTGACGTTTTTTGAGTTGCTTTTAGCCATCTTTGCTTTGTTTGGTTTTGAAGGATTAGTCTCTTGCTTTCAGTGTCTTTCAATTCCAAAGCCTGTGTTTTCTTTAGACTTGTTTAGGGAAATATCAGATTTCTTTTGAATAGTTCGATTTAAAAGAAAAATTTTAGTTTGGGTTTCTTTGTTTTAAGAAAGTTCATTATTGCTTTTAGTGAATTTTGGGACATTGTGCATCTAGGAATGATAAATATTTTCTCCTTCTCGTAGCATAGCTTTCATCGAAATGAAAAGATTGCATATTCATCTCTTTGCATAACTTTCGAGTCAATCAAAACACCATATTGTCCACACCATTTTCCTTTTGAGTAACAACAACCATAAAATAAAGCGCTTATAAAAATTGATTAGACATTTTTATCTTTTCTAGTAGCAAACCTACATTAGATTAGTCGTAGGGCTTTGGAATAGGTGTGAAAGATAACTTTCCAAAGATGCAAACAAACATAGTATCCTTTGATAGGGAGAGTTGAATCCACTTACTACATTTTGTCCTGGGAAGCCCTTCTAACACAAGGGTCAATCACGAGGTCACATTGAGACTGGCAGAGTTACTCACCAGGCTTTTTTGGTCTTGGTGTAGAGATTACGTGTATTATGGGGGTCGCTTGAGAGGTATACCCACAATGATTAGTGGAATCCTTTCAAGTTGATTTTGGGCTAGATACCCTGCCCTTGCACGTGGATCGAACTGTCGACTATTTCCCCAGGAATCGCTGCAGTGATTGGTAACCTTAGTGGACTATATCTTTTGGGTCTTTACACGAGGTGACTGTGGAGGGGAAAGTATTCACGGTACTTGTAATCGACGTTGGCCAAACTCACTCGAGCTCCTTGGAGGGTATACCCATGATTATGTGTGGGAGCTTGAACCAGGGTGTAAGTCCGTTAAGCAGTTCATCAACATAACTTTTCCACCTGCTCTATCTCATCCCCTTCTTACATTGTTCTCGCGACGTTGGATTTCATCACCAACTAGTGTGCTCATTGTGAGAAGGTTTTGTTTGCTTGCTTGCTTACTAGATTTTTAGCGTGTGCTGTTTTTTCTCCCTAGTGGACTCTAGATTGGATTTTTGTTTTTAATGGCGTCAATTCCTGAAATGACCAATGAAGGAACCTCTGCTCTAGGCGAACCTTTTTTTTTTCCTTCTTACGAAAACATTGGTCCTCCTCACATCACTACTTTGAGCCTTCCAAGTCTCACAATTGGATTACTGGTATGGTTGTTTTCCACTCAGGTAATCCCGAATGTAGTAAGTGGTTCGGTCGTAAGCACTTCCCCCCAAGAGCATCAAACTCATGTTGATCCTTCACCTTCTTCACCAGTAAGGTATTCTTTGCCTTCTTCACTTGCAAGGTCACCTTCTGTTTCATCTTCTTCGTCGAGTGAAAGTTCTGAAGCTAGTAACTAGGTGAATAAGAAGAAGAAGAAAAGAAATATTAAGAAGAAGAAAGATAAACAAGGGTCAAAACCTCCAACCACTGTAAAAAATACTGGAAAATAACCAGTGACTGTTGATCATGCTGGGAGTGTTGATGATGTCAAGATCACCCAAACAACTCGTAAGCCCAAGTACCCTTGCAGGATTTGTAAGGGTAGTCATCTTCTTAAGGATTTCCCTGGTCTACCCAAGGTTATAGAAGCATGGTCTACACATCCTTGCCAACCCATGTCGTCAGCCTCTGAACAAAATGTTGATGACTCCCCGTCAACTAGTCACGATACCGTTGGGAAGAAGAAAGGTAGAGTCAAGTTCCCGTGTATGTTATGAAAAGGGAGTCATCTAACTCACCTTTTCCCTCGTATGTACAAAGCCTCAAAATTACTGGAAGACATGACTGTTTCACAGCCTCAACTTCCATCTTCTTATCGCAAGCTTTCTCTCAATCCACCTGTAGTTGATGGAATGATCAATCTGGTTCCCCCATTGGTCAGTCTGGTTGATCAAGTGGTCAATCTGGTCACATCCTTAATTGAACCAGTTGACAAAGTGGTCGATCTGATCCCATCCTTAGTCGATCCCACTCTCCCTTTAGAGATTGTTAACAAAGTGGTCGATCCGATCCCATCCTTGGTTGATCCCACTCTCTCGTTAGAGAGTGAAACCCAAGCGGTCGATCCGTTTCCACCTGTCGACCCCATGCTACCCTTGGAGAATGAAACCCAAGTGTTCAATTTGTTCTCCCCATCAGTCAATCCTGCTCTCTCACTAGAGAGTAAACCCGATACTGCCCATGTTTTTCTCATTGATACAGAATCTACCATGTTGAGGGGTATTCCTCCTTCTCCCGTGAAACCCCCTCTGAGTAATGAGGCCATCCATTTTGATTGGGGTATGCTAACTAGACCTCGTCTTCCCTCTTACATTCCTTTCCAAATTATAGTACAGGTTTGTGGTCGGGACGTTCCTTAAACATTGATAGATGAAGGTTTGTCTGTTAGTATTTTGTCCTCTATTGCTTGGCAAGCTTTGGGTTATCCTCCACTTGCGTCGGTTACACAAAATATGTTATCTTTTAACAGAACCAGACAACCTTTAGGGACCCTTCCCCAGTTTCTTGTAACTTTGGGAGGGAAATCTGTCTTTATTGATGTCATGGTAGTCCAAGATCCCTTGGATTTTGCTTTACTCCTTGGGTGGGATTATGTCTAGTATGCCATGAAAGCTATTGTGTCCACTCTTTTTCATGTGATATATTTCCCTCACGATGGAAGAATTGAGACTATTGATCAAATTTCATTCATTGGTACTAACTGGATTGCCTCCCTAAATGGTTCTTATACATAGACAGTATCGCCCCCACCAGATGTTAATTATGTGGCGTTGTCGCCCATGGCTTCAACTTCTGATGACTTAGATCTAGTGGTTGACATGGTTATCTCTTCAATAGGGTCTTTAGAGCCTGATCTCCTTACCCCTGTCGCCACCCTCGACATCTGTTCCTTCCAAAGTGTGTTACTTCTGTCTAGTGAAGATCTCTTGGAAGCCATGACCAAGTTTTGTTCCTTGACATGGTGTCCTTCTGGAGCATTGTCCTCTTGGAATCCATGATCAAGAAGACTTATGAGGATAGTTTTTGCGTCTTTGAGGAAAACTCGTTAAAAAATGAAACAGAGGTCTTTGAGCATGGTTTTTTGATTTCAAGCTCATTAAAAAATGAAACCAGCCTTGAGCATGGTTTTCTGATTTCAAGCTCATTAAAAAATGAAACCAGTTGTGAGGATAGTTTTGTGTCTCTGTGGAAACCTCATTAAAAAATGAAACAGAGGTTACGAGCATAGTTCCTGTTTATGTGTCAAGCTCTTTAAAAAATGAAACTGAGGTCTGGGGATTACACCTAGAGTCACGAGCATAGTTCTTGTTTCTGTGTCAAGCTCGTTAAAAAATGAAATAGTTTTCCCCCTCTCTATTTGAGTCGAGTCCTTCATCTAGTTTTTGAAGCTTCCTTTCATTCTCCTTTGCAGTTGGATGAAACAAAGCTTGGGGGGCATTTTCCTCAGCCTCTGGACTTCATGCTGAAGTTGAGCCATTAGCTTCTTAAGCTAGGGGCTAAGTACCAACCATGCGAATTCGTGGATAATGCGTTGGGAAGTTCAAGCATAGTTTTTACTTTGGTTCAAGCTTGTGTAAAAATGAAGCCACCTACCTCAAGCATAGTTTGCTCTGGTTCAATCTTGTGTAAAAATGAAACCAGGTTCAAGCATAGTTTCCTCTGGTTCAAGCTTGTGTAAAAATGAAACCAGGCCCAAGCATAGTTTTGTTTAGTTTTTAAGCTTGTGTAAAAATAAAATCTATCTCAAGCATAGTTTTGTTTTGTTTTAACGCTTGTGTAAAAATAAAAACAATCCCGAGCTTAGTCTTTGTTCTTTCTCATGCTCATTAATACATGAGAATAAGTTACCGAGCTTAGTCTTTGTTCTTTCTCGTGCTCGTAAATACGTGAGAATGTAACTGAGTATACTTTTATCACTTTTTCGGACTCGTAAAGGTTATACGAAAAAGGAACCCCCTGGATTTTCCTTTAAACTCTTTTCAGACTCTCTAAACATGAACAGATTTTCGCGCGACCTTGTTCTGTTCACACTCATAAAAGTATTTGAATAAAACGTTCAATGGGCGATAATTTATCACTTTTTTGATCCTGTCAAACTATTTTACAAAAAAGGAACTGAGAGAGTTCTCTTTAAGTGTTTTTCAGACTCTATAAACATGAAAAACTCCCGAGTTTTCTTTCTTTGGACTCGTAAAACAAACATCGAAAGGCCTATATGGGACTGAACCACTCCTTCCTAGGGTTCGTTAAACATACTCTGAGGGACTTGTCCGAAGGATGAGCTTACATTACAAGAATATGTTATCCTCCTCAAGCTTGCGTAAAAATAAAGAGGTACTCGCCAGAAATGGTGGGGGAAAAACTGGGAAAGTAATGTGTCTAAACTTGTATTCCATGGAAGAGTCGCTTTTGAACATGACACCCTTTCACTCGCCTTGTGTCTAGGTTGGAAAATCCACTCATCTCTTGAACATACTCCTTATAAGATTACAAATTGGTCTATGATACCTGTTGTTGAGTCAGTGTTTCCAAGATAGTTGTCATGTCGTCAATATGTTCAAAAAATAAGTTCAACCCAGAAATCCTTCTATTGCGTCGGCCATTTCTGCAGTCCTTAAGCCTTCTATTGCGTCGGCCATCCCTGAGTCAATCCTAAATCACTTGTTACTCTGATATACATCTTGTTACTTGTTTCGTGTCATTTATGTGGGATATATTAAGTCCCTCCTGTGACGAGTCTTTTCCTGTCGACTTCAACTCATTATCCAAGAATTAGACTTAGAAACTAATTGGTACCTTGGAACTTGCATGCCTCAATGGCAGGTTTCCTTGCTTTCGACAGTGGGTTTTCATTATTGACCTCTTTTTTGGAGATTCCGTCGAGTGTTCGAGTTCAACTCATTAATTCACATTCGTTGGATTGTACTAAAGTACCTTGCGAGTCATTGACATTAATGGTGATTTTGCTTGCACTTGTTAACGGTTCTCATCATTGACCAGTAATCAAGTGGTTTCTACCATGCTTGACTTCAGCACATGTATTAAAATGGTTAGATTCGTACTATAGAGTGGTGGAGATGAAGAACCTGAATCTTTTCTCATGGATTTAGGTTGTGTTGGAGTATATTCAGTGTACTGTTACATAGATCCACATTGTATGTTTGGTGGCTATGTTCAAATTTGAGTCTTTAACACATAGATCCACAGTGTATTTTTGGTGGCTATGTTCAGATTTGATTCATAATGGCATGGATCCACGGTGTATGTTTGGTGGCCATGACCTTGTCTTACTTGACATGGATCTTTGCATGTCATCATTTATGCTTTGAGTCATTTGTATTCTGAGTATGGGAATGCCTACCTCAGGGATGATATATTATTGTACTGTATTTCTTTGTTTGTTGGCAGGTTTCCGACTGACTGTTCCTTGTTCCCTACACACACTCGACAAAGTATTCCAGCTATCACTTTGTTCTATATTCATACTTTGGGGGGCTCTCTGTTATACATTATTTTCATAATCCCTATGAATGTTAATGATGTAAACCTATCTGTTGCCTTCAGAGGGGTCAATGGCCTAAGTTCTTGAATAAAGAAGAGAGAAGAACTTTTCGTGAGAAAAGAAGTTGCATTCTTCTTTGTAAAAACCCTATTAAAGAGGATGTTCACAGGTTTCTATATAGGCATGGTGAGAGAATGTCTGATTCTCGCAGGATGCACCATAGCTGGGTTGCGAGAGGTTCACAGGTTTCTCTATAAGAAGGGTACGAAAATTCTCATATGTGGGAAAAATGAGCATCTTCTCGGTGCTTCTAGAAGGAGAAACTTCCATGGTGAGGTGGCATCGAAATGGTTTGGATCTTACTCGCTTTCATGATTTAGTGGGATCATCCTAACCTCCTCACCTTATCCTCTTCAACTTATAAAAGGAGAGGATCTCTCATGGAGAAAGTTAGCTTTTGAGATTTTTGGATTAGCTTGAGTTGTTTTTGGCTTGGGATTGTTAGCTTGGTTAGAGTGGCTTTGAGATTTGCTTTGTCAAGATAGATTGTGAGTAGTTATCAGATCCATGGTCTCAGAATCCTTTGAGCAAGATGTGTGTGGGTAACGAAGGACAGTTGGAAGGGACCTTACAAAATCAAGGCCATGGTTGTAATCTCTCTTTCACATTTAATATGATACAGTAATATGACTCTTTCCTATAAATCTTGTTGTGTTTTATTGTATGATTCCTTGATCACATACATAGGTTTATATTGAGTTTATGCTATTACTATCACTTTGGTTGGTTGCATTCTTTTGCAGGATCATCATTGTATGAGTGTTGGAATGGAGTTAAGATGGTGATAGCGAGAGGAAGCAGTGTTTAAACGGTATGTCACCTATCCCTCTTTAGTTAGTAAATTCAATATCTAAAACTTAAGGAAAGCGTCATGTTTTGGTGTGTTTTGTTCTAGATCTAGGTGGATCTAGGGAGATCAGTTAGTGTCCACACCTACTGATTTATCCAATAATAGACACATGTCTCCCTCTACATTTTCCACGTACACTGTACGGATGTTGTCATCATCTGTACTGATGCCAACGTCAGTATTCTGGATGTCGACTCATCCCTGCTGACTGGGCTAGGTTGACCAAAACTTTGACCAAAAATATATTTCGATCCGTAACTCCGTTTGATGAGACGTTTACGCCATTGGAAATCTTGTGATGCTCTCTTCGCGATGATGCCAATTTCACTGAGTTTTAAGGACTTGAATTTTTTCCTTTTCTCTGTCTATTGAGGCCATTCTGAGCTTCCTGAGTTGCTTCTGCGAATTATGAGTTGTCCTTAGTCTTCACAAAGACCCTTTTCTAAACAAATGAATCCCACAAGAACTTCAAATATCTAGCAAAAGGGTTTTTGAATGAGTGAAAGTGTGTGCAAGGAGTGGTGATGGTGAAACAAGTTTTTAATAAATTAAATTAAAGATTTTATCATGATGGACATTGTGTGGTCCTTTACTTATCTTGTTTAAATAACTTACTAAATTTGTTTGAAAATGACTCTTGAAAACTAACGTAAATCCTATGTTATCATGGAAGATGTGTCACTCCTTACTTGGACTCATTATCTTCCTAAGGTGTTTTGTAATCTATAAAACTTGAAACTAGTCCTATATTGTGAGTATGTGGGCATGTGTGGGCCCTTACAACTTATTTAAACTCCTTAGGTAACTTACTCTAAAAATTTGAAAAATATCATAGAATTGCATGCATGTGGGCATATGGGCCCTTACAACTCTTTAAAGATTTAATTTTCAACAAGTAAGTTGAGAGGATTGGCCTATTTTTGAAAGTCAATTGATTTACCAAGGGAGATGGAGACTTATCTAAGAAACCTCTTTTTTTGGTTTCCAAGATCACACTAAGGTGCAAGGAAAGAGAAGACTCCAAGATTTGTTTATATGGTCTTCTAGTCYCRGTTTAATGTCATGACTTTGTAAAATGAAATCTTTGTTATGAAATTCCAATGCAAAAYCTTTTAAGCCATCCACCTGGTAATCAAGGAAATCAAATATATTGTGGTTCCTTTTAATCTCCCTAATTATCTATGTGTGATGTGGGGTTTATGGATGCAATAATGAGATCTTTTTTTGCGTGGAATTGATCAGACTAGGCTCCTTATCAAGTTACCAACAAAAGGTACTGTGTAGTCTATAGCACTGACATTTTCATATCCTCTGAAGAGAAGTCTCACCTGAAGCACAACCAAGACAAAAGGATAGGGAAGGGAAAGGAGAATACTTAGGTGGGTTCACAGAACCTTCAAGATTCACCATGTTCTTGCACAAGACAAGCTAACTACAGAACATATATGAGGTCATACACTTAGGAAATGAAGCTACTTAGGTTGCGGAAAGAATTCATACATAGAAACATCATGTGGAACTTATGAAGCATAAAGAAGTACCGTAAAGATACAATGAAGAAGCATAAAAACATAATAACACAACATATTTCAAAATTTTGGATCCTTGTTTATATATTATCATCAGATCTTGTCAGATAAAACCTCAGAGATACAAAGTAATGCTCTGTTACAGACTTCTAGCTTTGGACCCATGTCACAGAGCTCTATCTTCCCAAAACTTTATACAGGTTACATTTATAGAAACTCAAACCTGACCTATTAACAATAAAAACAACAAGAAGAACTACAACCCGACATAACAACAAGGGGAAAACCCTTTTACAATCATGAGACAACTCTTTTACAGTCGTATTCATCCATATATATAAGCTGAGTAGGGTCTTCTAGCTTTTGGGATCACATGCTTTTTTGTTCTGTTGCAACTGCTTTTGTCCTACTCGCGTTGCACTATTCTTTTTGCAACTGATTTTTGTTACCTTTCCTTGCTCTACTATCTAGATTCTTCTGTAGCTTGTGAAACTCATGCTAATACGAAAAATGGGACTGTAGTCCTTCTTGTGCAACTTCCAATTCAAAAACAAAGGGCCCAACAAGCTCTGACCACAAGCCTTGACTCACCCTTGAGTCAAGTACTTGACTCTTTCGCAGCTTCTAGGAGCAATTGTTTCTTTCCCTTGTCCTCTTTCCTTTGGTATTCTTCTACCTCTTCAAATGAAGGGCCCAACTATGGGACCAACTCCAAGGCCCGCTGCTTGACTTTTTGAAAGCTCCCAAATTTATCCTGCCATTTCCTAGTAAGGAGTGAGGCCTAAACGATGAACTGTTGGGTCACATCTACAATACATCCTTTGGTCTTGGATGCAACCAAAGAGTTCCATTCAGAGTCTTTTGTTGCATCAACCTGATGCATTTGCATGTAAATTGTCTGAATGACATGTCAAAAGTCACGCAACTCCTGCTGAGATACGGATTGTGCCTCAAATAGGGTGTTTGACTCATTGTCTACTTGATGAATCTAATCAAACTTTTGTTGTTTCTCTAATGGATCCATAGTAGCCGCAACTTCCTCATTCAACACCTAGATTCTAGTGCGTACATCCTCCAAAGTCTGGTTGCGCCTAGCGATGATGCCCATCCAATCGTTGAATTCTCTAAAAATCTTTGTGCACTTCATTGTGCGCTTGTGTAGTGCTGCTCAAGAGTTGTTGCCTTCTAGCACTATCTTCTCCATCTACTCCAGCAGCTTCCAAGGATGCTTCTCTTCTTCTTGCTAAGTTTGTCACAACTGCAGTTTCAGGTGCTCTGCCCAAATGGCCAATTGTGACCATCCTCCTTGCAGTAATTCAATCTGATGCTCAAGCTCTCTTACATCATTGGATTCTGGAAGTTGGCATGTGACCTTTCGAATTTTYGGCCAGGCTTCAACAAGCCTTTCCTAAACTCTTTCCAATCTCTGCTCGACCTGGATCTTTGTGTGTTCTTCTTGTTTTTTTCATGCTTTCTCAAGGAGAGCTTCCTCCCTTTCGAACTTTGCATACCTTTCAACCTGTTGGAGCCTCTTCTCCAGTTGATTAGTTGAGGCTCTAATCATTCCGACTAAGTGCATTGTTGGCCACTATACAAGGTCAATAGATGAAGGGGTTTCATCCTCGGGTGCTCAGACCTGCAGTGGAATTCCACTAGCCATTGAATATTATGAGGGAGTCTCTACCTCATCCTCTCCTATGGATGGTCTTGGCACAAGACTCAACCTCAAACCTGATGGCAGGAGTGTCAGAACCTCTATTCTGGCCAGGCAGAGTTGCAACAAATCTGCACATTGTCGAGGGTTTTAGAGAACTAGATCCATCTGTTCCTGCATTGATGTTTCTCTCTACCCTAAAGTTGTCTCTGGTTCCTTCTAACCTTCTGGTAGCTTCATCTCTTTGCATGCCTCCTCTTCTGGAGTTGCGCTTTCCATGGAACCCTCAACCTTGGTCATTGAGGCAATGTGTTGGGGACTTTGAACTTGTGGATTTTCTATCATTTGAGTGTCCTTCTGCTGCACAAGAGGTACAATATGTTGGTCCTGGGATTCAGGGTTCGGGTCAGTTAGTTGTAGTCTCTTCTCAGGTACTTCTGGATTTGGACCAGGAAGTTCTGGTCTTTTCTCGCGTAACTCTGGGCTTATTTATGGGAGTTCTAGCCTCTACTCGGGTAGTTCTAGGGATCAAGCTGCATGGGATATGGATCAGTGGTTTGGGGTGGAATGTTGGTTTCTGGGGGTGGTGACTGGTGTTGTGGTGGTGATGGAGGGTATTCAGTGATGATGGTGAATGGATGGGTGTTAGGCTCAGGGTCGTCCTGAATATGTATGACGGGGGCTGCGCGGACCACTGAGCGAGTGTGAGGGACGAAGAATAAGATGGGTTGGGGGTTCATAACTTTTCTCCATGAGACCCTTGTTCTAAAATTCTTGGCCACTAGCTCTGTAATGAATTTAGCGCTTAGGATTTCATTGACATCCTTACCTATCAACAAGGCTTTCTCTGGAAGTTACGGGAACACCGACAATGTCCTCTTCTTGCTATATAATGGATGCGTATACTCCTCTTCATTGGAGTTCATCTGTTATATAGATTATTTATTTTGAGCCTCTGAGCTTCAGCTTGGTCCTACCCTTTCTTATTTACCTTTATTTTCTAGCAGCTCGACGGGAAAAATGTAGTGCATCCCCGACTTGCACAGGTTGTGTTTAACTCCAGGCCATGAAATTACCTCTTTGTCGAAGGCCTCCTCGTCCAAGTAGAACGAAATCAAACATGAATGGAAGTCTTTCCTATTGGCATACCTCATCCATACAAATGTATGGTGTCGGTTCATGCTAAAGGCTATGTTCCTCGTATTGCAGTTGAGGAGCTGTGGAATGCACAACCTTTGTGTTGCATCAATAAGCCCATTATACCACTTAGAGAACGTTGCGTTGTTTAAGGCTATGTTCTCCGAGTCTTCCCTTGAATGCCAGGGCTCGAACAATGAACATATTTGCTAGGCTACCCTTATCTGCTAGCATGGACGGTCTTCTAGTGGGTGGCGCTGAATTGAGCATTGAAAATGCAAGAAACAAGTATCCATATGTGAAGGTTCCTCCATTCTCTTAGGCTTCCTCGTAAGCCACAAGTATTTCCTCCAATAGGTAACTACACCAGTTGAAAAAAATTCCATTGGCACAAACATCTGTCACTGATAATGCATCCAGTGTGCATTCTCCCTTACAGCCAGTCCTGATCGTCTCTGCGTGTGGAACCTTTCGTATAGGCTGGGCTCCCCTTTCTTTTTGCTATGCTATTTGGGACCCTGTAATCATTTGGACACGTCCTCACCCTCAAGGGATAGTCCTGTAAGCTGGTGGATCTCTTTGGCGTGGGTTGGATATTGCCTATCCAACTAGAGACTTTTTTCGTGCACCTTGCTGATTAGGAACTTGGTACTGAACACTGGTAGGTCCCTGAGGTTCATGATTATTGAGTTAAACATGTTAACAAATTAGATCTTTGGCATGAACTTCATGCCTCCCAACTCGTATGGAGAGATACTCTAGAAAACATCTATGTTCATCTAGGGGAACAAGACTTGATCTGTTAAGTCAAGGTCGAGGAGCTTGACCTGTTCCACCTTGCCCTTGAGATCAACCATGACCTCAACTTGGGGGTCGCAGGGCTCGTTTGGTACTGGATCTTTGGACACGATGCGTTGACTTCCTATAGCTCTCGACATTGTGCATTCTGGATTATCATCAAATTCCATAGCGAAACAAGGATTTTGGATCACAGCTACGGGTCTCAGTATTACACAGGCTTGCTCGCTTTGCAGGATTCAAAAATATCTAAGTGATTTATGGAAACAATGCATGCTATGGTGAGTTCTCAGAGCCTTATACTCGTGATTGGTTGGAAAGTTCAATATTAACTGTTGTTCATCATTACCCTTTAGACGCAACCTGGACCTAAGTTGTACGACGAGATGGGTTAATGAGGTAAATCCTATTGGACAATTCTAGCATTTATTGTGCAACTTGGATAGGGACGTGGCCGATTTCAGACCTTACCATTCGACGAATGAGAATCCTAGCATGAATACTAATGGCATCTTCGCATATCGTAGATTTATGGCTTAACCGACTTCCGATGGGGTACCGTAATAGTAATAAAGGTTGTGACTGGATTAGGTTCGTGTGGCACATGGACTCAGATTGCGTTCAAATTCACTCTCCCTTTGACCACAAAGGGTTCCCCGTCATATTAATGAATGTCATTAATTCTTGACGCTTCTGATCCTATGCTGCTGAATAAGTAGTTCTGCATCAAACAACACTTAGACAGAAAAATAAATGAACTACATGTCGTGGCGCAACACTACATATGTCGAATTTATTAACTCAATTTACATAAATTACAGAAAAACTCAAATATAACTACTATACATGCTCCTTCGGACTAGAGAAACTATCCTTTAGCTTAGTTATAAGAAATGTAGGGTTTCAGGCGAGTGCCATTCACCCATCCTGGCCACAACATACCATCCAATTGTGCAAGTCTAACTTCTCCAAAAGGTCGGATCTCCGCAACTATAAATGGTCCCAACCAATGCATACACAACTTGCCTAGATGCTTATGGTACTGAATGTCATAGAGTAGGACCTTGTCTCCTTCCGCAAATAATTTAGTCTTAATGTGTCTATCATGCCAAGATTTCTGCCTTTCTTTCTCAACTGAATGATGGAAGTTTGCTAAAAACCCAGTCTCTTCAAGTTCTTGTAACTCCATGACTCTCTACACAACTGATTCATCCTAGGACATGTGTGTGATTTGTGCCATGTACAAACTTGAAGTAATGAATTCTGTAGGCACCACAACTTCTTTCCCATAAACTAGCTGAAATGGAGTGTACTTGTGGAGTTTCTTTGTGGTTGTCCTGTAAGCCCATAGTACTGTTGGAACTTTGTCATCCCAATCTTCCCTATTTTTGCAAAAAACCTTCGTTAAGCCTCTCTCCAGAATCTTGTTAAATGCTTCTATTGTTCCATTGGCTTGCGGGTGGTAGGGACTAATTTTTTGATGTTGGATCAAGAACTCTGTCGTAATATTTTCTATGGTACTACTGATAAAATGAGCTCCCTGATCACTGGTCAGGCTCGTAGGACATCCAAATCGAGTGATAGTATTGTAAAAAATGAACCTAGCAGTAGTATCAGTCGAACAATACTAAACAAATCCTACCAACCCAATGTGTAAGGTAGTCAATTGCAGTAATAATGTACCTAGCCTTTGAATGCCTAGCTGTGGGGTTGATCGACCCAATGAAGTCAACCGCTCACTTCTCAAATGCTTGTAAAGATCGAACTAGTTGAAGTGGTAATTCATATCGTCGTGATAGTTTACCCACTCTTTGACAAACATCTCATGATCTAGCATATTACTTTGCATCCTTGAAGAGCATGGCCCACCATAGTCCATCTTGGAGGAATTTCTACGCAGTTGTCTTTCTTCCCACATGACCTCCCACAAATCCACTGTGGCATTCCCATAATATATCATGTCTTTCATGATCCAAGATACATCTCCTGAGGATACTATATAGTCCCAATTTATACAATTGTGTTGTAATCAACTGATAGTCTGCTGCTCTAACCACCATATGGCGTTTTTGGATTGCGAAATATGTTTATGGGTAGGATCCTATACTTAATAATATTGCTATGTCTTCCAGGTACTCTGGTATGGCCTCAACCCAAAACATATATGCATCTGGGAGAGGATCATCAACTGCTCTACCACTTTCCCTTGAATCTACTCTAGATAGGTTATCAGGCTCTACGTTGCATCTTTTAGGCTTAATGATCACTTCAAAAGAAAATTCCTGAAACGGTAGCAACCATCTACATATTCTCCCTTCCAACAAAGGTTTTTTAACTAGATATTTCAATGCAAAATGATCAGTAAAGAAATTAAAATGATATCCTAACAAATAATGTCTAAATTTATGCAAAGAATAAATCATAGTTAAACCCTCTCTTTCTGTCATTTTATAGTTGCACTCATCTTGCGATAACTTCCTGCTCGCGAAGTAGATAGGATGGTCCATGGCTCCATCCCCTGGTTGCATTAATATAGCTCCAAAGGAAATACCTGAAGCATCTATGTGGATGTGAAACTCATTCTCCCAATTTGGAAATATCAGAATAGGTGTTGTGATGAGCTTCTCCTTTAGTTTCTCAAACGCTTTATCACATTTTGGGGTCCATTGGAACACTTTGGCCTTATTTAGTAGATTTTCTAGCAGTGTAGTGATATTTGCGTATCTTCTGATGAACCTGCGATAGTACCCTGTGTGCCCCAGCATGGAGCGCAAATGCTTAGCACTCGTAGGTGGCAGCATGATCACAATAACCACAACTTTGGCTGGGTCTACCAGTACTCCCTCTTGGCATACTATGTGGCCCAACAAATTTCCATGTGGCATGTAGAAGATACACTTTATGAGATTTAACAATATCTGCAATTCTCTACATTTGTCAAACATCAGACATAGTAGTGCTACATATTCCTTGAGAAGACTGTATATTGTCCAATCATCCATATAAACTTATATAAACTTGTGAATAAATTCTTGGAAAATTGATATTACAATCCTGGAGAACATTGCAGGGGCGTTCTTTAGGCCAAATGGCATCACATTGTATGCAAATGACCCCCATTCCTTTATGAATGTGGTCTTCTTTTTTTCCTCTTCAACAATCCTTACTTTGTGATACCCCGAAAATCCATTTGTAAATGAGTAAGACTCTTTCCCCGCAACCTGTTCTAGCACCTCATCTGTAAAAGGTGTTGGAAAAGGGTCATGCACATAGGAAGAGTTAAGGATTTTGTAGTCTACACAGACCCTAATATCCATTGTACCTTTCTTGTTATGGATAACTATTGGGCTGACCCATTCTTCTTCTTCCACTACAAAAATAAGTCTAGCTTCCAACATATTGTCTATTTCCCTCTTAACCTTCTCTTTCACTTTGGGGTTAAGGCGGTATGGTCTATGGCTCACAGGCTTTGATCCTAATTTTAATTCAATTTTCATTTCTCCCATGACTCCTTTGACCCCTTTTAACTTTGAAAATGTCTTTGGGAACAAATACTCATATTCTCGCAAAAAACTTTGTATTTATTGACTAGTTTTATCATCCCAGTAATCACCCACCATAGCTATATTAGGTTGCTCTGTGGTCCCTATATTGACTTTGCGCAACTTCAATGGGTGATTATAAGAACCATCAGTATGACTGGGTATGATTTTATGGATTTCTTTGTTCTCTTTTGTCTCTTTAATGGATAAGTTCCTCAATTCTTCTAAATCATGTAGGATTTCCAAATCCTTCTCAATCTTATATCATTCTATAGGTCTCTTGTCCAATTTTGAGTGAATATTAGTCTGAAGTTCTCGGCTATGCTTTGCACATACCACTAGGTCTGATTTCTGATTACTATTGTCTGTAAAAAGGAATTCTTTAATTCTTTGCAGGACTACTTCAAGCTCAGGGTACTTACTTGTAAAAGAGAAGTCCTTGCCAAAGTGATCTACCAATGTTTGCCAGTTGCTGGTTTGTCTTATGGTTTCTTCATGCATGAACGAAGCTTTTGGAATTGGACCTAGTGAGTGGGGAAATACTTGAACCCAGAAGCGAGAGGGTATTTCTGCAACTTTCCACTATGTCATGCATTGTTCAATATGTGATTTAGGATTAGACTCTCCATTGAACATTTGCACAACTCGGAAAACCATCTACATCTCTGATTCCAACAGCTCCTTATCCTGAAATCTATATTTGATATCTTTCTTCACACCGTCCCAATTTTTTAGTAAGTCTTTGTGATTGTCCCACCATATGGCAGGGGTGTCCTGGAGGGCTAAATCTAGTACTGAGATCCTTTGATCCTCCACCACCTTTTATTCCATGCTTAGAAGAAATCTATCAATTCCTGAGGTACCATCATATACCGGGTGTTCTTTGACCTTGGTTCCAACCCATCTAGTTGCCTAGACAGTTGCACATCTCCTTGAGAATATTTCATATGAGCCTTGCTTCCAACTGTCAAATGCTAGTTCTAAATCTCTATCTGCCGATTGTATACTCCTCCAACTTACTGATCCATCAGTAGTAGGATTTATGTAATCTTCTCTTACAGTTCCTGTTGTGACAATGTAAAACTGATCCAATTATTCTCCCTCCATATTGTTATCTATTGGCTCTGTATATCTGGGGCCTACATATGGATCCAAGGGTTGAAATACCTTGATTCCATCTGCCTCAAATGTCATAGTGTCTTTATTTAGGTCGATCACTGCATAGTTTTCATAGTCCCAATCAATACCAGGTAGGGTAGGTTAAGGGTCCTTATCCCACATAACCTCAATCACCTCAAAATCAGCTATAGTCTTCACTCCTGCAACATCTATTTCCACATTCTCCCATTTTCCTATTGGGAAAATACAATAATGGTTGGCCATTCTGAGATGGATTGGGGAATATGTCAAGTGGGTTTTTCCTAAGGCTTCCCATGTATTTTTAGTTAGTATGTTAACGTCAGATCCTAGATCTAACATAACACCCTTAATTTCAAATTCGTCTAGCTGGGCTACTAGTCTGAATTCTTTTCCAATTCTTACTTTCCTTCTCTGCACTCTCTGAGTACTCTTATTAGGAATATTAGTCCTTATTCTTGCTTATGTGGGTTCTTCATCCCATAAAAATAGGTATAGTTCATTACACAACTTTTTTTTTAACTAGTCATTCCCAAGAATATCAGAAAATAATTGAAGCCAAAGGTTGACTACATTTTGTGGTTGCATAGGTTGTCTTAGTGTGACTACAGGGTTTCTGGGTGCAGGGGGTGAAGCAGGTACTTGAACAATCTTAGGGTAAACAATAGGCTGTGGGGGTTTCTCTTGCATCACGGGGATAGGGATATTCTGAAATACTTCTATGGCATATTTAAAGAACAACTTTTGTTTCAGAGGATCATACATGTCTTCCTTAGGTGCTTCCTTCTGGATCTGAGGTAATTTGTCAGCATCAACTCCAATATTTTCCCCTCCTCGAGTAAAGATATTAAGGTTGGGAAATTGTCCCTTAATAACTCTCTTGATTTCTAAACTGATGAGGTTAGTTTCTCGTTGACGTACCCGATCTTCCCATTTTGCAATTATTTCTGGGCAATCTTCAATTGCATACCCATTGGTTCTGCAGTGAGAGTGCCATGTCTGCCTCGGATGAGGATAGTCTCTGTCCATATGGAATTTATAATAAAACTTGTAACATCTGTTTGGTCCCCTTCCCACAGTTTTAAATCCTCTGAATTATCCTCCAGCTCCACCTCCCCGACCTCTTCCCAGTCCCTGAGGGGTTTCATTCACCCTGAATGTTGTTTGATCCAACCTGTCTGCAGGTGCATCCAACACTCTACACTAATTAGTAGTGTGTGTGGTAGATGCACAAAACTCATAGTGTATAGTATTCGGTATTGTTGAATACTTATAAATAATGGAGCACTGTCTCGGTCCATTCCCATGGATTCAAAAATTATCGCAATACTCAACTGTTGGTGTTGCTTGGCTACCTGGAAAAGAATGGTATGGGGTGGGGTTATGGAATGGTAAATTCGTAGATACTTGTGCAACTCCTCCTGTGGGTCCTGGTGAGGGTCCCATCATATTCTGAGGAGTTCCCATTTCCCTCATTCATGGACATCCATTTACCAGATGCCCTTCTGTGTAACATCATGTACACCAGACCTGCGGTCGTCCTGGTCTAGGTATCATTAATTCTTGAATCTTTTCTGTGAGCGCTGATATTTTCCCTTGTAGTTGCGTTAAATTTGCATTTGCTGGGGGTCTGGTCACTCTTAGACTCCCCAGATATCTTTCCATGGCTTCAATCTTCATTGATTGTTCCAAGGCATCTGTTGTTACGTTAACAGAATTAATGTCAGAGGTAGCAATCCATGAATATACCATTCTCTTTGATGTTCCTCATGAATTGTATGGGCTAACCTCCCTATAACATCTTTAAACTTTTGGCTATATTCCCAAGCTGATTCACCTTCCCTTTGTTGAATCTCACGCAACTAAGACAGAGCTTGTTGTTCTGAATGAGGTAGGTTAAAATCTGCTATGAACCTTGTCCTTACCTAGTCAAGTGTGAACGATTGACCTTGCATTCCCATCACGCCTAGCTCCATAACCTTCATGTACCATTTGAGAGCATGAACTCTCAAGTTAGTATGGAACTCAACTAGGTTATTCGCATCCGGAGTCCCTCTGGACCTCCAGATTGCTTCACAGAAGAACCAATGTTGCTCAACATCTTCGTCTCCCTTAACCCAACATTCTGGGTATCGAGCAATCGAACCTCCTACATGACCAACCATTGTTGATCTTGTTGCTCCTATCAAAATAAAACCTAACGGTCCTGTTTGTGACCTACCCGGGGATCCAAATATCCTCCCTGTACTCACACTTCATGGTTGTGACTAACTAAATACTTGTACTGAAACAGAATTAGCATAAGAGGGTAATATTGCATTTACCACTTGTATAGAAGACACTTGGGGTATGGGTGATTCGGGGTTGGAGCCACTAGCTTCAGGACGAGTTTCTTTGATATGGGGGTCTCATTCTCTTCCTTTGGAGCAGTCTCTTTAGCTGGATTCCTGATATTTACTCGCATTGGGGCTGAATCTTCTCTTTCCTCTTCAAGATCCATGTCGACTTCCTTCTCCCTTGCTTCTACAACTTCTCCTTCTCCTTCTTATACACCATCCCGGGGACTTATTTCTCTCTGCACTTCTCTCTCACTTAATCTTTGACTGGCCAGTCTTTCTTATCTTCTCATCTTCCGCAACTCTTCCATTTGTCTTTCCTCTACTTTTCTTGGTATGTCTTCTTTCTGCAACTTCTCAGACTGTTTTGCTGCTTTCTTTATCTTACCATGCCACCACTTCTCAAATATGGTGTCTCTTTTCAAGGATCACTCGTCTCTTGAGTCCATTTCTTGTTGTTTCCCCTGAATGTCAAAGAACCCTCTCCCCTCTCTCATGCCATGAATCCACCCCAAACTCGCCCTACCCCAAGCGAGGGTGTTTACACTTCCTTCTTAGTCGGGGACAGAGTCAACAACCCCTCTTCCATCAAGAAAACCTTAATCCACAGGGGGATTTCTCTCAATAGTCTTCCCCTTGCGTATATCTTGAAATTCACTTCTGTTCGTGAAAAATATTGGCGGTTCTCAACTGCAAACTCAATAATGTATCCTTCTAATGTGGTATTGACCCACAAATCAATCGCTCACGTGACAGGATGATCCAGCCGATGAAGTGTTGCAATCTTTTCTGTATCCCAAGCACAGGTCCTCTTGACTCGTTCTTGTAATTATGGAGCTTCTTGGAGCCTATCTATCCAGTGGAATAGTTCTTCTGGGAACTTAACCCAGAATATCTCCTATTGGTCACTTGATCCTTCTAAGTAAAAGACTACCTCCTGAGTATCTTTCACAGATTTTGTTAGGTGATTTATATGTACTAAAAAAGACACTAAACTACCCTCAATTAAATTGTCAACCCGGGGTAAGTAAACTTAGAGTTGTAGAAAAATATATGCCAAAGGTAAAATGTTGGTAGGAGTATAGTCTAACTAAGGAAAGCAGTTATCTAAGGCTAATCTACTCAAGCAAACCTATCTAATAAGAAAACCCTACTAAGAAAAATGAAACTAGGTAACCTAAGTACTTTTGGGCCAAGGATCGATGGATGGTTCCTAAGAAAGCGAGTAAAACCCTATGTAAAGCAAACTAGTTCAACAATAAACAAAATCAAACCACTAAGCATAATAAACAAATGACAAAATCAAACTTCCTTAACTTGCCAACCTACATCCAATGAGCAACTACCCTATGAAAGCAAATAAATAAGCAAGTAAGAAAAAGCACCTATCTAACCTATTAAAGCAAATAGAAAAGTAATAAAAGACACATAACTAACCTACTAAAGAAAAAGACAAGTAAGCAAAGGAAACTAACTAACCTACGAAAGCAAAAGACAAATAAGCAAAGGCAACTAACTACTGCAAGCAAAACTTCTCATTGAACAACTATCTAGCCTAAGAGGCAAGTGAACTAAATGCCTAATGAAAAACTATTTCTAATGCGTGAAAGGAAATCTAAATGCTCAATGCAATGCATGAAAGGAAATCTATTCTATTGAAAGCAATAAAGGAAACTATCTCTTCTATGAAAACAAGAAACTGTTTT
>JASDQU010104417.1:286114-300473 GCA_032191745.1 Picea mariana | reverse complement strand
TTAGGTCTTAATGATTTCTCTCTATTGGATGTAGTCCATAATTTTTCAGCTTCCTTCACATTTTGGTAAGGAAAATCACTTTGTAGCTCATAGGACCTCGACTCTTCTAATATTTTCGAAGAGGTAGACAAGTTCTTGCCTACTGACAAAATATGTTCTTCTTGAAAAGAAGAAATCTCGGTTGCTTCTAGGATTTGAGAAAGTTCCCTCAAGATAATGGTTGATTATGAGTTCATCTTGCCATTTGATAAAACTTGGTCCACACAAAGATGATGTCCAAAAAGTTAGGATCTCCTGATGGTGGTGTAAAAGAAAAGGTTGTATTTTTTGGTTCTGTGGAAGGCTCGAGTGGTCTTGCCTCCTGTCCCAATACTACTACTGCTTCAGTTTTTTGTTCTATAGTGCTCCCTGTTTTAGTCTCTTTTAGAGACTGCTTTAGCTCTTTGGGTTGAGCTAGCTCCTATTTTTCGGTATTGTTCTACAGAGCTTAAGAGTGGAATGTTCCTTCCCCCAAAGAGATCAGAAGGAACCTTGTCTGAAAGGTCTGATTTAGATTTAATGTATCTACCTTGTGGGGCTCTAGGCCTATTCATAAAAAGAAATCAAAAACAAAAGAAAAAGATACCATTTGGTTTCTAGGCCTATTCATGAAAGAAAACAAAAACAAAAAGAAAAACTACCATTGGGTTTGGGGGAACCTGCTATAGCAGATGCGCAGGTTCTTACCTCTCGTCCTAAAGTTCCCCCGCCACCAAGCTAATGCTAAGTTCTAAGGATGATCTATTTCCTAACTAATTCTTACCTTGAGACAACTCCCCGACAACGATGCCAAAATGTTAGGTGATTTATATGTACTAAAAAAGACACTAAACTACCCTCAATTAAATTTTCAACCCGGGGTAAGTAAACTTAGAGTTGTAGAAAAATATATGCCAAAGGTAAAAGGTTGGTAGGGGCATAGTCTAACTAAGGAAAGCATCTATCTAAGGCTAATCTACTCAAGCAAACCTATCTAATGAACAAACCCTACTAAGAAAATTGAAACTAGGTAACCTAAGTACTTTTGGGCCAAGGATCGATGGATGGTTCCTAAGAAAGCGAGTAAAACCCTATGTAAAGAAAACTAGTTCAACAATAAGAAAAAGAAAACCAATAAGCATAATAAGAAAATGATAAAAGCAAACTTCTTTAACTTGCCAACCTACATCCAATGAGAAACTACCCTATGAAAGAAAATAAATAAGTAAGTAACAAAAAACACTTATCTAACCTATTAAAGAAAATAGACAAGTAAGAAAAGACACCTAACTAACCTACCAAAGCAAAAGACAAGTAAGCAAAGGCAACTAACTAACCTATGAAAGCAAAAGACAAATAAGCAAAGGCAACTAACTACCGCAAACAAAACTTATTATTGAACAACTATATAGCCTAAGAGGCAAGTGAACTAAATGCCTAATGCAAAACTATTTCTAATGCGTGAAAGGAAATCTAAATGCTCAATGTAATGCATGAAAGGAAATCTATTCTATTGAATGCAATAAAGGAAACTATCTCTTCTATGAAAACAAGAAATTGTTTTCTAATCTATGAAATTCAAATGCATTATATCCTAATATAAGCAAACTTATGCTATACTAAATTCAGTCATTAACTACAACTTGAAATTGCAATCTAAGTCTAAGAAAGAAATTGCATAACATAAACTAAACTAGCTCTATCTTAATAATTCAAATTGCAAAAAGGAAAAATACTCTTAAACAGAATTTAAAGACTATTTCAGCATATGACAAGAAAGCAAATAAGAAACTAAATGACGAATTAAATAAATAAAAATAAATGGCAACTAGATCAGCAAACTAGAATTGAAAACTAAATACTAATGACTATCCATCCACCGAAACCTCGTTAAAGAAAACATAAACTCAAATTTCTGTTCTATTATATTTCAAACTCTGTTTTAAACTAGGTTCTACAATCATAAATCAAAGCATAATCTAACATATAAATGCATGTGGGGTTAGTGTATGAGTTTGCAAACTCGTTCCTAATTATAAATCAATGCATATTGAAAAAAAACCTCCATACTAACTTGCAAAAGAGAATTAAAACAGTTAAACTACAACAACAAATTAAAGAAATGAAGGAACAGTTCATGTACAGGAAATAAAGAGACATCTAAGCTATGAAATGCATAAATAACACAAAGAACAGTTACTAGACTACTGGTGGGCCCCCCATCAAGTCGTGGTCACCTCTCAAGCGCACATCACGAGCTCAGCAAAATGATTTCACCATTAAAACTTGAAAAACATACTCTTATACAATTCTGGCAATTGAAAAATGCAAAAACAAAAGAAAATGTTTTTATCTCTATCCTCTACTTTGTCTACTGCTCCTTAGCTATTGTATGACCACCAGGATGGTATTTATAATATTTACAGAYCAAGTGGTTGACCACAGGAGGTTCRAATCACTTCTAAAATTGGTAAATTTCATTAATGGTGCCCTAACTGCCGAAACTGAGTGAGCCAATAATTGCCTTCTTTGGACAACTGAAATCAAGTTGTCTTGATCTTAGTAGCTGGAGGGGGCGATCATGAAGAAAACCCATGTGCCTGATTTGTCCATCACTGGMCGCCAATGGCATAACCACCAACTCGCCTTGCGTTTTTGTGCAATACTGGGTGCCAGAACGAGTGCTAGATCGAGTGTCGRAACGAGTTCCAGATCAAGTGTCGGATCAAGTGACGGAACTGAGAACCACGAACTGCTCTTAATCCGTTCACAATTTCAGGAAACGACTCGTGTGGGACCTAATTGGGCATACTGCACATAAAACACATGTGCTGGATTTTTCAGATTCCACTTCAGCCTCCCAAAAATTAATGTTTAAGTTTGCTGCCTGTAATAGTGCCGGATGAAGTACTAGACAGAATGTTGGATGGAAAAACGCCTTGTGATTCTACCCTGTAACACCAAAAAAACACAAATTAACTCTTGTAAATCATAGAACATGATGAATTACACTTGATTTAATCATTAAACATGAATTACACATACCTTATGCCGATCATACCATTTTATCATCAAATTCTCCAAAAAGATCCTTCAAAAAGATGAAAAACACATATATACATATGGAAAAAGTGTATAATAACCTTCATGAAAATGATCATATCTCGAGCCCAACAGATTTTCTTCTCATCTTCGCTTCTATCCATATGAATGTGTCACAATTTCTCTCCCACCATTGGTGAATATTAGATCTATAAATCCGCGGAAGCATTCTCCCTATAGGTTCCCTTTTAATGCATGTCCCAAAAATGAAACATTTTGTTGGCATGGAATTGATCAGACCAGGGTCCTTCTTAGGTTACCAACAAAAATGTATTGTGTAGTCTAGAGCCCTTGCATTTTAATCTCCTCTGAAGAGAATAAGTCTCACTCGAAGTGCAACCAAGACAGAAGGATAGGGAAGGGAAAGGAGAATACTTAGGTGGGTTTACAAAACCTTCAAGATTCACCATGTTATTGCACAAGACAAGCTAACCACATAATAGATCTGAGCTCATACACACAGGAAATGAAGCTACTTAGGTTGCGGAAAGCATTCATACACAGAAACATCATGTGGAACTTATGAAGCATAAAGAAGTACTGTAAAGATACAATGCAGAAGCATAAACACAGAATAACACAACATCTTTCAAAATTTTGGATCCTTGTTTATATATTACCATCATATCTTATCAAATACAACCTCAAAGATACAAAGTAATCCTCTGTTATAGACTTTTGGCTCTGGACCCATGTCACAGAGCTCTATCTTCTAAAAAGTGTATACATGTTACATTTACAAAACTCAAACCCGACCTATTAACAATAACAACAACAACAAGAACAAAAATCCAATAGAACAACAAGGGGAGAACCCTTTTACAATCATGAGACAACCCTTTTATAGTTGTATTCATCCATATATATAAGTTGAGTAGGGTATTCTGGATTTTGGGCTCGCATGCTTTCATGTTATGTTGCAACTATTTTTGTCCTATTGGCATTGCGTTGTCCTTTTCGCAACTGATTTCTGCTACCTTTCCTTTCTCTGTTGTCCAACTTCTTATGTATCTTTTGTAACTCGTTCTAATACCAAAACTGGGACTGTAGTCCTTCTTGTGCATCTTCCAATTCAAAAATGAAGGGCCCAACAATCTCAAACTGCTTGTACTGGATTTTACAAAGTGCTAATGTCAAATATAAACTATTGAGTGGTAGTGGGAAACTCAAGCCTTACAATTTTGCAAAAAAAAAGACAGGTGTGCGACATAATCAGAAACACTCGCACTCAGTGCGTAGGCCATGCGTTTGGAGAGTTATGATAGAGCGTATATGTGCTTGGGTCGCATGCCTATTCTTCTCAAACTCGTGTGCACACAATAAAGTTGGCGGGACAAAATATTTTAAAAATTCTCTTATTGTGGGGTGAAATCCTGCTCTCAAGTGGTGAATTTAGGCGGGTTTTTCCCCTGCACATGCAAACAAGTAATAAAGAAAAATCTAGCATCCTAATTACAGAGAATTTTGATTCAAATCCCCAGTATGGTCACCAATATGTTGGGTTCCTTTGGTCACAAGGGTGAGCAAAAAAAGGTCCCTTAACTATCTAGTTAGGCTATCCAAAAAGCACATCAAAGAGTTAGTTGGTTAGTGGCACAATTAACATAAAGAAATAATAAATAAAAAAGAATGAAATAAATCTAAACTAAGCAAAAAATAACTTGCAATGAATGTACAAAAAAAACACAAGATAGATATACCAAGTAAATTGATCTTCGAATTGATATTCCTTGGAGAAATATGGGAACTTATGCGTCCCCTCTTCCTCCTTGGGAAGGCTCTTGAGTCCCCAAGTACAAAGTCTTATTTCTACTATCAATGGATAACAAAGGAAAATGGTGAAGAAAAGAGTGATGTACTACTCAAGAGGAGAGATCCCTAACACTTTCTATGGATTCCCAAATCTTTATAAGAGGAAGATGGATTCCCAAAGCTAAAAATGAGTTTCATAAAAACACTCAAATACTTATTATTTTTTGCATACAATGGCCCTTTATTTATAGGAGGATGAAAATATTTTTCTTAACTGGTTCCAAATGTGAATGGGAGGCCCTTGGAAGTACCTCCCATCCCTTTCAGTGATCCCAAGGAGAAATTTGGAGATGATTTTGGGTACGGGGGAGATCCCCTTCATCCCAAAAGTGGTTGAGGCCCGACCAAACTCATCAATGCGTCGTTTCTGCGTCCATGCAGGTATTTTGACTACCAGTCATGCAGTCAGTGTACTATGTGTATCATACACCATGTTATCCCACGCGAATCTGTGCTTGTTTCTTTGGATGAATGTGCATGGATTTCCAAAACCACTTTTACATATTTTTGTGATTTTATTTCGAAACTAACTATAATCCTTCCATGAATATTGGTAGTATGTTTTGTTTGTGTTAATTGTTTCTTCATCCATAGTCTGTATTTGTAGTGAGCCATTTTATGGTGATAACAGGGGGAAAATGTGTTGGAGTTACTTCACACACACCTAGGATTTATTTTTCCTAAGGTTATTCCTTTTCTATTAGTCATAATTAGTCATTATCTAGTCTCCTATATTTTAGGGGAGAATATTCCACCTGGAGAATATTCTCTTTTAGTTGACACTTTAGTTTGACTAGTTGAGTTGAGTTTAGATGTTGCATTAGGATCATCACCATGAAAAATTGGGATCATCACCATGCTAATGTGCACTTTCCTTGGGATCATCACCAGACTGGCACATTACCCTTGTTTTCATGAGTTAACTTCTCACTACTCTCTGTTCAGTCAGTTAACTAGAGACTTGTTGACTAGTTAACTCAGCTAGGTGGCAGTTCACTCTCGTAACTGCCTAAGAGACTAGACTAGGTGGAAGTTTACTCCTGTAACTGATGTTGTGTGTCCAGATCACTCTAGACCACCACTATGGCTCATTAGTTACTCATGTATCCTATATCTATTGTAAATTATTCACTCTTTGTGTGTGGAATACGGTTAATGAGAATTCTTCCATTCTTTCTCTCCTTCTTCTTCCTTCTCCAATTATCTCTGCAAATGTGTGTATTATTATTTAGCTAGATATATTATGTGCAGGTTCAACACATTTACATGGTATCAGAGCTGACAGACTGCTAAGCAAAAGCTACACCAAGTTATTTTTGCAGGTACTGAAGATTGAAGACAACAAAAAGATGGATTATTCACCATAAATACTTTTCACACCTCATAACTATTTGGAATGGAAGCCAAAAATTATGCTTATGCTCAGATGCAAAGGCTTGTATGAAATAACTATGGCAATGGAAGTAGAGCCTGATTCCGTCGATGAGAAAAATGACTTTCTCAATAGACAAGATATGGCCATAGGATGTATCCTCTTTTTTATTTCTCCCGAAATTCTCCATCAAGTATATGATGACTCACAAGAATTCACTCCAAATGATTTATGCAGTAGATTGGAAGTTTTATTTGGGAATAAGGAAGAATGCATGCAAAATTTTGACAAGATAGAGAATGTAGAAAAGCCACTGTAAGATAAATCATCTCAGTTTGAAGAGCCTTCTACACAAGTATGTACATAAATTTGTATTCAATTAATTGAAGATGATGTCTACTCCATTTCAGATTTGTTTTCTGAAATTCATGTGGAAGATATATGGCATGCATCTTAGGAGTCACATGCAGACACTTTTGCATGCACCATGCATGCATCTCAGGAGTCAAAAAGGGAGCCGTGCACATCAGACGCCATTCTGATCTTTTATGAGAAAACTTTGCAGAAACAAATTGGATATTTGAATTCCTCTGGGAAAATATGCAATTTCAAAAAATAAGTCGTCCGAAACGAAGTCCGAAAAGTGAAGTTATGATTGTTTTAAAATCAACAAAATTTCAGCATTTTTCTGGAAACGGTCGCACGGTTTTCAAAATTTCATCCAAAATTCATTTGGATATTATTCATTACAAGAAGATAAAGTGGATATGTGTAGAAATATCAATGATGCATATACTTCATCAGATCCGTGCAGACATCTACATGTTCAACAAAATGTTCAAAGAGCACAAACTTTCATAGTTGCGAGGTCTTCTTGGAGTGAAGGACACAATTGCTTAGCAACTACTTTTTGTTCCTTCTCATTTTTATTTTTTTTATGCATTGTAATTTGAGGGGAGGTTTTTCCCATGAGGTTTTCCCTCTTTCCTCATTTATTTCAGTGTATCTTTTGTATTTGGGTACCTAACATGGCCTCGTAGTCGGGACCCATTCTTTATTTTCACCATAGTGATGTTCAGGGGGGGTGATGGAGTTACTTCAAACACACCTAGGATTTCTTTTTACTAAGGTTATTCCTTGTCTATTAGTCATAATTAGTCATTATCCAGTCTCCTATATTTTAGGGGAGAATATTCCACCTAGAGAATATTTTCTTTCAGTTGACACTTTAGTTTGACTAGTTGAGTTGAGTTTAGATGTTGCATTGGGATCGTCACCATGTAACATTGGAATCATCACCATGATAATGTGCACTTTCCTTGGGATCATCACCAGATTGGCACATTACCCTTGATTTCATGAGTTAACTTCTCACTACTCTTTGTTCAGTCAGTTAACTAGAGACTTGTTGACTATCTAACTCAGCTAGGTAGCAGTTCACTCTCGTAACTGCATGAGAGACTAGACTAGGTGGAAGTTTACTCTTGTAACTGATGGTGTGTGTCCAGATCACTCTAGACCACCACTATGGCTCACTATTTACTCATGTATCCTATATCTATTGTAAATTATTCACTCTTTGTGTATGGAAAATGGCTAATGAAGATTCTTCCATTCTTTCTCTCCTTCTTCTTCCTTCTCTAATTCTCTCTGCAAATGTGTGTATTATTGTTTATCTAGATCTATTCTGTACAGGTTCAACACATTTACAAAAGGGCTAGTTAAAATTCCTAGTTGGGAAGGAGTTCCCCCTCGTTTGATATGTTGTTGAACCTCGATAAGGCAAGATAAGTATTTAGTGTAGTGATCTTCCTTACATACCATGCAAGGGTATTTTTCCTTTCGTTTGTTTTTTCCCCCAGCATTGGGGTCTTGGGATTTTGGGATTGTTTGCTCATATGAATTCTTCTTTTTCTTATTATTATTTCCTTTATTTTTCATCTCTGGATTGTTGTGGGTATTTGGGTGCAGTTGATTGCATCGAGTTCACTTCATAGGTTTGAGTAGGGGCCAAAGTGGAGGTGGTAGCAGGAAAAGAAGAGTTGGTATTTTGAGCTATAGTCGATTGACTAAGCTACCCAGTCAACTTGTCGACGATAGTGGAAGATAGGGTACCAACTATGCCATTGGTGTGGGGTCCCGAGGTTTTTTTGTACTGTTCATTCGATGGAAGAGGAGCATGGGGAATCAAATCATATAATGTGCCAGACTTGGAATATACAAGTCTAAATACTGGGCATGATTGATGGCTTGCTCCTCAGTTACAACACCTCCCATTGTGACATCTTTGGCTATGCGTGGTTGAAGTGACTTTGTAAACCAATATGCGAGTAGTTGGTCCAGGATGGTGGCTTTAATCAATTGTCTTTGTCGTCTCCATTCATGAATGTGATCTGAAATGTAGGTGGAGGTAGATTTTTGAAGGGAGGTTAAAAGATTAGTGTCGGTCTTATATCGAATGGGAAAATGGAAGTGAGTCATAAATTACATGGCGAGAGTGTTGAAGTCACCAAAAGGGTTTCATGGAAGTTCAATGTACCATTTAGTTGTCGTTCCCGTAAGTGTTCACTAGAAAATTCATAAACAGATGGATTCATCCATTAAGGAGTTTGAAGAGCACCAAAGATGGAAGGTCATGACGTGGTTGTTCATATCTTCTCCAAGTCTTCCATTGAATTTAGGGATGTCAGAAGGGATTTTTGTAGGGATAGGGGGCCAAAATGGGATATGGAGTATCGGATCATTTGTCAAATGGGACAAATCCGACAAATCTAAAGTGGCCAGAAAAGGAAATTGTCGATTTGGCTGCAAGTACTAGTAATATTGATGTGGCATTAGAGTACTTGTAGAACCATATACAAGTTGGTTTGCCATTGTAAGACCTATCGATCCTCCCATATATGAAGGTTGAGAGGGTTGAGGAGTGGGAATTACAAGGTTGGATGTTTGGGCAGGGAAGGATCCTTGTGGAGGGATTCTCGTTGAAGGAGGTTGACCCCATAAAGTGTTGGTCACTCTCGGATATGGTAATTATGAATAAATCCATGTATTTCCTATGGTTGTTCAGATATTCTCCAAGTTTTCCATCCAATTTAGAGATGTCATACCAGAGTTTTGCAGGTATAGGGGTACAAAATGGGGCATGGAGTATGGGATCATTTGTCAAATGGGAGAAATTCAACAAATCTAAAGTGGCCAAAAAAGGAAGTTGTCAGTTTGGCTACGAGTCCTGATAATATTGATGTGGCATCAGAGTACTAGTAAGACCATATACAGGTTGGTTTGGAATTGTAATACCTATCGGTCCTCCCATATATTAAGGTTGAGGAGTGGGAATCAAGGGGTTGGATGTTTGGGAAGGGAAGGCTCCTTGTGGAGGGATTCCAGTTGAAGGAGGTTGACCCCATAAAGTGATGTACACTCCCGGATATGATAATTCAGAATAAAACCTTGTATGGCATAGACTAAAAGAATTGAAAAGGACTATGGAAAAGGCTTCCCCTGGGGTTGATTTTGGTTTCCAACTAGATATTTCCCTGGTTGGTTTCTAGTAAGGGAAGGGCCCCAAACTAGTTGTTGTCCCAAAGTGGGGGGTTTCCCCCCAACAAGATGGTGCCCCTAGGTGGGTAATGGTCCTGTAGCTAAGGATCCCCCCTCAATTGGATGTTTTCCCCATGGTAGCTGGTGTCCCCATGTTGAAGAGGGTCTTGCAGCGAAGGGTTCCCCCCCCAATGGGTGGTAAGTGAATAGTTGGTGTAGGATGTATAGTTGTGGTGAGTGTTGTTAAGTTTCCTACTTGAATGGAGGGGTGAAAGAAAAAGGTATTTGTTGCAAGGCTTGTTGCAATGACACTAATGGCTACTTGGATAGAGGGAATTTGAAGAGGATGACCAAGTATTTCACTTGGTTCAACTCTAGTGGTGGGAATATGATTTGTTTCTACAAATATTTAGGGTGGATTTAGCGGGGTCAACGATGTTGGCCACCAAGAAAAAGTGCTAGAAGTGGGAATGTGTACCAAGGAAGCAATTTCAGTATTTCCTAGGGGTATTACTATTTCATCCTTGGAGGTGGATGTTGATGCATGCATGCTAGAAGATCGTCTATTGTACATGTCGAGTGGTAGGGGATAATTTTCAATAATAAAGTAGGTAGGTACCATGGTGACTAGTGAGGGAGGGGGTTGGTGAGGAAGTTACCTTCGTCAATGGTCTCATTCACCTTCTCTATTGGGTCACCCGCGGGGCCTATGCTCCCCGTTTCAGAGAAAATTCTTTGTTAACTATTCCTTCACTGGAAGGGTTATTTGGATGAGCTTGATATTTGGGATCCAACCCTTTCATTCTCTAGGATCTACGAAGCTCGTGATCGACCATGGGGAAATTATGTGATTTCTAAGGTTAACGACAAACTTTAAAAGGAACACACTCCTAAAAACAAAAACTACAGGTAATCAACCAAGCAACAGTATATAGAAGGATCTTTTGAAGATGAAATGTCAAGACGTCAGTGAAGATATGAGAAGCAATTACACATACCTCCACGTAACAACCCTTCTTGGTGCAAGTAAGCCTCACTTTCGCGGGATCAACCTCCAAGGGTATTGAAAGTGTGATTCAATGTCAACCTCAGGTACCATGAGAAGCCCACCATGGTAACCTGTGCAGACACCTAAGAAAGGTTACTGAGGTTACCAACTCATAGTCGGCCCTTGTGGGGGTACAGTCAACAATCGGGACTGAATGTATGGGCAATATAAAAAAGTATGAAATTATCCCAAAGGACTGAATACAAGTGGAATGATAAGACTCCTGAGGACCCGGAATGGATTGGAGATTCATGAATCACTAATACCAAATGAACCAATATCAGTCAAGAAAAATCCCCAATATACGCTCTTTCCACTATGATTGGTCGAGCTTTGGAGGAGTAATCTTCGCTACTCTTCCACACATGACCTCCTATTTAGGCTTTGTGTTAGAAGGGGTTCCCAACTATGCCTATATGACAATTGTATTTTTATCCCTCTCTTGTGTTCTACAATTTTTTTTAGTAGTCTGCGACAATTTACTCACTTTGCCTAGTTCCAAGACTCTACTCCTGAGCTATTGTTGGTGTATTAAAAAAAAATGTCTAGTGAATTTTATTAAAGTGTTGGTTTATTTTATTGGTTTTTTCTACTGAGGAGGGTATATGGAGTTGAAACTAGTGGTGTGAATACTTGACTCCAAAGTAATGCAAAAATAATGAAATGCAAATATTTTATTTTCGATGAATTCTAACTACAAGAAAGAGGATATATATATATATATATATGAACTCCCAAAAGCATGCAACTTTGTTTACTTTATCCAATTGAAAAGGTTTGAAATGGAAAATTACTGGCTTATTATTTATGAAATTCCAAATAAAAACATTTTTTTCCGACTAGGTACCAAAAACACTTCTTTTTTGTTTTCCTTTACAAATTAGATGAAAACTAAAAAAAACCTTCTTTTTCTCTTATTTTCTAAAAAAATGAAAGTATGTGATGATACTCGTAAAGAATTCAAAAGGTAAGGAAGATAAGCAAGGATAAGTACCCGAGGAGTAGAATATCCATGCACAAAAAATGTCATCAACGTAACATTCAAGCTTTCAATGGTGAAAAAGAGGGTTTTCCAGGAGGTTGACCCCATAAAGTGATGTCCACTCCTAGATATGATAATTCTGAATAAATTCTTGTATGGCCTAGAGTAAAAGAATTGAAAAGGACTATGGAAAAGTCTTCCCCCAAGGTTGATTTTGGTTTCCAACTAGATATTTCCCTAGTTGGTTTCCAGTAAGGGAAGGGCCCCAAATTGGTTGTTGTCCCAAAGTGGGGGGTTCCCCCACAACAAGATGGTGCCCCTAGGTGGGTAATGGTCCCATATCTAAGGATTTCCCCCCAACTGGATTTTTTCCCCATGGTAGTTGGTGTCCCCATGTTGAAGGGGGTCTTGCAGCGAAGGGTTTCCCCCCCAGTGGGTGGTAAGTGAATATTTGGTGTGTTGGCAAATGCTTAACAGGTAGCGTATGCTTGTCATTGATGGCAAGTACAACAGTGAAGATGGTTGGATCAGAGTGTGCATCGATAAACAAACATGAACAACGTAGGCTCAGGAGGAATTAGCACAGAGTCAAAATTCTTCCAAGTAAGAAGGATGTGTAAGCTTGGAGGAGAAGCGTTGCTAATCGTTGGATCCCATCCAAAATTCTCGACAGCATGAGGGCCATCAGATCTGAATAAAGACAAGAAGTGCATGCACTGAAGAGGAGGATAGATCTCAGGCGTTAGATCTAAGCGCAGGATCCGACCACCGTTGGATTGAGGAAAACCTACATGGTGTTTAAAGTGCAAGGAGAAAAGGGGCTCACAAAATCCCGAAAGTAGGAGGACCGTCNATCTCAGGCGTTAGATCTAAGCGCAGGATCCGACCACCGTTGGATCGAGGAAAACCTACATGGTGTTTAAAGTGCAAGGAGAAAAGGGGCTCACAAAATCCCGAAAGTAGGAGGACCGTCCATCTCAAGGGGTTATGTGGACTGCTGATCCGAGTCCCTTTCAGGGTTTCACGGATCGCGAGTTGAAGAGGTCAAAGAATAATAACCACAGGACTCACGAAATCGCGATATGTGATACCCCGATATAATCTCGACCGTTGGACCGAGGACAAATATGGACCGTTGATTCCAGTCCTTGTCAGAGTTTCAGGGATCGAGAGTCGAACATGTCAAAAATTATTGACATCAGGAACCCCGAAATCGCGATGTGTGAAATCATGACTAAATCTGAACCGTCAAATCAAGATATGATCTAGACCGTCGACCCGACTCACGTCAGCAAACCATGTCATCTAGGAACACGTGGCACAACCAGGTAATGACAAGTGTCAGGCTGATTCAACACTTCAGGCACATGTAAGTCATGAATCAGAGTGACATGTGGCAGTATTCAATACGTGTCAATCCACGTGTGACGTCAGCAGATGTACACCACTTCGGAGTTTCAGGGATCGAAACATGGAGATGCAAGTAAACAGTGCAACAGAAATGCTGAAATTGCAATATGCGATATCGCGATGTATTTGCAACCATCAGATCAAGAAGTGATCTGGACCGTTGATTTGACTTCTTCATGGGGTTTCGTGGATCGTGATTTGGAAGTGACAAAAACATTCACCACAGGAATGTCGATTTCGCGATATGCGAAATTGCGATGCAATCGCAGCCATAGAATCAAGCTCAGATCTGGACCGTTGATCTAACTCCATATCGGAGTTTCGAGGATCGCAACTTGGAGATGTCAAAGAAACAATGCAACAAGAATGCTGATTTCACGATATGCGAAATTGCAATGCAATCGCAGCCGTAGAATCAAGCTTTGACTAGGACCGTTGATCCCACGCCATTACGAGGTATCGGGGATCGCGACTTGGAAAGTCAAGATGCCACATCTCTAGATCCACGAAACGCGAATTCGCGAAAAACGCTTTTTGCATAGGCGCTTGGTTATGACCATAGTCACATTGGGGAAGGAGCTAGTGTAGCAAGATTAATAAAGTTCATCCAATGGCACAAATAAACCTAAAGGAGATCAGAGGGCTACTGTAGCTCGACATAGTATAACTGCCAGAAACCACTAATGGTTCCAGCCAGAGGACTTGAAGACACATGGGATGATTGACAGAGAAGGTGAAGAGCCGCTAGGAATCTTCAAGAGGAATGAAGATGTTCGTGAAGGTGATGGACAGTTGGATGGGCATTGAGGCCTGTAACTGAAACAGAGAAGGTGAGATCAACTATCACAGAGAAGATGAAGAGTCTCAACTGCAATAGAGGCTGAGGAATCTCAGCATAACACTTAGTGATGTTGAACGCGTGGGAAAACAGCCAGAGAAGTTGAAGAGTCACGATGATGATCACGCAGAACACTTGAGATGTGGAGTATATTAGCGCGGGATGAGCATGGAGAGGAATGGTGAATATTGCATGCACAAGATGCACAAAAGCTACATATATACGGTACAGAGAAGT